>BSBK01004040.1:0-600000 GCA_027943335.1 Chamaecyparis obtusa
TATATATATATATAAATATATATATATATATATATATCTATATATATATATATATATATATATCTATATATACATATATATATATATATATATCTATATATACATATATATATATATATATATATATACATATATATATATATATATATCTATATATACATATAATATATATATATATAAATATATATCTATATATACATATATATATATATCTATATATACATATATATATATATATCTATATATACATACTATATATATATATATATATATATAATACATATATATATATATATATATATATATATATATATATATATATATATATATATATATATATATATATATATATATATATATATATATATATACATATATATATATATATATATACTAGAGCATTTTCATTTATAAAATCTAACAAGAAAGCCCCTTTTATTAAGCTTTGATGGATTGAAACTTTTTGTGGTGACATGGGTAGGGAGGGTGCATGAAAAGGTTGTAGTGCACAGCTTCAATCCAGACAAATGCATTTGCTTGAAATTTTATGAAGCGGATTTGAAAGAGTATGCCCATAAAACGTAATTAGAGAACAAAGTCAAAAAAATAGAAAAAGACATGACGTCTATAAACAACATTCACACGCGTGCAGGCAATGAGTATTTAAGGAAACCTGTCTATGAAGACATGCTAGTGAAATCGATGACAAGACAAGCTGATGCCGATGGTACCGTTTGGGTGCAAGCAAGTTGAAGATGTTCGGAGATAGATTTAAATTCAACAAGTTGTGGAGTACGTTGCATCCACACTCTATAAGAGCAATTTCTTCTTTGAAGTTAGAAATAACATCACAAGATTGGAGATGTCCCAAGTAGTAGTATACATGTACTTTGTATACAAGGACCTTAATGACGAGAAATGTAGCAAATACAAATAAATGCTGTGTAAATTTTCCTTAGAGAAACAAATGCTTTGGATCACTCCAATCGTCTTTCATGTCCTTTACAACACTGCCTGCCATATGATGGAAATATTAGGTTGACTCTTTTATATGAAACACCTATGACGTAATTGCTCATGCTTCATTTCTATATTGAATTTTTAAAAAGATTCTTAATTTTTATGAAGATAAAAAATTTAATATTAAATTTGATAAATGTTTTAAACTACTTGTTCAAATCAACTCCATCTATTAAAAATATTATAATATCCTAGATTTTTTTTTATAAAAAAAACCCAAAATGCATTCTATTAGGAAAAAGTGAGTTATACACCAGATTCTAGTTCCAAATACAACCATGTCCAATATTATGAAATAAATAAAGGAGTTGATGTGATATCAACACTAGAGCTTAACTAGCTTAAATAGAGTATAAATTCATTAATTGATAAATAGAGTAATAAATAGAGTCCTGATTCTCAACCCCAAAATAGATGAGAAAAATGCTAGTCCCAAAGAAGTTTATCAGTGAAAGAAACTAATACTTGAACCAAAATTTAATTGATATACCAAAAATATGAAGGAATACAACCTAACGAACAAAAAGGAGTTTAGTCTAAAGTCACAAAATGTGACTTCACTTAGTAGAAAATACACTACTACGTGCATTCATATTGGGGGTTTTAATATCACAAAAATTTGATGTGATATATTGCAAATATAATAAGGACACAAGAGCTTTATAAATTTAACAAAGGAATACAAATATAACGAGGTATTTTTTATTTGACAATTTTCGGAAGCATGTGAAAGTAGAAAGAAACCCATTTTGACATTTTGAAATTTAAAAACAAGTTCCTCAGGAAGTGGTTGAGTAGTGAAGTGGAAAAACCATTTTGATATTCCAAAATTTGAAAACAACGAGCAAGCAACGAAGTGGAAGGAAACCACAAAAATCCTTCAACTTCAGGCCATTATCAAAGAAACTTGTACACATTTCAATCACATGTGTACAAAATTATTTATGTTCCTTTTATACTTCCAATTTTCAATTTTTAGATTGTTGTAATAGTCATTTTTAGATTAAACCTCAAAACCCCAACCCTTCATATCATATTATGCTATACATTATCTTCTTTACATGAATTTTTTACCACTAGGTTTTGATTTCTCATTTGCACAATCATTCTCCTCTTCCCAAACTGAAAATATCCCCCTTTAACTAATCTAATCCTTATTCTACTCTTGAACTCCCTAACTTTCCCCCCTTTTTAAAAAATTCAACTAATCTGGTCCTTATTCTCTTCTTGAATTTTCCAACTTTCTCCCTTTTACAGAACTTCAACTAATATGATCCTTAATCCACTCTTAAACCACCTAATTTTCCCCCTTTTAAAAAAAGATATGATTTATTGAACATCCAACTTTATTAGAAGAAAATTCCATCCACTTGTCCATTCTATAGATGTAACTGCAAAGTATTCACCTTCTCCCCTTTGAAATTCAACTTAGTAACATAAAATAGTCTCATTTTTAGCTTCACTCTTCATCTAATTTGATGCGGGAATTGTGGAATACTAAGATTCTTCTAATTTTCATCTTAACACCCCATAACCCCTCAATATATTTCTTGAAATCACTACCTTACATGAGGGAATATAAGATATCACTTCTTCAAAACATCTTCACCTCCTGTAATACTTCAACACTCTTCATTCATTTTCTTGACATCACAAAGGAATGCATAAGGCATGTCATACTTCATTATTTCTTATCTTGCAATCTGTTGAGATATTTCACATTATATCCACTCACCACGAGGGAATGCGGGGTGACATTTTCCATATACTTATCCACATCCAAAATTATCATGCCTCTATCTCTTGAAACACTTCATTGCACGAGGTGGTGTAGGAGGCATTTTAAACTTTGTTTATTCTTATCTCACATATCCTTGACCTTAGCCTTAATAGTCTTTGTAATTGCGAGGGACTGTGGGATACTTCCAATATTTACTTAACGCATACCCCACATTCCCTCAACACTTTTTATTCTATAGTCATCCATTGCAAGGGGATGTAGGTTCATATCATCTAATTCTTCGATCTTCATAATATGTTCATGTAAGCATTACCACCTTCTGACATTGAATCACGAGGGAAAGTGGAATCTGATGCAGGAGCATCTCAGGTCCTTGGCAATCCCGTGTCACCAAAAATATATTTGAAGTTTTCTGTGTTGCTCGATTCCTTCTTTGACCGAGTTTCTCAGTTTCCATTGTTGACCGAGTTGGTCATTTCTCTCTCTGGTGCTCAGTAATTTCCCTGGCGCTCAATTTTCCTTGCTTGCCGAGTTGTTTATTCAGATTTAATGTTGGTATCCATCATTGGGAAGCATGTGGACCTAGATATGGTCATCCCTTCTGTTAATTGTGGATTTGAAGGCCAACTTGGCTTGGTAGCTTCTTGTATAAATGTAGTTGTTTGGTTGGGGTTTAGGGAGTCAGTTTTTTTGAAGATAGGAGATGAAGTTCAGAGATTTTTGGCAGATCCTTGCATGTTGGAGGACCTATGTACTAAATTGTAATATCTAGCCAAAATTGGGAAGGCCTTATAGTCCGACATGTATGAATCAGTTTGAAGATAATATATGAAAGTTACTACATTCTCTCTCTCACTGTTGTTTGTTGTTTCTTCTGCATGTTGTTGAGCAAGGTGGATTTGGTTAGGGTGTTCCTTTTGCCCCTCTCTATATCTACCTTTGCATCAGGTGGTATTAGAGTGAGGTGAGATTTGGATCTAGGTTTGTGAATCTAGGTTTGAAGGTTCCTTCTTATGAAGCCCTAGTTGAATTGTTGCGGGGTAGCAGATTGTGATCTGACCTACAATTACAGAGGGTTTTCAAGATGGTTCATGGGAGGTGAGATGCAGATCCAGGATTGGCAGACATGTTGAGACAACTTGTTGCTAGACTTGAAGTTGTTGAAACATCATAGAGAAGAGGAAGACATCTTGAGGATGTTAGTGATGATGAAATTGAGGTAGAACAAGGTGATGTAGAACCTACACCTATGATGGATCAAGGTGAGGAAAGATTCTTGAAGGCTTTGACAAGTTTGAAGTCTACACCACACTTTAATCCTCCTGAGTATGGTGGAAAATTGGATTTTGATGAATTCGTGGATTAGATCACTGAGGTGGAAAAGTACTTTGAGTATGAAAATGTACCTGAGGAAAAGAAGGTGAAAATTACAAGCACAAAGTTGAAAACTCATGCATTCTTTTGGTGGGAACATCTGCAGCTGGACAGAAAGAGGAAAGGGCAAAGACAAAATCAAGGTATGGAATAAAATGGTGAATAAGTTGAAAGGAAAGTTCTTACCTTGTGATTATCATATTAACCTAGTTAGGCGAATGCAAAGTTTGAGACAGAAAGATAGCTTAGTAAAGGATTATATTGAGGAATTCTATAGATTAGATATCAGATTTGGACATGATGAAGATGATGTGGAAATAATTGCTAGATACCTGGATGGTTTGAGAGTTTCCATCCAAGAAGAAATAAGTTTGGTCAAATTGGATAACATTGAAGAGGCTTCTCAATTTGCATTGAAAGCTGAGGAGAAATTGAAAAAGAGACATAAGCAAAGACAAAGAGGTAGAGGTGGTAGATTCCCTAGAGGAAGAGGTAGATCTAATGGTGAAAATAGTTGATCTAAACCCGAAAAGACAAATCTGGAGAAAGGTAAGATCGAGTGGAAAGGTGAAAGTTCATCTAGAGGCAGAGGAAGTAGCTATCGAGGTGGTTATAACAGAGGTGGTTTCCAAGGAACTTTTTACAATTGTGGAGAAGAAGGATATATATCTTTTGAATGTACACATGCAAGTAAGAAAGCTGATAGTAGTAGAAATGCTTTGGTGCAAGAAGATCCACCAAATGAACCTGAGAAAGAAAATAACTTGATGGTAAGGAGAGCACTGTGGAACGAAGGTAAAAAGGAAGATCTTATAAGGAAAAGTTTGTTCAAGACTAGATGTAGAGTTTCTGACAAAGTTTGGAAGGTAATCATTGACAGTGGTAGCTCAAAGAATCTAGCATCTAAGGAAGTGGTCACAAAGTCGTAGTTGAAAAGATTGGAACATCCAAAACCCTATCAGATTTCATGGATCAAGGATGAGCATACACTCTTGGTAAGTGAACAATGTTATGTGAATTTAAAAATTGGGAAGTACTATGATAAGGTGTTATGTGATATCATGCCTATGGATTGTTGTCATATTTTGTTGGCTAGACCTTGGCAATATGATAGGCATGCTATGTATGATGGGAGATTTCATAAATATACTATTTGGGCTGATGGGAGAAGACAAATCTTGTTACCTTTGATTGAAGAACATGTTAGTAATGTTTTCACATCTGTGAAAGTTTGCTTGATGGAAGGAAGAAAGTTTGTGAAGGATTTGAAGATGAATGATGTATGTTTTGCTATGATTCCTAACAAGTTGAGTAAGAAAACGGAGGATAGTGTTCCTAAGGAGATTAATAAGTTACTCACTGAGTACAATGAAATCATTTCTGATAATGTACCTGATGGTTTACCACCGAAGAGAAGTATTGATCATTACATGGATCTTACCTTGGAGCTAGTTTACCGAATAAGGCACCTCATTAGTTGACACTTACCGAGAATCAGGAATTGAATTGACAGTTTCAAGAATTGTTGGAGAAAGGTTTGATCAGAGAAAGTTTGAGTCCTTGTGTAGTACCTATTGTATTAGCACCTAAGAAGAATGGAGAATGGAGAATGGAGAATGTGTACTGATTCTGGAGCAATCAACAAGATAACAGTGAAGTATAGGTTTCCTATACCGAGAATGGATGACATAATGGATAGTTTTATTGGAGCAAAGTATTTTACCAAAATTGATTTGAAAAGTGGGTATCATCATATCAAAATCAGAGAAGGTGATGAATGGAAGACTACTTTCAAGACAAAAGAAGGTTTGTATGAGTGGTTGGTTATGCCTTTTGGTTTAACTAATGCACCGAGTACTTTTATGAGGTTGATGAATGAAGTTTTGAAGAAATTATTGGGTAAGTTTTTTATTGTATATCTTGATGATATTCTGATAGTCAGTAAGATCAGAGAAAAACATTTGTTGCATGTTAGACAAGTTTTGCAGAGATTGAAAGAAGAAAATTTGTTGATAAATCTGAAAAAGTGTTCATTCATGAAAGAGGAGATTGTGTATTTGGGATTTGTGATTTTAGCCGATGGTTTGAAAATGGATCTTGAAAAGGTTGAAGCTATTTTGAATTGGCCTACACCTGAGAATGCTAGTGAGGTAAGATCATTTCATGGTTTGGCAAGTTTTTACCAAAAGTTCATAAGGAATTTCAGTTCAATTTGTAATGCTATGACTGAGACTATGAGAGGAGACAAAAGAGAATTCAAGTGGACACATGGAGCTAATAAAAGTTTTGAGACTTTGAAGCAGAAGGTTGTTGAATTGCCTGTTTTGGCATTGCCTAATTTCAATAAGGTATTTCAACTAGAATGTGATGCAAGTCAAAGTGCAATTGCAAATGTATTGAGTCAAGAAGGTAAATCTGTTGCTATCTTTAGTGAAAAGTTGAATAATGCAAAAATGAAATATTCTGTGTATGATCAAGAATTCTATGCTATTGTTCAAGCACTAAAGAAATGGAGACATTATTTGATGCCGAGTGAATTTGTGTTGTATACTGATCATAAGGGTTTACAATAATTGGGTAGTCAAAATAAATTGAAATCGAGACATATGAAATAGGTTGAGTATTTGCAGAGTTATACATTTGTGATAAAGCATAAGAGTGGAGTCACTAATCGAGTTGATGATGCATTGAGTAGAAGAAGATCTTCAATGACCGAGATGAAAATTGAAGTTCTAGGCTTTGATGACATGAGAGATTCTTATGAATTTGATCCTAATTTTTCTGAGCCATGGAGAAAGTGTAGAGCACCTATTCAAGATCAACCAAGTAAAAAATGTGAAGAATATTTCATTC
Source organism: Chamaecyparis obtusa (assembly GCA_027943335.1). NCBI lineage: Eukaryota > Viridiplantae > Streptophyta > Pinopsida > Cupressales > Cupressaceae > Chamaecyparis > Chamaecyparis obtusa. The sequence goes on from BSBK01004040.1 coordinate 6,989, forward strand.
AAGAAGGTATGTTGTTTAAAGCTATTCAGTTATGTATACCAAGAGGACCAATGAGAACTAATTTGATAAAGGAGAAACATAGTAGTGGTTTGGCTGGACATTTTGGTACTGATAAAACATTGAATTTGCTTAAGGAGAAATACTTTTGGCCATAGTTGTATAAAGATGTTTAGAAATTTGTGAAAAGTTGTGGAATTTGTCAAGTTGAAAAAGGAGTAAGTCAGAATACTGAATTGTATACACCGATTGTTGTTCCTGATTAACCTTGGATTGACATCAGTATGGATTTTTTTCTTGGCTTACCGAAGATAGTAAGAGGTAATGATTCTATATTTGTGGTTGTGGATAGATTTTAAAAAATGACACATTTTATACCTTGTAGAAAGACATCAGATGCTGTAGATCTTTTCTTTAAGAAAACTGTCAGATTGCATGGATTACAGAGGAGTATTATCTCTAACTGAGACAGTAAGTTTGTTGGATACTTTTGGAAGACCCTTTGGAAGAAGTTTTGTAGTAAATTTTAATATAGTTCTACATTTCACCCACAAACCAATGGATAGACAAAAGTTGTGAATAGACATTTGGAAAATATTCTGAGATGTTTAGTTGGAGACACACCAAGTAATTGGGATTCTGTGTTGGCACAAGCAGAGTCTACATACAATAATTCAGTGAATAGGAGTACTAGAAAAAAACCTTTTGAGATTGTAAATGGCTTACAACCGAGAGGTGTATCTGATTTAAGAGACATTGCTGATGAAAGAAAGAGAAGTGCTGAAGGAGTAAAATTTGCTGAGTACATGAAGACATTGCATGAAGATGTGAAAATCAAGCTGGAGAAAAGTAATCATAAATACAAAGACAGAGCCGATAGATCAAGAAGAGATAAGACTTTTTATTTTGGTGATGAAGTAATAGTTCATTTGAATAAAGGTAGATTTCTTGTTGGAACATATGGGAAGCTGAAAATGAAGAAGTTTGGACCTTGCAAGATTTTGAAGAAATTTGATAGTGGAAATGCATATGAGATTGAGTTACTTGATGATATGGACATATCACCTATTTTCAACATTGCTGATTTGTATGAGTACCATGAGTCAGATGAAGAAATGATAGTGCAGAATGATTATCCTAAGAAATAGACAGAAGAAGTGGAACATATTTTGGAGCAAAGAATTGGTAGAAGTACAAGAGGAAAACAATATATGGAATATCTGGTAAAGTAGAAGAATAGACCGATTGAAGATAATTCATGGATTTCACAATTTGAGTTGGATGCAGCTTAGATCATACTTGTTGAATGATTCAGAGAATCATTTTCAAATAACCCCAGGTGTCTGATGTAGGAGCATCTCAAGTCCTTGGCAATCCTGTGTTACCAAAAACATATTTGAAGTTTTATGTGTTGCTCAGTTCCTACTTTGACTGAGTTGCTCAATTTCCTTGGTTGATCGAGTTGGTCGGTTCTCTCTCTAGCCCTCAGTAATTTCCTTGGTGGTTGACGATGCTTGTTCTGGTGCTCGGTTTTCCTTGCTTATTGAGTTGTTTATTTTGGATTTCTGTTGAGGCCGACTTGTGCATTTATTTTGGGTCACAGATTTAATGTTGGTATCCATCATTGGGAAGTGTGTGGACCTAGATCTGGTCATCCCTTCCATTAATTCTAGATCTGAAGGCCGACTTAGCTCAATAGCTTCTTGTATAAATGTAGTTGTTTGGTTGGAGTTTAGGGAGTCAGTTTTTTTGAAGATAGGAGATAGAATTTTAGAGATTTTTGGTAGATCCTCACATGTTGGAGGACTTATGTAGTTGATTGTAATATTTGGCTGAAACTAGGAAGGCCTTACATCCCAGCATGTATGAATCAGTTTGAAGATAATATATGAAAGTTTATGTATTCTCTCTCTCACTATTGTTTGTTGTTGCTTCCACGTGTTGTTGATAAAGGTGGATCTGGTTAGGGTGTACCTTTGGACCCTCTCTGTATTTGCCTTTTCATCAAAATCACACATGTCTACATCCTAAATTCCTACATCTCTATGTTAGAAAGTAAAGTACACAAAGATAATTGAGAGGGGGTGAATCAATTATTTAAATAAAATAACTTTTATTAACTTTATTATATCGAGAACATGTGATTAACATAAATAGAAACCATTAAAAAATAACCATACACAATGACACCAGATTTGTTAACTAGGGAACCTCTTGATTAGAGAGTAAACCCCAGTGTGGATGGTACCCACAAAAGATGTACTAAGATGAAAATTCCTTGTGAGAAGATGGACCCTATTAGGAGTCTTTGAAATACATTCAGTACATATTAGTCCCTATTAGGAGACTTTGAATCCCTGTGAGGAGATTCCAACCTTGTTAGGAGTTGTAGAAGATAGAAGGACCCACTGTCCAAACAACTTCAAGGGAAAGATCACCAAACATAAAATCCAACTGATCTCTATATTACCCAAACAGAATAGTACCAAATATAACTTATCTCAACAAATTTTCTTCTCTCCTATGACCATTCCTATGCCACACCAAATGATTTCCGGATCTCAACACCAGATCTGCACACTTTACATCACATAACAATCCCTTAGATCGCTTACTCACATTATTTCACACTTCACAACTCATTTTCACATCCTCACTCTTCAATCAAGGAGAAAAATCCTTCCTTTATACCGTGCTCAATATTTCATAATTGAGTCGGCTAATTAGGCTTCACCAATTAAAAAATATAAAACATTACATATTACATAATATTTCCATAATTACACAATATTGTCAGCTCAAAAACTTAATAAATCTTCACACGTGAAACCTCTAATTATGTTGACTTAGCCAGATCACCTTCGCAATGTCTTCATCCTCTGTATAAATCCACTTGTCCAAATTCTATCCCTATTAGGAAATATAATTTGATTATCACAAATTGCTTCCCAGGAAATGCTCCTTGTTGGATCAGATTAAAAAAAACTCAACAAATCCAAAGAATGCTCCTTGTTGGATCTTGACATGTAAAAATCAGAAGAATAGTCTAGTTGTAAAATAGAGCCTTTCCTGCAGCAATAATCTAGTTCAAAACCTAGCAGTCATGCCTCTACTGTAGTGAAATATTCATTGCCAATTTGAACACACTTACATTGTCTTGGCATTTTCTCTCTCAAGGGGACAACCTTCCCATGTAATCTTTATGTCCAGTGGTTTTTCTAGACAAGAATACATAACTCAAAACTAGTGGAACTCGAGAATATTTTGCACACTACTTGGGGGGGTCAAAGTCTTTTGCTAGCCTTAAAATTCAAATTGGATTGGTAGAGCCTTGGTAGCAAAATCAAATTGCAGATTTACAACTCCTAGACTACACAGCCATTTTCTACAGTTAGTTAGAATGCCATGGTATTCATTTTCTAGATAGTACTTGATTTTTATTACCATCATCATACTTGCCTATGATTTTATCTTATTCAACACACTCATTGAACTTATTTTCCACTCTATGAAAATGTATGTGTTGGTTTCCCTACTACAAGTTTAGCCAACCAATTTGAGCTAACAGAATGCATTAGACACATGGTCTTTGGATGATGTACCCCTCATCTTGATGAAGGACTTATACTGTTTCTTGTTCTTAGGTATGCATTCTTAATCATGATATATCTATCATAAAAAATTTCATGATCCTTTTCTAATAATGACTTTTATATGCATCATTATGTCTTACATATTCACGGTCTTTTAGGACAAAATAGAGTTGTCTCACTACAAACACACATTACTTTCCACAAAACTCCATATTCCATTCTAAGAACCTACTGTTTATCTTGATAAATGATTGTACCCATTATCTAGATGAATGACTACAAAATATAAACTGCCATATATACACATTATTAATGCTTTCTATAATTATCACTACATGACATTAGTAACATACATATAATATTTCTAATCTAGACACTTGATGTTTAACCATCTGAGATTAATCCATAAATAACACGACTTGACTATCATCTTGCAGCATATGGTTCAATATTGCTACAATACTATATAGGATTTTTGAATAGGAGCTTTGCACATTTCTATTGAAGTCTTATTTCATACTACGAAATGAAAAAAAATTCAACATTACTAGAAAATGACTGATACTTACAATTTAAAATGATTTTGTAGAAACAACCAAGCCTCAGACACCATGTCCACAAATTCAATGGAAGCTACAATAAGCATGAACAACAAAGAACAACCCAATTCGAACATCATGCCTACAGAATTAACCAAAGATGCAATACACATAATCCATAGCAAAGAAATGGTTCATCAACCCATCCTACAAATAATAGCAATCTCCAAGTTTGCACGTATGGATGACTAAAATGTTCGATACAAATTATGAATATCTAATGGAATGCACAGCCAAAGAGCCTCATTACCAATGAGGTACAATCATTTAGTAATTTCAAAGGACATGGTTGTTGGGACATTGATTCAATTGATAAAGTACAACAACCCAAAAATTAGTACATACCGGTTAGTATAAACAAAATATCAAAAAAACCTTGTTTTGTCAATTGCTAATTATTTAAACTACTTTCTAATGATAACTAAACTAGCGACAACTACATAGGTGGATTGTCATTGGTGAACTTGAAATTATATCAATAGTGCAATAGATACTTGGGAAACCACTACCAATTGAACTAGAGAAAGATAGTCGCACAATACAAGGAATGACTGAACATTCACCAAATGATCCTCACTTTACCAGTACTATGCTTCCAGAATAATCCGTTCGTCGAAAGATACTACTTGGTATACAATCTCCATTAATGAATTCACAATTAGAGTTGTCACATCTGTCAACTCAACATCAACAATAAGGAGAAAAGATGGAACAAAACTTCTATGTCGTAATATAACACTGCTAGATATGTCTAAGAAATATATAGATATCACACTTTGGGGACCAATGGCATAAAAGGTAGGAATTCAAATAGATAAAAAGCATAGAAACAAAGAAATAATTGTCCTTGCAGCTAAAAATTGTTGATTTTTTGAATATAATGGAAAGTTTCTAAACACATCAACTAATACAAACCTAGCAATAGACCCAGAATTGCAACAGACATCAGATTTGAAAAAATGGTTCCAAGAAAGTGGATGTAACTTGCAATCCACTATGACAAGGCACAATGACACACCTAAAAATGCTGAACAAATGACCATCTCATATATTCAGAAAAACACTCAAGTTACAGTTGAATCCCTCCAATGCAAGTTGATAGAAACATCATCATTCATCAAACAAGACAAGATTTTCTATCCAGCATGCCCCAATCAAACAGGTGGATGAGAATGCAAAAAGACATTGACTCAAGATAAAGAAGGCAATTTGTTTTGTTCAAGTGCAATTCAAACCCAACCAACTGTAATTATGGGTATACGCTGCAAATTAAGCTTCAGGATCATACATACACCATGTGGGATATTGCATTTGATCAAGGAGAAACACAACTTATGAAAATGTCCACAAAATAGTTGAAAACCTTACAATTTAACCATGATGCAGAAAAAGTAGTGAATAGATTATAAGAGATTTACTCAACAGGGAATATGTTTTCACCATAGCATGCAACCAAGAGATGTACAAGACTACAACTTGAATAAATGCAATCATCGTAGGAGTGCAAAAAGTAGATTTCATTACTGATTTAGTCATATCCTGCTTTCCAAAATCGAAGAATTGTCCTCTGCTAAAACTAATTTCCCATGATGCTAAATCAAAATATATGCTCCTCTATCTTGTACATTCTACTCCAATACAAAAGTGTGCAATCTTCTCCATGTAAATCATTTTCAAATGGTTACTTGAAAATGTTATTTTGGTGGTGAATGAACTCTTCTTCAACTTTATATAATATGAATTAATGTAATACAACATCTCTTGTTCAACTTTCTCTAAGATGGTCATCAAATATTTTTAGCATGTATTATTGATGCATACAACATTTTCAAAAACTTGAAGTGATCTCTTGTACTCCTTTACGTGTCAATTGTTTAAATGCAGTTTTATTTCGTAAATAAATTGTTAATACTAACAAGACGTGTACAAGCTCATTGAATGAAGATTATCATTTAGAAAAAAATTTGTCATTAAATACTAAGCTTAATGTTGTTTATACTCTCTTCACCATGAATTGATTTCTTCTTCCAATGCATGCATACTTTCTTTGAAGATTTTATTTAAAATAAAAATTATCATGTATACAGTCACCATCATATGGAAACTCCCACTAGAAATCATCTCCCACAAATTCAACTTTCAGAGATCCAACGGAAACAAAAGGAGAAAAAGAAATCAAGAATACTATACCCTTAATAAAGACACGATAGCTACCCACAGACACACGAAAAGGTTAAACCAAGATTCAAGTACCTCACAACAAATAGAAGCACAAAGTACTAAACAGATAACCAAACACCAATAAACAACTCAATTAGAGGAGCAACCAATTGAAGGTCAACAAAATCAATTACAACAACAAACAGACTGTCTCTAAGAAAATCCTCTTTTTAAGCTTCAACAACAAGAAAGAAGACAAAGATATTGAGAATACTATGCTCGTAATAAAGATGTGATAACTACCAGAAGGCGAGTGAAATAATTACAACAAACTTCAGCTCCTTTACAACAACTAGAAGCACAAACTACTCAAGAGATAGGCACAGGAGAACAAGTTGCACAATTACAAGATGAACCATTTCAAGCTCAACAAACACAATTATAGCAACAATGGAACAGACAAGTACATATGAGACAAAAAAATGATTACACAACAACATTAAAACTTTTTCATCAAAGGATTGATGCATTGGTCAACTTGCAAACCTGCACTATATGCAAAGAATCTTATCCAGGAATGTGCTTCCAATCAACAAACAAAACTCCTACATGAAAAAGATGCTTCCATGAGAAAGGAATACATTGGTTCTCAGCCTCCAACAACATGGATCTAGGAGAACAACCAATTGTACTTAAAATACTAACCCAAGTTGAAGAAGTTCTTATTGCCAGGGTCAACCCAGTATTGCAAGTAACTCATAATTTTGGAGGTCAATACAAATATCATGGACACACGATAAGCTTTGCACAGGACATCAATAGCATTGCAAATAGTCTCCCAAGAAGAATACAAGATCTAGATATACTCATAGTTCAAAGATTACATTCAACATGAGATTCCTATGATTGTTAAGTCAACAGGACACACATTATAGATGCATTGCAATACAAGGTTAAATTTGATCCATACTATAAGGATGTCACCATGAATGCTAAATATCTAGCAGAGATTCCAGAAACAAGTATAGATGTTTCAAGTATGCTAAAAACCATTGAGACAACTGAAGACGTGCTGGAGCCAAATACTAAAATGGACATTGATGAGGAACTAAATGGAAACATTGCAACTTACACATCATCAGTCATGCCTAAACAATAAAAAACAATAACAGAGCCACAAATTATAAAGTAGAAATTGCAACTTGAAAACAACACAACCAACATAATTTGTTGGCCATAGATAGACTCGTCGCCAGTAAATGAATACAACATTGAGGTTTTATTGGATATAGCATTCCCATCTCTCTTTCCAAATGGATCATCACCAGTAATGAAACTATGAATAAAGGCAGTGCACATTCATGAGTTTGCACAACACTTAATGAGGTTCCATGACAATAGATTTGGAAGGGATCCACGCTTCAGATATTTCATCTTCAATCTCATGTGTAGACATCGTAGTCAAGCAGTTGCAGCAATATTCATCAAGAGAAATGCAAAAGATAACATACCTACTATAGACACCTAAAATTGTCCTAACAATTACCCTTATCCTACCCAATTAAATAGATATTAGTTATTTATTTAATAATTAGCCTTATTCTACCTTTAATTAAATAAATTCACATTTATTTAGTTACACTCCTCTTTATCCCTTATCCTTGATTAAATAAATTTACATTTATTTAATTTTATCCTTTTATCCTGTCCTTGATTAAATAAATTTACAGTTATTTAATTTTATCCTATCCCATTTCTCCTCATCCTAATCCTCTGTTTAATTAAGTAAATGATCTTGTTTATTAAATTAATCCCCTTTTAACCCACTTGGAATTAAATATTATACATAATTCTATTTGAGCACATGGCTCCTAACTTTAACCCTTACCTAACCTCACTTCCCTAACCTAACCCATCCTTCTAACCCAAGTCAACCCACTTTCCCACTAATTGATCCTAATCTTCCACCTAATCAATCCCTAATCATTTGCACAACCTTAATCTAAGGATTAAGGAATCCTAACCCAAACCCAAGTCACATGTGACCATGTGACTCTTACACACTCTTACACACTTGTCTCCCACATGTCATTGACATGTCACTTTCCAAAGCCTTGGTTCTCTCTTTCTCTTGCACCTTTTGACCCATGTCATTGACATATCATTTTCCAAAGTTGATCACACATGTGTGAGCAACCTTGGTTCTCCCATCCTCTTACAACCCTTGATCTTTGTCATTGAGCCATCATTTTCTCAAGTTTCTCACACGTGTGAGGAACTTTAGCCCTCTTACACCTTCTTACACCCTCTTACAATTTGTCATAGACATGTCACTTTCAAAGGTTTCTCACACATGTGTGAGAATCTTTCCCCCTTTGAATGGTCAAACCCTAATCCACATGTCATCTACATGGCATCTACTTGGCCTCCACCTCATGGCCACCTCATTAATCCTAAATAATCCTAGCCCTTCATCCAACTTTGAATCCAAACTATCCATTTCACTCAAATTCCTATAAATTGAGAGATTTTCTCCTAATTCAACAAGACTTTTTCATGCATTGTCATGCTGGAGGATTTGAGCAACCACATACCCTCAACAACTAAAATCATCTACATTTAGTCATTTTGGGAGGTTTGCATTTGTTTTATGTTGAGTAGATTAAACTAGTTGTTTAGTTTTATTCATCATATTTACATGTTTATTTCTCTATAGTTTTTGAGGTTTGCATAGGATACATGTTACAATAAGCTTAGTTTGTTTAAGTTTATTATTTTTTATGCAATACAATTACCACTAGAAAACCTCTGTGCACACCTTACAAATTTTCTAGACAACCAACTTGTGAGGGAACTAATGCACTATGGCTCCACCATGTGAGGTACACGACCATATTGGAACAATCGTCAGGAAGAGTTGACAAATATGATTAGCCAAATAGGATCACCTACTCTTTTCTTCACACTGAGTGCAACAGACACAAAATGGCCAAATTTACATCAATTACTCTCAAATGGTACTGTTACCCAAAATTTCCTATCATACAATTTTGGCCACAAGGGTTGAACCTAGCCTATGAGAGTGACCATTTTTGTTCTGTTCTTAGTTGTGCTTCCTATCATCTTTTCTCTCCTTGCCTGCCTAAAGTCTTGTTTTAACTTGCGAAGGAAATCCACAAGGTTTTATGGCTTGCACCCTTAGCCCCATGTTCTTCAATGTGTCACCATGCTCTAGTTTTGATCGTATGTGCTTAATCGCAAAAAATAGGGAGATATTCAAGTTTCAAGGTCTGCAGGAAATAGCTTATTTCATATCAGAGGGTATCAAAATTTGTCTAAGTATAAAAACCCTTGATGTTTTCTATTTCTCTGATGCCTTTTCAGTTTTAAGAAAAACCTAGGTTATTTTCTACCTTTCACACCTTCGCACTTCTTCTCTGGTGTCATCTTTTTCCATGTGCGCCACTGCGACCAAGTGGGGCCTAGTTATTCATGACAGTAGTCACTTGATCTCCAGTTTCTCGGGCGGTTATGTCTTTATTTTAGCGACTGGGCAACTATGTGTTCACAAGGTCTCTTGTTTTTGGTGATTAGGTACTTTTCATTTGGTGACCCAGCATTTTCTTTGATCGCATGCTCGCACAACCTTGATGGTTTGTGCCTTAGCCTTCAGCGATCCAGCGAGTGGTTATGTTTTTATGACAGTCTCGGTTGTTCAGCGGTTAAAATGCAGTCAAGATCTACGGTTGTCACATGTTCATAAAGCTTAATCCTGTTCCTTGTGATCATGTGACAACCATCGATCTTCCTTACAACGCAACGCTTCTGACAAGTGGGTCCGAGGTGCCAGTCATGTTGAGGTGCTTAATTTTTATTGGTTGTCGAGGTGGTGATGTGGCCGTAGACTTTTCTTGGGCTTGTTGACCATTGCATTGATTAATGTGGACCACCCGATCTGTTGAAAAACATATGATTGACGGTCGTGTTTTAAAATAGAACCTAGTAGCCCTTGTAACTGAATTTGAACATTTGTTAGGGTTTCTTGCCAGGTTTTCTCCAATTTTTCAATAGTGAACCGTGAATGACAAGGGGGTAGCTCGGAATTGATTTCTCTAGGATGGTTGCAGTTGGGGAAATGATGTGAAGATCTGGGCAGTCATCCTGGCCTGATTCTTTCTTTCTGGGGTTGGTGCCACCTGTGACCGTTTATGCTTTTTAAATTCAAAATATCTATGAGGATCAGATTTGAACATTTATGATGAACCTGACTTACAGAGATAAATTCATGGTGGTGGCGCAAGGTTTTCAACTTGCAGCAAAGTAGATGGATCAAGGTGGCTTGTCTGTAGACATTTATGGTGATTGGAAAGACATGCAGGCCTATATCAAGATCTATTCCAAGGGCATTTATGATTAGACATGATAGTTAGAGTTTCTATTATTATATGAAGATCTATGTAACCCTAAATGTGTTTTGACTCCTGCCTGCGTTCAAAGGAGATGTATATATCAGTTTTTGGAGCTTTTAGAGCTCAGAGTTTTACAATTGTAAAAGAGAGGTTTTTCTTTCTTAGGAGTTATCCATGGCATTTATTGTTCCCTCTAGCTCTTATAGTTTGTAATCTTTCATTGATTTATCAGATTCAATAGAGGCTTCCCATGGCATCTTTTCTGCCCTCAAGTCTTTACCTTGTCTGTATTTCTCTTATTGGGTATAATATACTAGCTTGGTTAGAGAAATCTTGGAGTTCCAGAGCCCTTCTTTCTTTCATCTTATTTGTGTACTATTGTGTCTGATCTGATTTAGATAGTTTTGTGGATTTTGTTCATTCCTTAGCTGCCTTGTCTCATTCCTGTGCCCTTTTACTGAAGAGAACATTTTCTTGCAGGTCACAGTCTGTGTCTTTTGTTCAGACCTCTCTGTGAAATACTTATGCAAGCCTATTTAGGAAGATTGTGTTCTATTAGATCTGAGAGCTTTCATGCTAATTTGGTCAATATATTGTGTTCATTTCATTTCGGTGTATCACCTAGTAGGTAGTTTGCTTTTTAGTCATTTCCCTTTCAACATTCCTTCTATCCCTTTTCCCTCAAGAATTTACTTTCCTATTGAGAAGCAAATTAAGGTGATTATCCAAGAGGAACCAGCCTAGAATCTGGAGGTCTCATCTCAGTTAGCATAGGTCCCACAACCTAGAGATGATTCCCATGTTATACTAGGTTATCAAGACTACGAGAGCCTGAATAGGGTGCAAAACTTAGTGTATAATAGGTACTCCACCCAAAATATTGTCAAATAGACAACACATGGAGAACATAATTAATAACCCTCATACCATAGCATTGTACATGCATCAAAAATTTACAATATTTCATGAAGAAGTTATTGAAAAACTATTGGATGCAGCAAACTATTGGTATAGAATAGAATAGCAACATAGGCAAATCGTACATGGGGTTACTTGGATAAAAAATGCACCTGATATGGATAAAAATAATTGGAATAATACTATAGAACTTGAAAGAGAATAAATATTTTTTGATAACTATCATTGCTTTGAACCCTCATAATGGACCACATAGAAATAACACAATGTTTTGATCTCCACTTGATGATCCATGCTTGCTTGATACACAATAGATATCAGCTACAAAACTGAACCATGATTATGAAGAACTAATAAACCAGATCCAAAGACACACAAAATGCAGAGAGAGAACATGCCTAAGAAAGAAAGGATCTAAATTAGAGCATTGTTATAAAGCACCATGGAAAGAACAAAAAAGCTACACCATATCATATGATGAGAATGGAAAAAAAAGGTATGAGCCTACAAGGAATGATGACAGACTAAACATACATAATTGAGACATGTTGACAATCTGGAGAGCCAATATAGATTGCCAACCTATTATCTCACGAGAACTAGTTCTCAAACACATTGCCAAATATGCATCAAAAGAAGAAAGAACATCTGAGACATACAGTAATATGTTAAAAATAATATCTACAACCTAGCGAGCAGACAACCCAACTCTCACAACATACAAGAAATTCTCGACTGAAGTTGTAGCCGAGTGTGACATAGGAGCACTAGAAACATGTCACATGCTTCAAAAACTACCACTTTTAATTTTCAATCATCCATTCACATCATTGAATGTTGGATGAAAAATGTTTCAGCGGATCACAAACACATCAAAAACAAATCAAATACAATCTGCCTACTTGTAAACATACATTCAATGCACCCAAGACCTTGAGACAATAACACTTCTTGAATCATCATGTTCTTACACCTTTTCTGCAAACCGCAGACATTGTAAGTGGAAAAAAAGACAACAGAAAGCCATCGTCAGAGTTTACCCAAAGTTCTACAACATTCCGCAAACTGACATAGAGCATTTTGAAATATTCTGTTGGAGTGAGCTTCTCTTATACAAGTATTTTTGTGATATAGAAAATGACATTGGAGTAACTAAAGACTCAATAGTTGCAAACTGGAACAACATGAATACAGTTGGATATGACGCTTGGCATGTAAACCGCAATACCCAAAATGAAACAAACGAAGAAGAAGAAGAAGAAGAAGAAGAAGAAGAAGGAAACATTGAAACAAATGACCAAGATCTAATTCAAATGAATGAATGACAATTCTTGTCACAAATGAGCCCCTTAAATAATGCCACCATCAACAAACTTGACATGCTTGGTAGGCGTGACTTTGACAACAACAATACATGGGATCAGAATAGTATACCACAACATCTACATGAAATTGCAACACAATTCATATATTCGAAGAAAATAAGTGCACAAGGTGAGAACATTCTATCAGACTACCATGTTCCAAGCTATATGTTATCAACAAACCAAGAAGTAGCTATGATGATAATTACAGAACACAACAAATATATATCTACGAAACCACTCTATATGAGCATTCAAGGCACAACTGGTACAAGAAAATCATACTTGATTAGTTGCATACGAAATGCACTAAATGATCATGGCCAACAAAAAAAAAAGCTCCTCACACTAGCTCCTACAAGTGTTGCAACATTCAACATAAATGCATCAACTATACATACATCGCTCAGGATCCCTATCAAGAAAATACAACCACTACAAGGATAAACATTGACAATATTCCAGGAGGACTTAAAGGAAGTAAGATACATTATCATTGATGAACTGAGCTTCATTGGCCCAAAGCTACTACTCAAAATAGATAGTAGACTACAACAAGCATTTCCTGAAAATCATCAACTATGCTTTAGTGGACTTTCAATAATCCTAGTTGGTGACCTTTCCCAACTACCCAAGTGATGGACAAGCCTCTATACACATCCCATTCTATTGCAAGAACATTGTGGGAATAGTTCACAATAGTTATCACATTGCAAACAATATTCCTCCAGCAAGGTGACAATATAGTGCAAGCACAGTTTCGTCAACTTTTGTAGAACATATGAAATGCAAGACTGACAAAAGAAGACTGGGAGCTCCTAATTGTACATTCAGACAAATAGATAACATCAAATAAAAAATATGAATTTGACAAATCAGTGCATCTCTTTGCAACAAATGATCTAGTCAAACTACATAATAAAAAAAATGTTAAAACAACTGAATTGTCCAATTGCAATAAGTGTAGCAATCAACACTAGAAGCAACACATAATATGCAACTATTGACAAACAACTTGAAAAGGAAATTCTACTCTGCAAAGGTCAACACATTATGCTCACAACAAACATATGGACACAAGAAGGCCTTGTAAATGGAGCATTGGGTGAAGTAATTGAAATAGTTTACAACGTTGGTTCTAAACCCCCTAATCTACCACTATATGTTGCAACAAGGATTGATAATTATAGTGGCCCACTATGGAAATAAGATAACTCTAAACTAATACCAATAACTCTTGTATCATTAGGCACATGAAGATAAATACCACTAACAATGGTGTGGGCTTTAAATATACACAAGTCACAAGGGCTCACACTACAAAAAGAAACAATTGACATTGGAAAAATAGAAAGACACGGACAGACTTTCACAACAATTTCCAAAGTTAAATCATTAAATGATCTTCGCATTAAACCACTTTTCTCCTTTAAAATATAATCCAAAATAGAAAATAATCCATACACAATCATAAGAAAAGAAGAAGAAGCTTGATTAGAGCAGCTCACCCTCTCAATAATCAAGGTACGCAACACTTTTATTCATCTATGCTTTCACATGGAACTAACGATTCTATTATGTTCAACGAGGCATTTTTGGAACACTTATTTATGTGTAATGATGTTAACATGCATGATACTCAAAAAATTCAATCAAAAAAAGGCATGCAAGCATAAATCAAACATTACCTCCTGAAGGATACAATGGAATTATCTCTAGAAGGTGAGAATATTTCTTTACACGTGGGTGGGTTATGCAAAGTTAATTGATTATCATTAATTTTCAACATGGAAAGTTAACAATAAAAATAATATACAGGTTACACCTCACAACAATAACCAACACAACTGTATAACATAGAAAACAATTTCACATAATATAGGTACCACACCTTTCATCTGACAGCTACAATTTTCTCCAACAAGAAGATAAAATCTAAATGCACGCATACGAAAATTCTACCTATCAGTTGAAACATGTGGTACTTCTTCTTATTTAGTGAGGAAATTGCTACCAACACAATCCACAACAAATCTACATAGGTAATAACTAGAACTTAACAGGGTGGTGCAAAAAGAGTTTTCTTATGCTTGCTCATTTTGTTGTTTGTAACTGTAAAACATGCCTACATCAAGGAGGTCCTCTAGAGGTAATTGCAAACACAAAGTATGTGTGCACAACTTTGATACTAAAGATAACTATTTATGATTATGTTAATTGTCCTTTTCAACATGCTATTTTGATCTTTCGTCATCAACTGTAAATATCACCTTTAAAAGTTGAGCTTCTATTATACTTTCTGTGAAGGTTCAACTGAAGGACGTGACAGATGCTAAAAAAATGAATTATCTACATCACTTGATTTCCATTGTCATTTAGGTACTAATCAAAATTAAGGATGAACAAAAGGTGGAATAGGAGATGGAAGCTATAATTCACTATTCAAGGTATTTTTCAATAGTTTTGTTTTGTTATGTTTTATTCCGAGCTGATAAGGTTATAATTCTTATGCAAATATTTCAACAGGCATATTGGCAGAAAGCCTGGATATCCCATGTCAAGAAATTTGTTTAGAGGAGCGCCTTTATCGGTATCAATTTTTTTAAACTATTTTTTGGGGTTTTCAATATGAGAGTGCTTTTTTATTTGACATCAATAATTAAAACATGGTGTCTTCACATAATGACTATGGTTCTAATGTTGTGCATCTAATAAAATACTTTGTTACAGTGACAGTTGTAGAACATCTATTGTAGATTGGCATTGAAGCTGTCTGGATTGCTCTTATGATCTTTGACATCCTGGAGGCGACAAAGCACAATCATCCCAACAACAGTAGACAGTACAGAGAATATGGAAAAGCCAACATCAAAAGGAAGAATGAGGTTGACACTACACTTACAAACACCAAACAGACACGTTGTAAATCGACATTAGCCCTTACTTGATTGGAAAGCAAATAACGATGGTTTTATTCCATACTCGATTTCTATTTCTCAAGGTTATGATTTTCCCATATTTCATTTTCAACTGCATGTTTAATATCTCACATCTATATGATATTCTGAATCTTATAATGGATCCTTAAGAATGTATTTTTCAATTGACCAAGTACAAATAATAACTGCCATTATTGAATCCTTATAGTGTGTTTTTATTTGATGTTCTTCTATACTATTGCTGCCAATCAATATCTCAACAGTTGTTACAAAAACATGTTTATTTAATTTATTGACATGTTTTCTTGCAGTTAACGCCCAAATTAGCAATGCAATCAAACAACAAATGATAGTAATCTAAAGGAAGGAGACTACACTAATTTTTTCAGCAAGTGTTACACAGAAGAATAGGATCAAAGGCCTTACCATTATCACCAACATCAACAGATTTCTCACCACTGTAAACAACAACAACTTTCGTGTCATCATCATCTCCAAGAATCTTCAATTATGTTTTTTAGGTGGCATTGATGGTGGACAATGAATTTTCCTAATAACTTGTAGATACCGTGATTGATTTCTATGTTGCATACCATGTTTGATATGCATTTGAAAAGGTAATCATATATACAAAATTTAATGACCTATACAACTCAAATACAATACACCATATGTTCCTATCGGCACAAACATTGCACCTCGTTGGTGCAAGTGCTAGTTATTTTCAACAACAAATGTCATTTACAAGTGAAGGAAATGATGAGTGATGAACAAGTTCAGTGGAGGAGAAAATGGAAGGAAGAAAGATTTAACTGGAAAAGGAAATTAGTGAGTGGGAGTTAGAAGTGGAGAGAAAAGTGGAAGGTGGAAGAGTTAGAAGTGGAGACAAATTAGCATGAAAAAGAGATAAATGGAGTTAGAAATGAGAGTGGAATTTAATAAAAATTATTAATTCTCTCACATTTGGAAAATTAGACAATTAAATAAATAAATTTATTTAATTATGGGAAAAGGGAAAATGATGTAAATAAATAATATATTTTTTACCAATGGGATGACATTAGGATAAGAGGGCAGAATAAATAAATATTTAACCCTAGAAATAAAAGATTAAATAATTGATAAAATTATTTAATCGAGGACAAAATTGATAGGACATGATGAAATCAAAGGACAAAAATTAGTAATTAATTAAACAATTGTCAATGTTTAACTAATGAGGAATGAAACAATATTGTTGATTGATAAAGATCACACACACAATATAGAAGACGTGTTAAAAATGGGGCACATAGGCGTGAACTATTTTTGAGTGTCTACAACTTGTTTTTTCCTTAAAATCTCACACAATATATAGCATAGTGACTAATAATTTTTTTTTAAGAATCTTATTAATTAGTGAATTCAAAGCATCAAAATGGGAGAAAAATAATAACGAACATTCATGAAGGATAACACTTTAAATACATAACCATACAATACATGACCATTATCTTCATAATAAAAGGATATATGATACTTCTAAGATAAACAAAAGAAATTTATCAATTAGAAAAACACATTGAAATCTTTGATATAAAAATGATTGGTAGACAAGTCTATAAAAATAATTAAAATTATAATTTATGAATATGAAAAGACAAACAAAATAAAAGCTTGAATAATATTATCTCTACTGAATTCATCATAATTTAGAAAAACAAAATACCTTATAGTTTTTTATTATAATCAGCAGCCAAAATAAGGGGGTTGACCCTTACACAACTATAATCCAGTGGTTGTTAGAAGATCAACAACAAAATTTGGAAGTGATTACACCTTCCTTCCTTCATCAAAAGAGTGGAACTCTCAACCAAGGTGGGTTAGAGTCACACCACAAAAATATAGCCACCACCCTGTCACTTAGAAACTAGAGAACACCCAAGCAACTATTTTGGACAGAAAAGGATCTTCCAAGACAAAAAAAAAAAAACCCTCAACCACCACTGGTCAAGCCACCATAGCAATGAGAGGAGCCCATGAGAACCTTCTCCAAATCCTCACCATCCACCCATGCAAACTAGTGTGGACAGTTGCATGATACTTGGGAGAATACAATGCGAAGACCAATGCCCAACAAACAATTAGTAGAGTCCACACCCAACAAATTCTCCAATATAAACTAGTATCCAACATAGTCAAGAGGTTCCATATGTGTAGGTAGAGAAAGGAAAACGTTGTAACCAACATACACCTTGCCACATACATCAAATATCACAAATAACAAACTCCTTGCCTCAAACAGTGAACACCAAAGACAACATTAACCGTGCACATTGCACCATGCATAGAAAACACTAGGAATGTACCACAAACACAAACTCCTATATTTGCCGAGAAAACTATGCACATAAAGAAAACCCTACACCAAGCCTGAAACATCATCCTTCACCAAACCAAAGTCTTTGCGCAAGGGGGGAAAGTCCAAAACTAGAAGCAATTACTTAGTTCTTTGTAGTTGTCAAAGACTGATGCACATGGGTCTTCATAGATGCCAAACTAAAAGGCATTAGAGAATGTCATGAACAACGCCAACAAAGGAGGAAACTACTATGCCTTCTATCAACACAAGAAGACCCACCACATACAAACTCCAAACACTGCCCGAACCCAGAGGGGCAAAGGCAAAAAATTGAAACCCTCACAACCAAAATATAACCACAAACAACAAAAAACCATCATTTTTAATAGATAAGACAATAAAACCCATGAGAGCCATATAGGTTCAATCCACACACAACCCACCAACACACTTATACTGAGGCATGACAGGGACAAAGTAAACCACCACCACCAACGAGCAGATCCCTTCATGGCCATTAGGATCATCCTCTTCATGAACATCTCGCCCCCCCTTGCAACCTTATATTTTGAGAAACCTCCTCAACTCCTCTTTTCTCTCATCCTTGCATTTTTGGGATGTTTTTTTTCAATTTCATTGTAATAACTACAAAATACCTTATAGTTATCTCAATCATAAATAACATAAAAATAAAGTAACTTTACTTTTTTTCTTATAGAGGATTTATCATCCTCTTAAAGTAAGAGTCAAGGACTCGTGAGTTTGGTTATAGAAAATGAAATAAGAAAGTATATACATTTTCAAAATATGTAGATTATTGGTTTTACTTTGTGAGTAAAAAATAATTTAAATTTTAAATCAATAAAAATATTATTTTTTAATTTATCTTAATAACAAAAAGATAGAACAATGAACATACACTAAAGATGCATATTTTAGATTGTGGAAATATTTGAAATTAATAAATATTAATATAATATAAAAACTAAACTAAAATTAAAATTCACAATTTAAATAAATATATTAGTTAAACAAAGCTGCCATAAAATGTGATTGCACATTATTTCTTTGATTATTTTAACAAATAATCTATTAAAAGCCAACTCGAGCATAAATAAAAGCTATTTGCACAACTTCTCTCTGTCAATGGTACGTGTGCTAAAAACAAAAGAGACAACGGAAGCAAAAACAATCTACAGCAAGCCAACTCTTTAATAAAAGAAAAAATAAAATAATAAAAACACTGTCAAACAAAGAAGGTTCCAGGTAAAAATGAGCCCACAACCTTTACCCAGTGAAAATTTCCGTAAAAAAATCATGCACGACTTTCTTCCGTGAAAGAGACATAAAGAAGAAGATGCTTCCCCACTTTTCCACAACAAAGTAACCACTCATTCTCTCTCCGCATTTTTCTCCCTACTTTCTACTCCCCTGCTTTCCTGCCCTTTTCCCCAACAAATGTTATCCACTCATTCTTTGCTACACCTTTTTCTCGCCGCTTTCCTCTTTATTACGCCGTAGGCGTTTCCATTTTGGAAAGCCTCGACCTGTTTTTTTTCATCTAACGGTTGTAAGCTCTGGACAGCTCAATGACTACCATTGGGAGCTTCTTGGCCGTCCATCTACAGACAATCTGATCGCAACCTCAATCAAATATCTTGCACGCAAGTCTACCAGGGTAGTAACAGCTGTAGCATTTGGTAAGATTCTTCCTTCCTACTGTTCTAATGAATGCTCATAACTGATTTCTCAGTTTTCATTTTTATAAATGCTGACTATGATTGTTGAATCTGCAACTACGCCCACAGATTAGGTTTGTCTGAGAGTTTGCATCTGTTAAAAAATTTTTGAAAATTTTTGATCAAATTCCTCTAAAACTTCTTGCGCAAAGAGAAAGCTTTGGCCAAGATTTCAATTCTGCACCCACTAAAATCAATCCTCTGCATATTTGGAACTCACGACATTCATCGAATATGTCGGTAAAGATATGGAAATCAACAGTAGTCTCCGTGTACAATCTATGGGCCCAGGAAAAACTCTGCAAAACCTCCATAACTTTACGGCAAAGAAAACTATGATTTTTTTATTTCTCTCACGGCTAGCTCATTTCTATAAAACACCCTGCTAAAATTTCCATAAATTTACACAAATCCTGCCTACTCTATTCTTTATTTTAACCATTTGAAAGAACCGGCCTCTCCGAATGCTAGCGTGAACGAATTATCTTCAATTCTGTTTGCCACACTTGCAGCAAATATAGAAAAGCGGGTCTTTTCTAGAGAGTACTATCCCCTGTTTTCTGGCGCAGGAGGTGCAGAGGTTACCTGGGTGGCTAGAAAATTTGGTTTGTGCTCACCAGCCATAATAACCAGCATATTCCCCCCCTATTCTTCATCATCAACAACTATGACCTCAAGTTTCAGAGGCCCAGAATTAGAATCGAACAGAAAGTTGTAGAAACTAGTAAGATTGTTAAGAAGACCCTAGTAAAATTACCACGCACTTCACAAGAGACTTTTAAGCTCATGACATACTCTGGGTGAATGTGAGTATTCATATGTGTACTCCAAATAACATAGCACTTTGGATTTTATATTATCCACACCACTGTCAAAATTTTCATTACTAGGATGGAACTGCCGGGAGCCAAGTTTAACCTCCTCCATGTTCCCCATAATTACTTGGCACAACACCACATGCTGTTCACCATTTTCGTCAACATCTGAATAAGCAACACTGCAGAGAAATGCAAATGAAATAAAATAGTTACATACGATGAAGTATAACTTTCCAGACTAAAGTCAAAAAGGTCCAAGAAGTAACTAACTAGCAAAAAAGAACCTACATTATGTACCCCTTCTCCTCACTTGAAGAATGCAATACTTATTCCTATTTAGTCACAAAATACTACACACCTGGCATCTAAGCAATCTTCTGGTGTCAAATAAACACTCATGCCATAAGATGCCCCACCCTTAGGTGTTCTAACCTGACCAGGTCCAAAACCATGCACTCTGAGACCATATACACATTTCCGTGATATACCATGCCCAGCATGCAAAACATTACCATTTCCACAGAATTTCCTAGTTATCTCAACATGATTTTTAAATGCCTGCAAGCGGGCCTTTGCTGAAAGACTAGATAGCAAAATATGATATATACCAACAATGCTACTATTAGTTACAAGTGTACAAATGCCTGTAAGAAACCTGTTTTGGACAGTCAAAAATTCATGATCACCTTCCTCTACTTTAATAAGTCTGTCAGCCAACATCCCATACCCAAGACTTCTAGATCTGTTGGTACCCATATAGAGGCCATATTGCAAATCTTTTGACAAAGGCGACCCTGATGCTGTGACATCCCCTGTTCCACTTCTTTCAATTGGCCCGAAGGAAACACTCTGCATTGATTCCGAGTGTCACTTGAATCATGTTCAGAATCACTTGAGTCTGTATGCAGGGCTTGCGCTTGAAACTTCTGTGATTTGTCATGTGAAACAGAAAACCCGCTGCTACAGTCATATTACATTAATCTTTCAATAAACCAAACAAGAAACAACTCCGAAAAAAAAGAGCATTTACAACACTAATTTACAGCTCTCCTTCAGAGAGTGGCCAATTGAAACTCTGTTCACGCAAAAAAGAGATGCCAGCATACAGATTAATATGCACTTGATCAAAATCCAGTCTTAGAATTGTACAAAAAATGGAACAAAAAAATAAGAAGGGAGCCTACATGCGCTAATCTCAAGAGCTCAATCATTCCCCACAAAATCAACAGAGCAGCCTTTCGATTTCAAGAATTTTCAAGTGATAAACAACCCCAGATAACAACAAAAATGAAGTCAAGGCATTGTCTGCATGCATGAGAAAGAAGCTCCATCATTTGTAAATTTTCCATTATAACTTACAACTACTAGTTAGAGGACATGCAACAGGAGAAACGTGGAAGACATGCAATCTATTTGGGGACGTGCACATTAAATTTAGATTATTACATTTATTATTATTAGAATATTTAATATAAATAATTATAGAGAAATATATAGTAAATATTTATGATATTGTTATTATATATAATATTTAATTATGTAAATAAATTATACTATTATATTTTATATAATGTAAAAATTAATAGATTTTGTATTTGCATTGTATTATCTATCATCAAAAACAATCATCACACATCTCATCCTGCTAAACGTGTCTTCAAATTGCGATTTGTGATCACACAGAAGATCCCTAAGCAGAGATTTCTATACAGAAACTATGTCGCGTTTGCCCACCTCAAACAAGAAACAAGATCTGTGGAATTGGGAATGCTTAGAGTTGTAGATATGAGTAACCAGAGTCGACTTGCCTGATCCATGAACAAATAGACCACTGGAGACCGCCATCCGAAATGCGCTTCTTAATATGAATGGTGGCTCACTTGTGCATAAAGATTCATCATCTGGTGAACAACAAGATTCGTCATTTGGAAAAAAGAAAGTAAAAAACTTGCTCATGAACAAATACACAGATGAAAAATATCCCACATTTCTATAGCATACCCATTGCACACTAAGGTAAGTTTTATTATTGTAAGTTTTATCTATTGCAGTTTTATAGGCGATCTCTGTATGCATTTTTTTTAAGCCTCAACTTGTCGTGCACGATAGATGTGAACAACAGGGAAAGTAGGGAATACCACCCAGCTGTTACGATTTTATTCAATCAGTAAAATGATATCATTACATTATTAGTACTAACCCCAACATACCCTTTGTACGGGATCCATTCCTCATTAAATTTTAATTTATAATTTCATCCCAACTAGGGTTAGGCACACGTGTCTTCCACATATCAAGTTTGAACACAGATGGTACACCGACCATTGTCTATGCAACACATAGAATGCCCCATTTATTGTAAATTTCAATTAATTAAAAATGTTATATTTATTATTTTTCAAATTTCAATTAATTGATTTTAATTATTATTGGTACACCGTGCCATGTTAAAGGCAACATGAAAATATATAACATCTTTTGATTCAATGTCAAAGAACACGGTAATCTCTTTAATCTGCCTACTGTTGGGCTAATTTTACAGATCTATGGTTCCTAGCATTCCAGAAGTATAGACGACCATTGAATGCTAGAAATGAGGGAGGGGAGAACACATTTTGTTGTCTATATTTTGTTCATATTTGAAGTAGATATTGGAGAAGTGTAAGAATGATTTCAATTGGCTTGTATATACATTACAATTGAGAATTTAAAAAATTTACTAAGTGGACACCAATTTAGCATCTCCACTATTAAATCATTGACATGGAAATCTAGAGACTTGATTCCTAGTAAGTTTATAAATTTATTAAGAATCCATTAACTAAATACATAATTTTACAAAACATTTACATTACTAAACTGCATTTAAGAATCTATTGCCTAAATACATAATTTTACAAAACAACTACATTACTGAATTGCATTTAATATTTTAATATAAATATTTTATTTCAACAAGATATAATTTTTCATTTATATTATATGGTATGAATAAGTCTTAAATAATATCCCACATTTCTACAGCATACCCATTGCACACTAAGGTGCGATTGCTAGTTGTTATTATATAACTCCGTCTAGACTGTATCATTACCACTACCATTCCCTTTTGTTTTTCAACCATTCTGCATTAACCCAGATATATCTATTCTCCTGGTTTCTGTTTGCCTCAATTTATATAGCAAACCCTCAGCTCTAGATTGTCAAGCATTTCAACATTATTATTTGTTTCAATTTGTATCTGATCATAATGGTAGGCCCTTTTGATGGTCTAATGATCACCCCATTTTCTCCCTTTGAATCCTCCTCAAAACTGCCCTATGATGTCTTTATAAATCATCATGGAGGTGATGTGAAACATGGTCTGGCCACCACTATCTACAATAGGTTAGATGCCACTGGACTCATAGTCTTTTTGGACAAATATGAACTCAAGATTGGGATTTTCTTCCCTTGGGCTTTACAAGAAGCAATGCATACTTCTTCAATTCACATAGCTATTTTCTCTAAGAATTATGCACAATCCCCATGGTGTTTGGCTGAGATGGAATTTATACTGCAATTACCCACATCATATTTATCCCCATTTTCTATCGTGTTGAGCCCTCCACTCTAAGATGGGTGATTGAAGGAAAAGGAATTTATGCAGAGGCCTTCAACAAGTATGAAATGAAGGGTGGGTACACCTCAAATACTCTTCCTCTTTTTTAATTAAGATTAAAATTATATTATCATCAAATATCTTCAATTATTATTATTTTCCCCTTTTTATTTGTCATAAATCAGAGTTTAGTAAAAGTCTGTTCTATTGTACTTTGATGGTGTTCCACCTGTGTAGATACAGCCAAAAACTTCAAAGCCGGCAGTCGGCACTCCACAAAGCTTCCTTCTACACTGGCAAGATAATTAATATTCAAAGGTATGTACACAATAAACTTCCTCCAGCATTTAGCAGGTTTCTTGTCGGTTTGTCTATTATTAATTTGTTCATTTTGCTTGCCACATAAAACTGATACCTTAACCCCAAGTAAATAAGTAAGTGAACATAGTTACTTAGCTTGTCATGCTGAAAGTCAATTATGCTCTGCATCCCAAACTCCACTTCACACATAATTTGAAAATTTGGAAGTGATTACACCTGCCTTCCTTATACTTAAATACTTGTATTTTAAATGCTATAAATACATGATTAGATAAAGTTGATTATCCCCTTTTCATCTTGTAATCTTGTAGACTAAAAAAAATAAAAATGCCATGTAGTGGTCAAGTACTTACCTTTAGTTTTATATGTAAAGTGAATTTTTAATTATAATAATTTATATCTAATTTTAATTTTAATTTATATGTAAAGTAATTATTTAATTATAAAATTATTATAATTATAGTTCTAATAATATTTTTTAATTTTATAAATAATTATAAAATATAAATTGTAATTAATTTAAATTATAAAATA
Organism: Chamaecyparis obtusa; assembly: GCA_027943335.1. Lineage (NCBI taxonomy): Eukaryota > Viridiplantae > Streptophyta > Pinopsida > Cupressales > Cupressaceae > Chamaecyparis > Chamaecyparis obtusa. The sequence goes on from BSBK01004040.1 coordinate 32,322, forward strand.
GTTTTACTTATAATTAATTTTAATATTAATTATTTAGGTCAAATAACTATTTTTCATAAAGAGTATACAATTGAATTCATAATAGCAATATTATAATGTTATTCTATTAAATCTAAATTTATATTATATATTAAAATAAATCCAAAAAATATTCAATATTTTATAATATAACAAAAATAGTCAATATTATTTTAATATAATATGATACAAATTACACATTAGACTTTTGGTAAAAAAATTTGTAAAAAAAATTAAACAAAATTAATTAAAATTTTCAAAAACTTTAAAATATTCAATAATTAAAAAATAATAAATAAGAAGCTATTCATGCTCTTTATTCCTAAAAAAGTGGTCTATAAGACCTCAAATGTATTAGCCAATTTCATATCATCAAAAAATAATTTTTACAAATTATAAACTTAAAAAAATTATATTTAGACTTTAGAATATGTGTTATTTTAAACAAAATAAGAAAATACTAAATTATAATTGGTGCAAAGAATTGGTTTTAATCACTAGTCAATGGAAGAAATCCAAAAAGTGATGCAATAGTACTTGCTTAGCCTATCGGCAAGTACTAATAAAAAAAATAGATTGATGCATTGTAGCATCAAGAAACATAATAGATTGTGAAAAATTAATACCAACAATTTTCAATTCAATTTACTTAAAATTATGTTTTTTATATTTTGATTAAAATTAAATAAATTAATTAAGAATGTTATTTAATTTATTTGTACAAGAATTTTTTAATATTAATATTTTAAATCATGTTTATCAATATATTTATCTTTAATTTGTCTTATATAAAAGATATCAAGAAATATTCTTGTAAGGAATCATTTTTGTTTATATATTGAAGCATTTATCTTGGCCAAATGTTTGTTTGAGGGAAACATTATTTCCCAAATCTCTCAAACATTATCCCTAATCTGTGAAACATGATCAAATCTTAGGTTTATCTTCAATTGGACCGGATTCTAATTGCCCTTTTGAAAACACTTGATCACTTGGCCATGCAGTCTTTAATACATTTTCCAAGCTCTCCACATTTGTCACATGTTTTGAATCGAACAATGAATTTGCATCCTTCTAAAAAGTAGCACAAGTATATTCAAAAGTAAGCAACTCATCAATGAGTTTTTTTTCTCTACCATATCCAATTCACCTTGTACAATAATGTTGTGCCTTTTGTAAGAAAAGAGCTGACCTCTTTCTTCCACACATCAACTATCTTGACATTACCATTTTCATGTTTGATGCTTGGAACAAGTGTGCATTCGATCTTCTCCATTATATTCAACCTTTGCTCCAATTAAGTGTTAAATCTGTTAACATATATAAACACCACCTCCAATGCTTCCATATAATCAAAGGTCTCTTCCATCTCTAGTGGCTTACTTTTAGCTTTAGTTGACCTCTTGATAAAATCAAGTAATATACTCTTGTCCTCAAGAACCATTTTTTCTTGAATTGGTTTCAATTGTGCAATATGTTGTTCACATTTCACTTTAGTAGCTCCCAAATAAGAATATGCTTTATGAACATCTTTCATCTTCAAATTAACATTTGATGTCCTATGATCAATTATTCCTGAAATAATTGATTGTGTAATCAATTCCTTTGATTACCCACCCCCGCCCCCCCCCCCCCTAGCTTTTCCTTCATTTCCTTGACCTTAGAGGTTAATGGATTCTTATAAATAAAAAAAACTTTAGGTTGAAGGTAACTCCACGATTTGCACATTGCCTTCCTTTAAAGATTGAATTTCTCTCTTCAAACTTTGATTCTCCATAACAAGTTTCATGTACTCATGCTTCAAATACTCATGATCAACGTACAACTTATTTCTAACTACTTCATTGAACTACATTGTATGAGCAACCATCTTAGTTTCTTGTTTTACAAAAGTACCATCTATTAATATTATTACCAAGATAGCTCTCTAAATTGATCATAATTTTAAAAAAGATCTAGTTTATTTCTGGTTGGGGCCAATGCCCATGCTGATCAAATACCATATTCTAAATTAAAGGTTGACCCTTCCAATTCCTTTTCAAGCTACTCTTTACTATAAAACACAAGCTTGTCTTCACCTGCAACAATATGAAACAACATTGTTGTTTCAATATCCCAACCTAGTAGCAAAAACATTCCTAAATTTTTCATCACCTTCTTAGCTTCTTCAATTGGCATATTGTTAGTGTCAAGATCAATTTTTTCTTGAGCCTTTTCTCTATCTCACTTGCATCTTCTAGAGGAAATTTCTTCTTTTCCTTTTCAAGCTCCTTTAAAAACTTCTTTCTTGGAAATCATCACTAAATCCTTGAACTCCCTAGTCTTCAAGAACTCTCCTTCATCATAAAATTGTGAGTTGCCAATGTCCTTGCATCTCCAATGAGATCCTCTCCTATCTTCAATGCTCCAAATGCCACGTCCTTTGGTCTGATAGGTACTATTCTCCTCTACAGATTATTAGGTGGGGGATGAGGGGGAGAAAGGATAATCAACCAATGAAGAACTAGCTATTGGGGATTCCTCCTTTTGTTCTTATTATGGTTGCTTTTCCTTTTCCAATTCTTCTACATCCTTTATTTTCATAAAACCTCTTTTTCTGGTTGTTGCAACAATTTTTGCATTTTAGCAAATGGTTTCTTTGCAACCACGAATATCTCTTTCCTTCTCTTTGTGATTTCTTTTTTTAAACAATCCTATGTTGATATGATCATTACATTTATCTTTTTCTAATAATCTTGCTTTTCATGAAAGAAACTATGAAAATACTTGTCTCTCTCCCTCCTCAACTTAGTGACTTTTGTTATCATATTACATCTCCTTTTTTCATTTATAGTCTCAATCTTTATATGATTTCTTATAATATCTTCTTCTATTCAATTCTCATGTTCATAGGATAGCATCGGGGATCTCTCTCTCTCTCTCTCTCTCTCTCTCTCTCTCTCCCCCCTTAGATATCAAAATATTTGTTCAAATGCATCTTTATTTATGACATGATAGTACATAAGAACTTGCATTAAGTGGGAAATAAGGATACTTTATGTTGCTCCCTAAAATGGATATGGTCTATTGTCTCCAACTACCACATGACCTCTAGGAAAACTATTCTTAATGGCACAACCCTTCGCAACACATGAGGAGTGACAGGGGTTCCATATACTCTTATTGTTGTGGTCTCCCCATGTAACAAAAATCTCCCAACTTTTGTGAAATATTTTAAAATAAAGGTTTGGACTATCCAATGACCTTAGACAATCCCATACAAGTCTTGGAATCCTTTCTTCCTTCACATTCAATGTGTATCTTAAAATCTTATGCACAAAGTACTCTTAAAAAAGTGTAGAGCTTGCCTCAAGGAAATGCATGTCTCATATATGTGTCCAGACTTACAACATTAAACTTTGTTTTTCATCACTAACCATCCCGATTCGCAACTTTTTTGTATTCCACAAATCTCTATCTGTCCATAAAAACAACTGACACAACAAGGATACCATTTGAAATCAAATTTAGTTGGATTTTATCAATCCTTGCACAATCTATCATTCATGGCATCTTCCAAATATACAACAAAATTAAATTTTGTGTTTCTCATTGGATTATGTATTTTTGCAACCACGCACACTATTACCACTAGCATTTTTGTTTTAACATGTATTGTCCCCTTTCTAACATTATTAACAAGACATTATCATAAACTATTTATTCATGGTCTTGTAGGCTAACCAAGACAATAGAGGGATCTTGAGGCCATTTGGCCTAGGAAATTTTAGCTGCCAGTCGATCAAAGGTGTCTGGATGTAATTTTGGGCATACTATTTATAGTAAGTCAATTTGGGCATGGTCAAGATCTTCAATGACGACATCATGTCGATAGTAATTGATTAATATCAACATAAATTGTTAATATCATTGATATGATTTATTTATGCATTAATACAATTAGTCTATAAATTTAAATATAAATATTTAACTTTATTAATGCAGGAGTATAGTTAAGTGGGAAATATTTAAATATAAAAATCCCTTTAAAACACATTGGAGACATGAAATGTAAATGAGAAGTGAAGCTTATTTATCCAACATTGATAAGATGAGTGAATGAGCTCTTATGGGTGCATTATAAGATATTTACAAGAGCTCTCTTTGAAGCATGCCAGATTCAATACAAAATTTATAAAATATTGGAGAGTTCATCTTCAAGGGTTTGTGAGGATGAATTCTTATTCTAAGGTAAATCATATTACTTAGATATCAATTTCTTCTCGTGGAGAAGGAAAAGGTGCATTGACCTAGGGACCTATTCAAGTCTCAAGGGATGAACCTTCCCTTGTACCACCTCACTTTAACTAGAACACAAAGCTAGGGAGATCAAATGTAAATGTTTTGTTGTAGAAGAGTTTAATTAATCTAGAGTGTTTAAATATAAGTGATTCAAATTAAACCAACACTGAACAAAGGTAAATGTTGATAAATAAAATAAACCAATAGATAATAATATTTGAATTATGGAAACTAAAAGAGTTAACTACGACGAACAAACATTAAGCTCTGCAAACTCACTACCTTGGACAATGATGCAAGTTATAGATGACAAAGTGGATACAAGACAACAACGTGGTGCGCTAGCATCTTGACAGATAGAGTACAAAGACAGTAACCAAATTGGATTCAAAACTAAATGATAGACAAAACAAAAAGTAATACACTAACAATATAACAAATGTTGCTATTAGATGATCAGAATAACGATAAATGAAAGAGAGGGAGAGTATAACACCAGATTCGACATTAGATGGAGTTGACATGTTGAGCTTGTACCTCTACGAACCTGCACAGATGAAAATAATGAAAATGTTGGGGCAACTACCTCAGTCATATCCTTGCTTTGGTGTTTCCACCTCCATAGCAGCTGAAAATACATGATAATAGTGATAAATAACCATGTGGAATAGAAAATAGACAATAATGCAAATAGAGTTAGATAAAGAAGATGATATGCTTTCAAAGATACAATGGGAGAGATAAGAAGAATCCCCTCAACACTACAAAGTGAGGACAATGTGCGTGAGTGTTGGTGAAGACCTCTAAAAGCTAAGTAGTTGCTCGAAATATATGCTTGAAGTGCATAAAAATGGTAGATATCTAAGAGATGTGAAGCATGGAAGTGGTCAAGAGAGCTCAAAACTGTGAGAATGAAGTGAATAAATTAAAAAAAAACTTGAATTATCAACCAAGAAGCCCCCCAAATGAGGGTGAGAGAAGGGACTACATTGCACGCAAGTTGAATCCCGCACATGTGGGCAGTGGATTCAAACATTACAAATGTAGGTTGGTAGTTTGTAATGCCTCAACGACAACTTGCATGTTTGCACATTCATAGATGCTAGTGCGATGCTCATGCATCTTGAGCCATCAACGCTACGTGGTCGAGATTCTAAAGCGGGTGTTGACATAGCAATGCAAACAGATGTGGGCGGATGTCACCAATTTTGTGTTGAACATGTCGAATAACTGAGAGGGGGTGAATCAGTTATAATCAAATAATTTTCTTAATCTTAATTAATTTGGTGAATAGTTAAACCAATCTAAAACTTAAAACAGATATGAACTTGAAAGCACAAAACACCAAACACCATGAACACTAGAATTTAAGTGGAAACCCAAGATGGAAAAAACCACAAAGAAACTAATTCTCATGAATATAAACACTGGTTAAGGTGACTTTTACAAATGCTCACTACCAGTTTGCTCACTGTAGGTAAGGCTCACTGTCTTTGGGCTCACTATTGGTTGGGCTAACTGCCCAAAAATAACAAAGCTTACTGCCAATACAAATAGGTTGACTGCCATTATATAGAAAATAAAAATAATTCACCACTAAAATCATTATTGCCAACAATCAGCAACATAGGAATGGTATTACAGTCTGGTACCGATTGCACAAAATTTCATAAACATCAACCATTGTCTCACCATTATAATACAAGAATAAACAAGGCTTTATTGAATGTACACTAGTTCCTTAGAATACCTTATTTTAGTCATGTCCATAGGAAGGGGTTGTAAAATGGTGCTCCTAGTGGCTTCCTTTGAGGAAGAAATTTTAATTTTTTTTGTAGGGGAACTCTTCACTGATATGCTTCTTCATATAGAGAGAGAAAAATATTGCTACAAATTTTTTAGCTTCCTCTTGCTTTGTAAGAGAATATAATGTATCTATTTGTTTTCTCATGTGGCTTAAGAGGTTGGTTTTCAAATCATCAAGTAACTTACCTATTTCCCTCCTTAATATAGATGAAGGCCTCCCATAAGAAGCATGATTACTTGAATAACTCTTATCGAGCGATGCGACCTTGAATAATTCCTGCAAGCATTAAAAATATCGTCAAGATTAAGTATTGAGATATCACCTCCCTCCACCAATTAGATTTTGAGCATGCATAATTTTGTCCCTAATTCCCTTAAGAAATAACATTTTAATGATATCACTCGTCAATCCCATTTGCCTCAATGTCTGCAAGCTGAACAAAAAGCACAAAAGGAAGTCTTCAAAAAACTCATCTTCCTTTTGTGTCTGACAAAAATTCTCATCTCAAATTTCCTTTGTCTTGTAATAATCTTGATACTAACTTAAAAAGTGTTCTTTCATGTCATTCCATGTAGTTGAGTGAGGAGAAAGACCCATGAATAATCACAATGTTGAATCCTTCAATGTAGTTGGAAAGAGTTTTATCTTATGTGCATTGTTTTGATAGTGATAATTGTGACACAAAACATCAATTTCAAATAAAAACATGTCAAGATAAGGAATTCCTAAAATAATAGGCAATGTAGAGTGGGGAATATTTTTCATGGGGCCATTTTAATTGGAATGAGTGAGAGGATATTCAAAGGTGATAGGATTGTTATGCAGTAATGCTCTCTCACAACCATGACCATCATTTTCATGGTCATTACCATTGTTTCCTTCATTTTCACCGATGATATCCTCAAATGCTCAAGGAGTCCAATCAACTTAAATTGGTTTTTAATAGGCTCACCACTACGTAACTCAAAAGAGTCTGCAAATTGCTTGGTGAGTTTTGGAGTAATAGTGGTGAAAGACTCTTGTGACATCTTAGGTACTAAATGTGATATACTAGTTTGGAGACTTAACAAGGGTAGGTTCTATAACTCACGTTTCCAAGTTAGGCACAATGTCTTCCATTCTCAATGTTGCTCTTTTTCTTCTTAAATTGTTTTTTTTTTGTTTTTCTATTTTGAGCTACTTGTTATGTCCTTCACAAATATACTTTTATTATCTCTATTACAATTTATGCACATATATATGATCTACAATAGCACAAACCAAGGTTAATCACCTAAACAAGGTCAACAATTATACAGACCTTCACCTTGGTGCATTGGTTGTAACTTAACTCCTTTCCCCAAAAATTGTACCGAAATACTACGACAAAATTATGGATTAGAATTGAGGTAAAACTATCCATATAATTTCATTGGGTTGGCCTAATCAATTTTTAAAAAGTCTTGGATTGATCTCAAATCTAAGGATTAGTAAACTCACTAAGGCCCCGTTTGTTTGCAGAATTGGAATTTGAATCAAAACTTGATTATCTCAAAATAAGGTTTTGAAATTCCATTTTTGTGTATTCGAAAGATAGTTTGGACTGTTTGGTTGATTGGGAAGATGACTGAGACAATCCATCTTCTGTGTTTGGTTGCCAATGTTCATATTAGAATTAGAATTGAGAATTCCTATTTCAAATACCAGTCAATACTGGATGACATGGGGTTTGGCATGGGGCCTAAGGTATCTCGCTTTTTACTATTTTATTAATTTTTACTCTGCACATGAATTCGATGTTCTTCATCGTGATTTTCACAACCAGTCACTCGGCTCCTCTACGCAGGCATAACCAACTTAGTAGACTGGTTCTTTAAAACAATTTTTGTTCCATGCACTTAAGAATACACAACTATTAAATCAATTGGTTCTCAAATGAAATGTCTGTAGACACTTTATCATTCTACATGCCGAGGTCAAACTACACTAGTCTTCCTTGGCCGAGTCAAGAGAATCATTCAATACAAGTTCAGAAACATGATTCTTGCTAGTAACGATTTCTTTTTTGAAAAAATTGTTTTGATTGTGATGCATTCGAAAACTATCATGAAATCGACACATAACAATAATGGATCCTTGATTAACATTGTCTTGAACCGATTCATATAAACATTAAACTTCAATAAAACTCGATACCAAAACTAACTCATATACAATCAAAACAGGCTTCATAGGCACTCATGGCTACATCGCTCCTAGTCATTATGTTGGTTATGTAGAGGAACCAAATCCGAACCCCAAATCCGACGGGCCCGACGCAAATTAAAATTTGCTTCAGAATTTTCCAAAACTTGAATTTGATTTTGAATTCCACCTATTGGGTGGGAAGATGGTGCCACCCATTTTAGGGCCAAAATCAGATTTTGAAGCCTAACCTCGAATTGCATTTTAGTGTCCCAAACGATGGATTTGTTGAAAAAGCGGAAGTCCCGCTGCCAATTCTGCCCCAATTCCAGCAAACAAACGGGGCTTAAAGATATTGGGGCAAACTCTTGATTATTTGTAAACATTTTTTTATGTTGAGAGGTATTATACTATATACATAAAAATCATAACACAACTACTATATATATATATATATATATACATATATATATATATATATATATATATATATATATATATATATATATATATATATATATATAAAATAAAACTATAAAATTAAAAATATAACAAACATAATTAAATAGTAACATATAAATATATAATTACTTTAAAGGTACCAACTCGTATAATGTGACCTTGTACATAGAAACCCTTTTCACTTGCTTTTAACAACCATGTACATATCACATAATTAATATTTAAACACATATATGCATTTGAGTTGTAGGAAGCGAGTGTTTAAAATCACATATTCGTCAATTCTGTTTATGTCTAGGGGAGAGGGACCAATAGTCGTGAGGGCTAACTTCGTCAACATGTACCCGTTGCATGGAATATCGTAAGACCTTCATTTTTAAAAAAAAATGTAAAATGGACACTTAACTACCTATAACTAAGGTTTGAAGGTGTGGCTCATCACGCAACTCATTAAAATAGCACGCCTAGTTAAACATGTACAGAAATTAGCTTTTAAAAGATTCGACCAAAACTTAATCTAAAAATCTCTAGTATTTGAATTTAAAAATATCATTTGTTATTAGTTGGTGATTGTATTTCTATACAAAATATGACATATATGCAACTTAAATGGACCATATACCTATTAGTAATCATAAATATTTGTTATATCTAACTTTTAAATCCAACACAAAAGGACCAATGCTTCAACACAAAAAAATTATTTGTTGTTATAAAAATAACACATTATTATATAAAATACAACCTATACCGAACACAAAGGGACCAATAGTTGAACACTAAAACTTTTTGACAATCTCACACATTTCATGGGAAAATACAAGACATTTTGGTTGTGTTCACCTTTTATATTTGTGATAAAACCAATTATTAATATGAAATATTCTAATGCATAGACATTGGTACCCCAATAGTTGTACACATCAGAATAGTATTTGTGCACTAAGATAACAATACTTGTTTAAGTGGGCATCTTATTTTATTAAGTGGGCATATTATTTTTTAATTGACACACATATGATAGATAAGTATGATATATTATTTGAGACAAAAAGTTATCTATTTCACATGTTTATGTTATTTTAATATAACATTTATAGGTTCTTATGTGTTCAAGTATTGGTCCATTTTTTATCAACATTTAGAATTTTTTTGATTTACATTTGGATTATTTAATCACAATATATAGTAAAAATGTGGTGTAAGACTAGATAATATATTCACTAATGACCTCACGACTATTGGACCCCTCACAACTATTGGTCCCTCTCCCCTATACTAGTATATTCAAAACCAGACAATTAATGAAGGTCAAAAGTACTTTTTGTTTAATTTTAAAAAGTCAATTACGAAATTGCTTGGCAAGGTTGTATAAAAAGCTCGCCTCACACTTTTTATATTTTTAAATCTTCACTGTTTTTTAAATTCTGATTGTTCAGTGATGAGGAGAAGGCGGTGACGAATGTGGTGAATCGTGTGTTAAAAGAATTGGAGAAGGATTGGTTACATGTTGCCAAGCATCCCGTGGGTTTGGATGAGGCTGAGCAAGACTTTCATGACACCATTGCACTTCAATCTGCTGCTGGGCCAGTGCAAATTGTGGGAATCTACGGATTGGGTGGTGCAGGTAAAACCACCCTTGCAAAGAGACTCTATAACAACAAATGCTCCACCATTGGTAAGTCAAGTTTCCTTTCCGATGTTCGTGAAGCTGCAAACAACAATCGATTGCATAAGAAACAAAAAGAGCTTCTGAAGGATCTGGACCTTGAAAGCACAGATTTTAAAAATGTAGAGAGAGGCATGGAGATTCTAAAAAGCCGTTTGAGGTCTGTTTGTGTGCTGATCGTTCTAGATGACGTAGATCATACAGACCAATTAGATGCTCTATTGCCAGCAAGGGAGAGCCTTGGCCACGGAAGTTTCATTATTGTGACCACACGAGAGTTGAGTGTGCTTAGAGGCGGGGGTATCTCCACCATGTATAAAATGAGAACACTCAATCCAGCTCATGCCCAGCAGCTTTTCTGTTGGCATGCATTCCGACAGCCATCTCCATTTTTGGGATTCGAAGGCCTTGTTAAAAGTTTCATAATAAATGGACAGTGGGAGTCCTATAATACATTGAGCCACCTCACAGAAGAATTTTGTAATCTCCAGGCATTGGAGCACCTGGAGATAACATGGTGTAAAAATCTGTCATACCTGCCGAGTAATTTCGGCAACTTGACCAATTTGCAACACCTAGATTTGATTTACTGCACTACGTTAAAGATGTTGCCAGATTCTTGTAAGCAGTTGACACTCTTGGAATATCTCAATTTAAGATCCTGTGATGAGCTCACCATCAAGCCGGAGTCGAACATTTTTGAAAACATGACAGAGATAAAATATTTGGGTCTTCAAGGATGCGAGAAATTGGAAGATTTGCGTCTTCCAAAAGCGGTTTCCTTAACAAAGCTCGAGTTAGGACGAACCAGCTTGAAGGGTCTGCCAGCTAACATCTTTCAGCTAACCAAGTTGACCGAGTTGGAGACAGGAAGTGAGTTCTTGACCGTCTTGCCAACATGTCATGGAAATTTGTCCTCATTAACTACAATAAAAATCCTACGGTGCAAGAAGTTGGAATCTTTACCTGATTCTCTGGAGCATCTTAATTGCTTAAGGGATTTACATATAAGGGACTCAGGTGTGAAGTGTTTACCAAAATCATTGATCCATCTTCAGTGTCTGGAAATAAGAAGAACCCCAATCAGCGAGTTGAGTTATGGGCGAGGGTGCATGCTCAAGAAGATAACTCTAGAGGCCACGAAAGTGTCCAAGATTTCAATTTGTGGATATTGTTGTCCCTTCCTTGAGACTCTTTCTCTTTATTCGAATGAGGATTTAAGGCCGTTAGAAATTCTGCCGGCAACATTGAAGAGCCTAGATGTTTACTACTGTAAAGTTCTGGAGGATATTTGGGGTGTCCGTGGCTTGAAAAACCTTCAGAAACTGTGTATAAGGGATTGTGAAGAAGTAGACGGGCTTCCAAATTTTGCCGAATTAGAGTCTTTGGAAACTTTTGAATTGACAGGTTGCAGCAAAGTGAAGAAAATAGCAGGTCTACAAGAGTTGAGATCATTGCGGGCATCGAGCATACAGTTAGATGAGCTTCCCAATCTTGCAGAGTTAACTTCTCTAAGAAAAAGTACATTACAAAAGTGCGACAAATTGGAGATGATAGAAAGGTTAGATCATTTGAGATCACTGGAGGAGCTTAAGATAAGTTACTGTCCGGAGTTGGAGGCACTTCCAAGTCTTCCAAAAGTCACTTCTCTAAAAAATATCGAGTTGAGAGAATGCGCCAAAGTGAGTATAGTATGTTTAAAAGGACCAACATCACTGGAGAGGCTCATGATAGATAACTGTCCAGAATTAGATGCGCTTCCAGGTCTTGCACAATTAACTTCTCTCAAAGAATTTGATTTAAGAAAGTGCAACAAATTGAAGAAGATAGAAGATTTAGGAAGTCTGCAATTACTGAAGAACTTAAAGATAACTGTTTGTCCAGAATTAGATGGGCTTCCAAGTCTTGCACAATTATCTTCTCTCAAAAAGATTGAATTGGAAAAGTGCGGCAAATTGAAGAAGATAGGTGGTTTAGAAAGTCTTCCATCACTAAAGAACCTGAAGATAATTGATTGTCCAAATTAGATGGGCTTCCAAGTCTTGCAGAATTATCTTCTCTGAAAGAATTTGAATTGGGAAAGTGTGACAAATTGAAGAAGATAGAAGGTTTAGAGAGTCTGCAATCATTGGAGACACTCAGCATATATGACTGTTTAGAATTGGACACGCTTCCAACTCTTGCAAAGTTAACTACTCTAAACACAATTGAATTGAAATTAAGCTGCAACAAATTGGAGAAGAGAGAAAGTTTTGAAAGTTTGGGATCATTGAAGTACCTGAAGATATATGATTGTCCAGTATTACATGGGCTTCCAAGTCTTGGAGAATTAATTTTTCTAGAAACCTTTGAGTTAGAATGGTGCCACAAATTGGAGAAGATATAAGGTTTAGAAAGCTTGAGATCATTGAAGAAACTCAAAATAGATTACTGTACAGAATTGAACCTCCTTTCAAGTCTAATTCAGTTAACTTTTTTGAAAGAAATTGAATTGAAAAACTGCAACAAATTGGAAAACATAGAAAGTTTAAAAGGTCTGAAATCATTGGAGACGCTCAGTATAGAGGGCTGTTCTGCATTGGACACCCTTCCGAGTCTGGCAGAATCAACTTCTTTAAAGAAGTTTACATTGATAAAGTGCCACAAATTGAAAAAGATAGAATGTTTAGAAAGTCTGAAATCATTGGAGATGCTCAGTATAAAGGACTGTTCCGCATTGGACACCCTTCCGAGTCTTGCAGAATTAACTTCTCTTGAAGAATTTCAATTGATAAAATGCAACAAATTGAAGAAGATAGAAGGTTTAGAACGATTGACATCAGTAGAGAAGTTGGAAGTACATGCCAGCTCCAAGGGGCACCATGAGAGATTGAAGACCCTTGTAGTCGTAGCAAACGACAGAGCAGTTGTTGAACCATTCATCACCGACATACAGGTAATAAAAATAGTTTGATTAGAAATATAAAAGTCTATTTATTATTATGAGGCATTTGATTTTGTGCTGCCATTGTCATTTGCAATTATTGTGCAGAAATGGCCAAGACTAAGAGCATTGATAGTATGCACAAGGGCAGTGGTTGATGTAGCTGGTTCCCTGAAAAACTTCTTTATCTCTTTTCCTCTGAAAAATGTGTTCGAATTTGGATTGTTTGGAGGATTAAATTTGAGGAGGCACGAGAGTTCCGTCGATGCCAATGCCATTCTGATACGCTTCCATATTAAAACAGACAGGGACAATCATTTTTACACCGAAATGAGTAATGGAAAATGGCTATGGATGGGCATTTTCCCGCGAGGTTGAAATTGGCTTCACTCTAAACGATACGAGATCCAGGCATTCAGCGAGGAGAAAGAAGTAAAAGTGAAAGAGGCATGGTTATTGATGGGCAAAAAGGGAAGCATGGTAGAGTCTTTTCATCAGCTTTCCCAAAGGTAATGAGTTCTTAACTAGTTTTATTAGTTTAATTATACTAGTAATTGCATCTAGGTATGCAATAGGTATTCAGAATTAATAATTTGGGTACAATAAACTTTTAATTATTATTTATTACATTATATTTATCAGATTGTATTTAGTAAATGAATAATTTAATATATTAATTTTGTATTTGGGTTAAAAATATATGTAGATTGTATTTAATATGTGAATAATTTAGTATACTTAAGGAAGTTATTAATGTAAAAAATAAATTTATTACTTAAATAATTAAAATTATATTAAGGAAGTTATTAATGTAAAAAATGAATTTATTATCTAAATAATTAAACTTTAGATCTTATACATAAAGTTTGAATAATTTTAGTAAATATAAACTTATTAAATTAATAGATAAATAAATAAATAAATCTATTTTGTAAAATTTATTTGAATAAAATATTAGTAAAATAATATAATATATACATTATATTTAATATTAAAAGTATTTGAATAATATTATTAAATAATAAACTTATTAAATTAATAGTTTAGTAAATAAATAAATCTATTTTTAAAAAAATATTTGAAAAAATATTAGTTGAAATTTATTTGAATAAAATATTAATAAAATATATATAAATAAATTATTAAAATAAAAATAAAATATTAAAAGAAAAAAAATTAAAAGTTTCAATTTTTTCACATTAATTGGACGATGTTGTCTTTTATTTTGCTGTACATGACATGACACTTGTGTATGCTTTAATGTACTAGGGGAGAGGGACCAATAGTCGTGAGGGCTAACTTCGTCAACATGTACCCGTTGCATGGAATATTGTAAGACCTTCATTTTTTTAAAAAAATGTAAAATGGACACTTAACTACCTATAACTAAGGTTTGAAAGTGTGGCTCATCACACAACTCATTAAAATAGCACGCCTAGTTAAACGTGTACAAAAATTAGCTTTTAAAAGATTCGACCAAAACTTAATCTAAAAATCTCTAGTATTTGAATTTAAAAATATCATTTGTTATTAGTTGGTGATTGTATTTCTATACAAAATATGACATATATGCAACTTAAATGGACCATATACCTATTAGTAATCATAAATATTTGTTATATCTAACTTTTAAATCCAACACAAAAGGACCAATGCTTCAACACAAAAAAATTATTTGTTGTTATAAAAATAACACATTATTATATAAAATACAACCTATACCGAACACAAAGGGACCAATAGTTGAACACTAAAACTTTTTGACAATCTCACACATTTCATGGGAAAATACAAGGCATTTTGGTTGTGTTCACCTTTTATATTTGTGATAAAACTAATTATTAATATGAAATATTCTAATGCATAGACATTGGTACCCCAATAGTTGTACACATCAAAATAGTATTTGTGCACTAAGATAACAATACTTGTTTAAGTGGGCATATTATTTTTTAATTGACACACATATGATAGATAAGTATGATATATTATTTGAGACAAAAAGTTATCTATTTCACATGTTTATGTTATTTTAATATAACATTTATAGGTTCTTATGTGTTCAAGTATTGGTCCATTTTTTATTAACATTTAGAATTTTTTTGATTTACATTTGAATTATTTAATCACAATATATAGTAAAAATGTGGTGTAAAACTAGATAATATATTCACTAATGACCTCACGACTATTGAACCCCTCACAACTATTGGTCCCTCTCCCCTATACAACATATCAACGTCTTATCTGAAACATTGAAATCATTCTTGTATTGCCCTTCTAAAAAACATTCTCTTAATTATATCTTAAATATAAGACTGAAAACATTACAATTTCACATTCTATCACATCCATTATTTAATTACCCTCGATTTTATTCCCTTACAAGAATATATAACCCTTCAGCGTAATGGAATAACCCTATCTTTATTTGGTGTAAGAGTTTGGTACTGCTCATGGAAAGAATATTTTTGTTTACTCCTTTAAACAATAGCATCTTCTTCAAGATGTGAAAAAAAATATGGTCTTGGTGCAATTTATTTATCTCATCATTCTATCAGTATATCAGAAAATACAACATCATGAGAGTGATTTAATGAGCATTAATGAAGTCGGAGCTGGTGTGAATCAGATGCAGAGTTCCTTCGTACTTGGGAAGGATAACGTGATCCCACTTTCCTCCACCATCAATTCTGCCTCTTTCTCACATCTCTTCAGATACTCGCTAAACATCTCTCCTCTCTCTTTTAAGTACATCGGATATTATTTCCTGCAACAACTACCAAAACCAGAGGTAATTTCAAATCCGCCTTCAGGGGCAAAACAACCGCAAAGCTAACCCCGGTTGATCGCGAGTTAATAAATATGTGGTTCTCCATTAAACTGTACGAGGAAGCCAAAGAATATTTACCCCGAAAGATATGCAGTCGCGTTCACATTTTAAAATTTTTTCAAAATCATGTTTTTTCAAATGTTGCAGACGATTCAGATCGATTTAATCGTCTTGCATGCGTACGATGCTAGACGGCCGTTGATCGTGCTAACCCAAGCGAATGCCTTTCATATAAGGAACTCCTTCAGGGTAATAAATAGTAATAGAAAATCTTTTCATCAAAAAGAATTTTGATTTAATTATGGAGGTATATATTTGTGGTGTAATAAGAATTCTTGTGAGTCAACAAGGATAGTTGTAATACAAACACAAAATTTATCAGGTTTCTAAATCAGTTAGAGACGGATAAATCTAAGGAAGTGGATAAATCTAAGGAAGTGAATAACAGAAAGGGTGATTAAATTACAAATAGTAACAAATGTATGATAGATCTTTTAGTTTTTAAAAAATAATTTATTTTTTTTGTTGATAATAAATATTTTTTACATTTTGAAGTTTGAATTTATATTAGACAATTTTGTTTATAGTGTTGATTTTCAAAATGATTATCTACAATATTAAACATTACATTCAAAAGCTTGGGTTTGGGATGAATATAAACCTAAGATAGTGAAACAAAGGTATAATTATACTATAGGTAGTTAAGAACCAATTCCTAAAGTATGGTACCACTTCTTCGCTTTAGGTTATGTTAGGTTTGGAAGGCTAATTCCTAAGGTTCTTTTAAATAATTAAAGAGGAATAGGAATTACACAACCAACCTTAAAGAAAACCCATTTTTGCCATGGAGATTCTAAGACTTGTCATTAGAGATTCAATATATAGGTTAAGAACCTCCTTAATTTATATAACAACACATTTGAATATGCAACTAAAAATTGACAAAAATTTATATTTCTTTCTATGATTTTCTTTGTGATCTACATGTACATGTGCAACTTCCAACCACACTTTCATAGTTAGCTTACTACCAATTAGCTTGACCTCACAAAGATTTGATATAGGTTATACAATTTAATCATGAATTTGAGCAGGTAATTTAATCTTCTTTGAGGTTACTAAGGAACAAAGAGAGGTACTTGAATGAGAAAAATTGATCACCGAGTCAAAATGACTAGTGCTTATCTATAGGGAAACAAACTCATAGTTAGGAGAGGGAGGCATTCTTATAAGCCCACAACATATTATTAGATTTGTATACATATGAGAATTTAAGATAGTAGAAACATCACAAAGTTAAACATACTTCTAAATATCTATTTTCAATCAAGAGTATCCCATATTTTATAATATTTTGTAATGTTGTCATGTCGACTAATCTTTAAAGCAATCAACTCAATAAAAAGAAATTTGCATTAGACTACCTTACCTATAACAATCTAAAGCTTGACCATGATGCAAAACACAAACATTTTACTGAGTGACAAGGAGTTAAACACAATCATACAATGACATACCTAAATTTATCACAGTTTTCATATTGAATGTAAATGAAGAATCTTGGAAATAACATGGGCATTCAAGGAGAATGAATTTTGATTTCTTACGGAAGAAGCGACATATGGATTAAAATCAAAATATTCAATTTTACTTTGTATTGGGTTGACATTACAAATCTAGGCCTATAATATGACTACAACTATGTCATATGCTTGCAATCTTGACTTGTGATTTCTAGATCCTATCCTTATGATGATCTTTAGATCATATACTTTTGAATGTCTATAAGTAGATAAAATATAAATTTTGTTTACACTTAGATGATATCTCCACTGTTTCTAAATAATTTTAATGTTATACAAAGATATCTTAATAGAAAAAATCAAGTCAATTTTAATATTACTATAAATAATAATTGATATTAATAAAATTAAATATATTAAGATTAGTATTTTTACTATATTCATTAAACAAATCAAATTATTACAACCATGATATAAAGAAGTAAAATTAATTAAAAATACTATTAAATAGCTCATCTCCAAAAATATTTAAGCTACTCTAAAAAAATTGTTGAATGGCATTAGAAATTGATAATGAACTATCATCTATAAAACTAACATTTTTTAATTTTTATTTTGACTGCTAATCTTGGGGGCCAACTTGATGTTTTGTGTTGAAGTAATTCCATTCTTCTATTCACATTGGGATTTATACACCATTCCTCTCTTAGGTTGTTTGTCTCCCACTTTAACTAAATATTTTCTTGTCTATGCATTATAATTTTCTTTGGGATATGTTTTTCAAGTCAACAAGCATCCACAATGACTACTATAGTGTGAGTTTCATGTTCCTTTGAAAAATGTGCATGTGAAGTGTATATTACATGTTTATGTGCATTCTTTGAACAAGAAACTATTACATGTGCAGGAAGAAGATGTAACAGTTGATTTTTAAAAAAAACTGTTGGAGCAATCTGAAGCACACTTTATAGAGTTTCTTTGAAGGTTTGAAAGAAAAAATTGAACTAGAAGTGTCATGTTTTTTTTTTTTCAATATTATTTAACATAATAATTAAATATAGTTTTTTGGTTCATAAAATTAAGATATATATATTTATAGTTTCTAATGTGAATTGGAAATGAAATTGACACTTAATGTTTGAACATTGAATCAAATAGTTGGGCATTCATTGCCTTGATCTACTTGCAACTCATGGAAAGAGAAAAAAATATAAATTAAGTGCACTTAAGGTATGATTTTCCTCTATCATTTACCATACCTTGAAGGGTGGGTTGGGAAGCGTTGTTATTTTTCCACACTTGATCCTAAGCTTTACCTGAATGGAGTTGTTGCTTACTAGAAGGCTGATATTGGTAAATATGTATGTATAGAAGATGAGATCTAAACATTAACCTTTTCAAATTGCATGCAAAGTTCCCCTAGATTATGAATAAGTGTAGCCAATGAGAGCTTTTGAGATGTTTAAATCTGTCTATTTGGTTTCACTATTTTAATGTTGTAACCCCCCTGTGAATACTAATATTTGATTTTCTAGTTCTTGCAAATCGATTGGTCTTACCTCTCAGATATGATATATGCATCAATTCTTATTTGTAAATTTGTTTTATGAATTAGTCAAAATTGAATTTGGGAATTTATATTTGTTGTTGGGTATTTTATTATTGAGTTGTGAACTAGTTTGATGTATGGACCATCTTTTATTTGGATATGACTTATTTTCCAAACATCTCCTTAAACCACACTAGAAGTACTCAGAATCAATTGAAATTGTTATTTGTTCTACTTATATATGGTAATATCATGCTATTGTTAAATGAAATTTGGCTTGTTTAGCCTTTGCCTATATCCAGGCTATGAGAATTTGCACTTATTGTCTTCGATTGCACATTCCAAAATATTGTTCAGGACCAAGATTTGAACTAAATATTCACCAAAACTGTACTTATCATTTATGACATGGTAATGCAATTGTAATGGAGAAAAAATGTAATGTTTTATCGAAAGAGGTGTTGGACTTGGGAAATTGGTGTCCTAAAGTCTTCAATAGATATGAGAAGTGTAGCAGACATTTGACAATTCTACCCAAGAAAAGGATTTCAATTGGTAGCAATGGAGGAAATGGATATGGTGTTGTATTTTTTAGGATATTGATGACTACTATTTGAAAACTACATAAATACAAGTATTAGGATTTAAGTTTTATAAATTTTTAGGACAATGAAGATATCTTTGAGGACAAATCTTCAACACATTTGCAACTTCTACAAGTACAAGTATTAGAACTTAAGTTGTATGATTATTTACAATGATTTCTATCGTATTAGATCTAGTTCAAAATTTACCACTTATGTATTGTTGGAAGAAACTTGTTCTATAAGTGTATGTAACTAGATTATTTACTATAATACATTGAGTAGGCTATTGGAGTGGGGTTTTTCTTTTGAAGGGGTTTTCCCCACGTACATCTTGTGTTGTCAGAATTTATCTATGATGTTTTTTTATAGTTTCTCTATTGTGCATCTTCTTCACAGTAATTAATAAAAGATTTAAAACATTTGCACAATCTTTTCTCGGTAAGATTTTTTGCACGTGCCTAAATTCTCTTCAAATTTGGAAATGTGAAATCATAGAACTTAATTCAATAATTTTTTAGACTGCTATTATTTTCTCTAAAATTAATAGTTTTACTCTTTTATATTGATTCTACTCTGATTAAACTTGAGTGTAAGAGAAATAACACCAACATTAGCAATGGTGAAAGCAAGTTATATTGTAATCTTTTTGTCCTGCATCCCAAGATTTTATGGCTTGCCTAGTTGGATATGAGCTCAAATGTCTACAAGCAATTGGAAAACATGTGTTTTTCCATCATAATCTAACCAAATGTAGATGGTGCTTCTAACTTAACAATAAATATCATTTTTGCCATAAATAGATTCTGGAAATATTTACCAATTATGAGTATACTAGTGGAGAGGACCCAGTAGTGGATCACCCTAACTTTGTGCTTCTCAAAATCTTACATTGGAATTTCAAATCACTCCCAATTTTTTACAACAGCTTACTTGGCATGTCCCTAGGTTGTAACTAAGGTTCCAGGGCCACATCATCAAATATGTTACAATATCTGCATGTTTTTGCCAAGGTGTCTAAAAATCTCCCATAGAAGTGAGACTCGTACTTGTGCATTAAGCCATGTTTTGTTGGTGCACTAATGTGGCATCACATGATTGGTTGCTCTTTAGATATAAGAAATATATTTTATTCAATCATATGGGTAATTTTCATCAATGCTAACAACTTTAAAGTCAACTATATTATAAGAAATATTGGACATTAAACCAACAAGTATTATAACAATAATTCAAACACTCAAATAATAGATTTGAAAATAGAATTTTTTAGGAGCATTAGATGATACGTTTACAAATAAGTTTTTAGTATTTGATAAATTTTTCCATCTTATTTCAACAACATTATATTTTTTTATTCAATTTTATGGGTTTGAAAAATTTTAATATAATTTTGGTTTTTTTAAAGGAAAATAATTCATCAGTTGATGTGAAAAATTGCAATAATTAGATATGTTATTTAAATTTTCTACAACACAAAAGCCTTTGAAAATGATTATTAAGTAAGAAATAAGTTGAATATATATTTTATGATACAACTTATGTAATTTTCTTAAGATGTTGTAAATGAGATCATTGATTTTATTTTTTATCTATGAGTAGTTCCATGAAGTATTATTCATTTAACTTTTTTAGTGTTTTCTTTTAAAAAGAAACACAAGTTAATTTGACAAAAAAATTAATCTAGTGATGTCATTAATGAGAAATTCCCACTTGTTAGAACAAATTGCTAATGAGGCCAATAATGGCATGTTGTGATAGTTAAGTTGTGTTGTTGTTCTTACTATCAAGGTTCAAATCCTATTGGGGATGAGGTCCCCCATTTTTTGCTCACCAGTTCATAGCTTCGAGTCAAAGCATTTGATGATCTACAACTAATTGAATAACTTGATGAAATGAAGAGACGATGATTAGAGATCACCGAGCTATTAAAATTATATGTAAGGCAATTAAATCAGTCATTATGTTGTCATTGATGTCAACGAGTTTTGACTATACTTATCATATTGGTTACAAACATCTGAAGAAAGAAAATGATAAAGGAAAGAGATATCTACATGAAGAAGAGATGGATATGGAGATATGAGTACAAGGTATACATTGGGTAACTTATTGATAAGTCTATGACATCATGTTGTTGACTTGATTGTATTACATGAATCTATTATGTATTGAAGATCATAATTGAACAAGTTAGTGCAGTGTATACCGAGTGACAATAATAACTGAGTTACTACTCACTGACACATTCTGTATTAATCGAGTATGGATGAAAACATTAAATTCTATAACAGCCAACTGAATTGATGAGCTGGCAAATTGTGTATGATTCTAAGGTAAGAGATGAAGTTTTTTATGATGATCTAATGGCTGAAAAAATTCAGAGATGATTGAATGGAGAAGGATGAAATGTGTTAATGACACATCTATCGAGGAAGCTTCAAGTGGAAAAATGAATGATGGAGATTAAGAGGGAAAATCTAATGGATGCGATGAAAATGGCTTACACATCTATTTAAAGAGACATGATATTCATTGTTGAATATGTCAGATGAACTGAGACTGTAGGAGAATTCGAGTGAAGACAATTTTCATGCACTGCTAATCAAATTGGTTACCGACATAACCGAGCTGAACTGCAGGAATCACCGAGCGTTAGAGAAGTATACACCGAGTGAAGTAAGTTGGAGGATATGATGGAGTGAATTGATTATTGATTAGAAGAGTTATATTGAGCTTAGCATAGATCTGAATATTTGCAAATTGAGTTGTATTTGAATTAGATCACTACTGTATCAGTTTAACCATTGTTACAGCAAAATCTCTTAACCGAGTGGACTTAACAGTCTTTATGTATTTCAATATGACATTCTATGAATGTTGATGGTTTTCTTGTTGACCCCATAGTAAATGCTGGTCAAGAGTTAACTGGTAGTGATAAATCCTTTAACCAGGTCACACCTAATAGTGTTCATTGTAACTTTTAACAAGGTTGGCTCCTAACCAATCTCACTTCAGAAGAGTGAAATATTTTGGGTTACCAGTTCCAAGTGGTTTTTCCCTTAGTAGGGTTTCCACATTAAAATCTTTGTGTTATGTGTTATTTGATGTGATTGAATTGTTAGTTCACTCTACACATTTCATATCTGGGATAATTGATAAATACAGTATTGATTTTACTAGTATTTGGTAAATAGAACTGAAATTTTGTTAATGCTACCTTACCGAGTTGGTTATTTGTTTGAAAAAGTACATCTGGGAGTTTGGGACTATAGGATAACTAATTCACCCCCCCCTCTCAGTTATCTAACAATTGGTATCAGAGCTTGTGTTCTTGAAAATGAAGTTTGAAGGACTTGAGCTAAAGATTACAAGATGTATAAAAGGGACATGCCTAAGCTGAACAAAGACAACTTCTCAACATGGAAAAGTAGAATGAGATTGCACATATCTAGAATTGGTGAATTTGCTCTACAGCTCCTAGACAATGGTCACATACAATTGACTATTGGACCTTTGATAGTTGATCAATTGAGAGACAAACATGAACACAACATAACAATGATAGAGATTGATGTTGCCCTATCTGATGCAGAATTTGAAGATATCAAAGCATGCACTACAACAAAAGAAATGTGGGATAAGCTTGCACTAGTTCATGGAGGAGATGTAAATGTGATGAGAGCTAGAGCTAAAATCCTTAGAGGAAGATTTGATGATATGAAGATGAAAGAAGGTGAAAACATCACACAGTACTCTAACCGAATCAAGGAGGTTGTCAATGCCATCCAATGAGTAGGAGGTATTATTGATGAAGACACTATTGTGATTAAAATTCTTAGAACCTTGCTACCAATCTATGCTATTAGAATCTCGACAATTCATGAAATGAGATCTGCACTGAACAATGTTCTTGCACTTGATAGTTTAATCGGTAACTTGACTACTTTTGAGATGAATCACTATGATAATAGTATTGTATCGAGTGTTGAGTCTACATTTATGTTATCCTTGAAGATTGGTAAGTCTAGTAGTAAACATAACATAAGAAATGAAAGTGACAGTAATAGTGATGGAGATGGACTTGATGAACTTGAAGCACTTATGGCTAGGAGACTTTAGAAATGTAAAGGAAGGTATAATGGAAAACTACCTTTAGCATGTTTTAACTATAAATAAATTGGTCATATTGTAGCTAGATTTCCTAACAGGAAAGATGCTGACAAAGACAAGGACAATGACCGATCTAGTGAAAAGAAATTTGACAGAAGAGATAATCGAGATCACAGAGGCAACTAATACTATGACAGAAGGAACAACTAAGACTACAAATACAAAGGTAAGAAGGCATGTTACCTTATTATAGATGATGATTGTTGGGTGGATATTTTGCAACTGAGAGTTTTAAGGAAAAAATCCAGTTTACAAAATTTTGATACCAGCCACAACGTGTGAGACAATGTCTCTCCTACCTTAAAGGGAAGGCTCCCCCTTCTCACTGTTCCTTGGATCAACTCAAGGTAAGCAAGAAGCTAAGAGATTATCAAAATAGGGTGTTACAAATATTCCTTCTTCTCATCTTTCAAGAAGGAATCCACTTACTCGAAGAACGAATAATGGGAAAAGCTTTAATCTCTAAACTACAATTCTATCTAAAAGCTGGAAACAATGATACCAATAAACAAACACCAACTCATAGGCTGATTGAAAAGCATACCGGCTTGGTTCTATGACCTATTTATTTGATTTATAAGAAACACCTCTACCATTGGGGCACACAGATTTCCAGAAGTAGAGATTTTTCTAACTATTCTAACAAATTATATGAAAATGAGATGGTAATATAATCTATAGTCACAGCTTCTAGTCTTATATTACCACAATTGCTCCCAGTCACAGCTTCGGCTCCAATTGTTTCTAATCTTCAAATTGCTCTTAACAAAACACAAGAATCACATAAACAAAAAGATAGTGAAACCAAATTGCAGTCATAGCTTTCAATTTGATTCCCCACAATTGCACTCAGTCACAGCTTCAGCTCCAATTGTTTCTTTCTATTTATATTTCTCTAAAATAGTACTACACAATCACAGTTATGCTTGCACAAGTTTGGCAGAGCTCTCTCTTGCATAAAATTAAGATGAATATTTACAATGAGCCCTCTTGTATTTATAGGAGAGAGGCTATGAGAAAATAAGGAAAACTAACTACCTAAGTTGACTTATTCAACATTACAATCCTTTGTAATGTGATTACATGTAGTAAGATATGTAATTGCAAATTTTTACTTTACATGTTTCATTACATATGTAATTGCAATTTTATGCTTTACATGTAACTTGTCAAAATGCATGATTAAAAATAAACTAAGTATCTGACAAAACATGACTCTTATTACATTAACCTCTATCAAAGAGGTTTTGTTGTCACCAGAATATTAAGTGCTAGAAATCTTCAAATCTGTACATGGATGGAAACATCTGCAGAAAATAACACTTTGACCTCTGCATTTGGTGGTGTCAACCAATCACTGACTTTCGTTATCACCCATAAGTGGAAAACTGCTCACGGTCCCTCTTATTGATCCTGCTACCACCTACTTGGAATCAGTCTTGAAAGCATTCTAATATTTATGAAACTTTGAGTTTCATCTTTTTCTCATTTGTGATGGTTGGCCCTTCTAACTTTGGATGAACACTTGTAGCACCGAGATGTTGGCGGCTCATGTGTGCAAGCTATGCTTCAATCAATGCTGAAAAATGTTGCATTAGTGATCCATGGATGCAATTCAAGGATTTTGGGGTGCACTACAGATTTGACTGCATGTAGTTCAACTTGTAACATTTTATGTAGTTGGTCCAAAAAGTTCCTACTACAAGGGAAAAACATAGGACTTTAAGTGAAATCGAGGTTTTCGGACCCAACTACACTTAGGATTGCATGTGTAGTTGCATATGTAGTTCATTTTGCAATTGGATAAAAAATCCCCAATTTGCACTTGGAATTGCTTTTTCAACTTGGGTATTGTAGGAGATTTTTTATGCGATTGCGCATTTGATTGAATGTAACAGTACATGCAGTTGGTGTAAAAATC
This sequence comes from Chamaecyparis obtusa, assembly GCA_027943335.1. Lineage (NCBI taxonomy): Eukaryota > Viridiplantae > Streptophyta > Pinopsida > Cupressales > Cupressaceae > Chamaecyparis > Chamaecyparis obtusa. The sequence continues at coordinate 58,228 of BSBK01004040.1, forward strand.
TCCGATTTAGGTAAACTTAGTGTGGAGATTTCCAGGGTAGTTTCACTTTTGATTACATGTAACAATACATGTAATGGGTCTTAAACATCCCGATTTTGGAAACAAAATGGATTTGGGCAAAGATGTAATCGGGGATTTTTGAGATGATTACATATTGCATTACATGCAAAAAGACATGCAATAAAATATGCAATGGGCAATAAAAATTCCAAAAAGCATACATAAAATGGAATTTTTCAAAGGAGTTACATTTTGAATTTCGGGAAACACTGCATAGTAAATATGAAGGTATATTGATATTTTGAAAGGTATATGTATGCAAGCTTCTCAAATAGTGGTATTTCACAGAAATGAAAGGGAATTTCATTTTTCTCAAGGTAATGATAAAAATGTGAAATTTCTGGATATGGCTGCAAATGAGTGAAGGAATTTAGAAATAATGGTATATGCATTGCAAGTATTTGAAATCATTCTAAATGCAATGTATGCTAGAGAAGATTCATTTGTTTGTATTTTAACCAGATTTGAACAATCCTTTTGCCATGATCATAAATATATTGTGAAAATGGAAATCTTCACTTCTTGAAACATTCTGATAAAAGAAACTCCCAAATATGACTAAAAAAAGAATGTCAATCCTATTTTTGACAAAAATCAATTAATAAAACCCTGGCTGTAGCTTAAAAAATGATATCTAACTCAAAAAATCTCCTGCATTAGATATCTAAAACTCATGGGAAGGCAAAAACGACCAACAAAAGACAAAAACTAACAATAAAAATGAAATCTACAGCCACGTTTTAATAAAAATGACCATTATTTGCAAATGAAAAATGTTTTTAACTTAAAACGTTCATAAAAAGAAGAATAAAAACGTCCATACCTGTTTGGAAATGCTAATGATATCCTTTCTTTTTGAAGACAAACACAAACCAGGGAAAAACGCAAAGGAAGAATGACCTGTTTCAATGCTTTCCAGGGATAACAATGAGGCAGATTAAAGATGTTTAAAGGCTCATGAACTGGGCATTTTTTTATCAATGCAAGGATGAAGGCTAAGTGTCCTCACACGACACTCCATGCAACTCATAGTCGCAAGCGGAAGGCTCGAAAAAATCAATGCTTGGCGCATTTCAAACATATGCAACAGTATATTGAAAGCCCGATAAATTTTGAACAAAGGCTTTACACTTTAAGGCAATACGCAATGTTATTTAAAAAGTCCGATAACTTTAAGAAAATTTTGGGCTTTTTGGCATAATGAACATCTTTTCAAACATGTATAAAACATGTGAAGGCATAAAGTCCGACCTTTAATGATATTATCAAGAATTTTAGAAGTCTTTGCATATAGATTAAACCATCGATATTTCATATGCAAAGTAAAACGTAACATTAACAAAAATGTCCGCTTTTTGGGAGTTTGGAAAACTTTGCATTTGCAATGACATTTAAAATGTCTGCATTAAAATGGTTTATATTCATCGGGATTTTGAAGACATTCGCACTTTTAAATATTACATGCCATGAATCATGTAATATTTAATAAAAATTTGACAATCTCTTTAAAAACGAACTAAGAAACATTAGAAAAAATATATACAATATTATATAAACCTCTATTAAAGATTTTTATTTCAATATTTCGAAAGTTGATATAATATCTAAAAATTAAGAATTTTAATAATATACTATCAATATGTTATTAAAATTCTAAAACCAATAAAAATAAATAAAAACTAAAATCTAAGAAAAATAATAAAATAACGACTTAAAATTTTAAATAAATAAATAAATTTATTTAATTAAAATACTTAGAGTTTAAACCCAATTTTAATTTAATCGAAAATACGATTAAAATTTTGTATAGTTGACATAAATTTTACGAAAACAAAATTTACGACAACAACTGGCTCTGACTGGGGAACATCTCTTGTTCATCCTTAGAAACGACAAGAGATGAAGAATCCAGTTCTCTAAGTGCCTTCTTCCATTCCATTGGGCTATAGAGTCAGGCGACCAAAATGACAAAAGACACCAAAAAGACACAAAAGAATCAAAAAATAAAAAGACTCAAAAGACAAAAAGACTCAAAGACTCTGGACTTTGTATGTACAATGGTACTTATCTGATAATCACTAGAAGTAATGTTTCAGATATTGCCCACTATGTGGTAATGGCATTGGTGTTCCATCTTGGTATGCAAACCAGAAACTATTTTCACCTGCAAGTTGATGAATTGTGAAAGGACCTCACCACAGAGAATCAAACTTGCCATGCAATCCTTTTCCTTCTCGCCTTATATCCCAAAGAAAAATAAGATCACCAATTTGGAATTCTCTATATTTGGCCTTCTTATCAAAAAGGATCTTAACTTGTTGCTGGTGAGCACCAAGTCGATCCACCACCTCTTTTCTTTGTTCCTCCAATTGCTGAAGAAACATGATCTGCTTATCCATTGAATCTGAATAAGTTTCATCTTCGATGGCTCGCATCAATTTGAGAGCAGGAAGCCCTAAAGTTATTGGAATCTCAACATTGATACCGTATAACAACTAGAATGGGGACATTCCAATTGTGCATTTTGGAGTTATCTTGTCAGCCCACAAAGCATCAAACAATGCTTTATGCCATGTTCTATGATTTGTTTCCACCAGCTTTTTTATTATAGTCACCAAATTCTTGTTGCTGGATTCAGCTTGACCATTACCTTGTGGATAATAATCTGAAGCATGAGCCAGAGTAATCCCATGAGTATAACAAAACACAGTAACCTCCTTGGATGAGAAAGCGGCTGCATTATCTGCGACAATCTTGTTAGGAACACCAAAACGAGAGATGATGTTCTGCTTCAAGAAATCACAAATCACTTCTGACGTGGAATTCTTTACAGGAATTGCTTCTACCCACTTGGTGAAATAATCTGTCGCTGATAGGATATATGAATGACCCTTACTAGAGGATGGTTTGATAGTACCAATAAAATCAATTCCCCCTTGTTGAAAAGGTTCTTCAATTACTACTAGCTTCAAAGGCAAAGCTGCAAGCTTTTGCCTTCCTACGAATTGCTGACATGGTTCACACTTCTTCACCCACTGATAAGCATCTTGAAAAAGTGTGGGCCAATAGTATTGAGCTCTCAGAATTTTATGTGCAGTGACATGTGCTGAGAAATGTCCTCCACAGGCTTGATTGTGGAAAGAATCCAGAATTCATACTTGTTGACTCTTATCAACACATCAAAGGAAAGTACCATCCATCCCATACTTATAAAGACCATTTTCCCATAGGATATAACCAGAAGCTTTCAGCTTGAGAGTCCTCCGGTCTTTATAAGTTAAATGAGAAGGGCATTCTCCATAACTCAAGTAATGAGCCATATTAGAAAACCAGTCATCTGTAGTACTGACAAAAAGAATAGTAGGAAGAGATTGGAAATTTTCATTCTCTAATTTTAATGGTACATTCTCAGCCATAAGCTGACAAAGACCCTTACCTTAGACCAATTTGGTAGGTCTAATCTCCATGTCATATTCTTGTATCTTGGCAATCCAGTTGCCTCTCTTGGTACCAAAATCTTGCTGTGTCAGAATAGTCTTGACAGTTGCATCTGGAACCAAAGCTATAACATAAGAATTCAGAATATAGAACCTGAAATGCTTTATTGCTTTGACCACAGCATAAGCATGCTTCTCCATCTGAGTATATTTCAATTCATGAGCTTTCAAAGGACAACTCATAAATGAAATGGGTGATTCAATTTCTTCATCATTTTTCTGCATCAGTATGGTAGAGAGAGTATGCTCTGAAGCATAACTATACATGATAAAACTCTTTGTGTAATCAGGACAAACAAGCATTGGCGCGTGTGATATAGCATCCTTGATTTTTGCAAATGTTGTCTTTCCTTCTTGATTCCAGTGAAAAGCATCCTTTCCTTTCATCATATCAACAATATGATGAGTCTTTTCAGCAAAATCTGGCACAAATCTTCTTAAGAAATTCACTTTTCTGAAGAAAGAATGAACTATAGTCTTATTTGATCGCAAGGACAAACCTTGGATAGATTGCACCCTTTTTGGATCAATTTTAATACCTTCTTTAGACACAATATGTCCCAGCAATTTTCCTTCCATTAGACCAAAAATTGACTTTTTGGTGTTAAGAGACACACCATGTTGTTTGCATCTTTCCAGGACTTGTCTAAGATGACTGAAATGATCTTGATGTGCTTTGGAGAAAATAGTCAAATCATCTAGATAGACAACAATGCATTTGTTGATTAACCCCTTAAAAGCAAAATCCATTGCTCGCTGAAAAGTTGCTCCTGCATTGATCAGACCAAAAGGCATTCGACGATATGCAAAAGTACCCCATGGGGTAGTGAATGCAGTCTTATATTGATCATCTTCTCAAACTTCAATTTGGTTGTAACCAGAAAAACCATCAAGCATAGATAGCATTTCTGAACCAGTGACAGCTTGCAACACTTGATCCATAATAGGTAATGGATAATTATCCTTGAGGGATAATTGATTCAAATTATGAAAATCCACGCATATGTGAATTTCTCCAATCTTCTTTCGCATAGGAACTATATTTTCTACCCCTGATGAATGATGAATAGGAAAAATAATACCTGCATCCAACATCTTCTGTATCTCAGCGAAAATAGTTCCTGAAATCTTTGGATTATAATGCCTCTATTTTTGATGAAAAGGAATGGTGCCAAACTTCAAAGGAATATCATGCTGAATTTCTTTGGGATGAAAATACTTCAGATCTTTGTAAGAATAAGCCAGAACATCCTTGTATTCATGGAGTAATGTAATGAACTTTTCCTTATCTTTATCAGAGCACCAGTTACCAATGTTAACCAACTTCGGATCTTCTTCAGTCCCAATGTTGTATTTCTCAAAATGTCCAGTAGAAGAACTAGCTCTTGTGTTTTGTTGTTCTTTCACATATCTATCATGCTGGTCAAACAACTTTTCTAGAGAAACAAGACCCTTAGGAATCTTAGTCCCCTTCAATTGAATGAATTCTTCTCCAGTATCAGGATCTTTTTCAGAAACAACATCTCCTGGCGGGTTATCACAACCTTCAAAATGTTGATCATCAAAATTGTCCTTAGACTCAAGGAAATTTATAATTTGATCATCATCATTAAATACTTGCCAGTGTTCACAGTTATCTGGGATACTTGGCCAGTAAACCAATTGTACCTCATACCTACTGTTCTCAAAATCAATGTGAGGAATGAGTAGAGTAGCTGACACCACAAGCGAATCAGCTCTATCATTCAACTCTCTAGGAATGACTGAAATATTGAAAGCATCAAAAAAATTGACGTAGTCCTAGACCAAGTCTCGATAATGCCTAAGACGATCATTCCTTGCTTGATACTGACTTTTAACTTGACAAAATACCAACTCAGCATCTCTCTTGACATGTAGATTTGTAATTCCATTAGCTTGAGCCATTTCCAATCCTAATAGCAGGGCTTCATATTCAGCCGTGTTATTAGTATTGGCAAACTGTAGTTTGAAAGAGTAAGGAAAAATCTTCCCTTTTGGTGAAATTATGATAACTCCTGCACCGGAACCCATAGAAGCACAACTTCCATCAAATTCCATGATCCAAACTTCATTAGAACTACTAGAACTTGCTTCCGAAGAATCCGTAAGAATAATCTCAAGAGAATCTATAGAGTCTTCTTTAAAGACAACATTTACTTCAACCTCCATAAGAGATTGATCAGGGACAGCCACTACCTCTTGAACTTCAACAACATTAGCAAATCTATCAGAATCTGAGAGAAAAGATGAACTCTCTGAATCTGTCCAATCTTTAACAAACTCAGATACTTCATTAGCATGTAGGTAGTAATTTCCCATTCCAATTGACTCAAAGAGAATTTGAGCATGCGGATCATTGGATTTAACCACTACATACTTTGTTTCCCTTTCAGGATACAACTTCTGCATCACACTTTTGACAGGTATACATGCTTCAGTCATATCCATATTGAGTTCACCACCCACATCTTTACAAAAATTGCGACCAAGCAACATACCATAAGAAGCAGGTACATCAGCAACCAAGACAATCATTTTGATCTTTTTATCTGGGAAGGATGCAAAGGCAAATTGAGCATCTTTGATTTGTCCTTTCAGCGGTACTTACTTATTCTCCATGGAATAGAAATTACCGAAAGATTTTGTCAAAGTTAATCCCAAAGCATCTGCGACTTTAGTTGGCATGACATTATCCGAGGCACCAGAATCTATGACACAGTTACTCAATTTGTATCCATTTATCAATAGAGAAAGATAGAAAGGTTCAATCTTTCTGGGAACTGAGGATGGTATCATGATAAGATTATTGGGCATGGTTTTAGGCTCTAAGACAGCAGTATGAGTTGGAGCGGGTTGATATTCTTTGAAAAACTTTGTAAGTCTACCCAGCTGATCTGGATAGGTCTGTAAGTATTCTACCTCAGACATCTGGACTTTTGTCTTCCTAACATGATTTATGATATCAAAAACTTGGAAAGAATTTGCTAAGGAAACATTTTCAGATTGAGGTTTAACATTTACATCAGGCATATTGGGCTTTGAAATACTAGATGAAGAATGAGGAGGATTTGTACTTACTTGGCTCTTCACTGGTTCATTAGGTAAGGTAGGCAATGGTACACCTCTTTTTGCAATAGTCACAGGCATCTAAGGAGCATCCAACTTCTTTTCTGCCTCTTCTTTTTGTTGAACTAGCTTGGTCTGTGAATGTGTCATGACCACATATGCTTGTGCAAAATCCATTTCAGGATCTTCATCATGGTATTGAATGTACCTGATAGTAGAGTCACCAGCTGCTTGATTATCTTCATGATTTTGAGCAGCATTATCCTCGAAAGGATAACCTTCTTGAGCATCACCAGCAAGATCAGCTTCATAGTAACCAGTGGCTGAGTTATTTGGTGGTGCTTCAAGTGCAAGCCTCTCTGGTGGAGGAGGAAGCTTATTCTGATTCTTGGCTGCATAGTTATTTGCAGCATTAGGATATGGTCTCCTTGGTATATCTTTGTATGGAGCAGCAAATGATCCTTGTGAGACTTTCTTCTTAAGAGCAAGAAGCTCATTTGCTGATTTCTGAACCAATGAATTAGTAGAACCTGATGAAGAAGATTCCGTGTAGGAATTGTTCTTGAACCGGTTTGAATCTTTCTGAATCTTGCCTGCAAGTATCAAGTCATCTTCAATTTCAGTTGCCAGAGTTTGTGCTTGAGCTAGATTCGCAGGAATAGCTCTTCTCAGCAAGAAGCTAACTTCTAGAAGCTGAGTGTTGATGAAGAAACACTTGAGGTTCTCGGCAGTGGGTTGTGAATTAGTTGGAATACAATTTGCCAACTTGTTGAATTTAGCAATAAATTCCCCCATACCCTCTTATGCGTCCTTCTTCATTTGAGTGAGTTGAGCAAGCAAAGCATGCTCATCTTTTGCAGGCTTGAAACGTTCTTCAAACTTGATTTTCAAAGAGTCCCAATCAGTGATTGACCCAGTAGCCAAATTGTAGAACCAATCTATAGCATTTCCTTGCAATGTTTCAATAAAAAGTCTTACAGAAATATCCTGATATTCAACACCAAACACTCCACATGCAATATAAAATGCTTTGATATGTTCATCAGGGTGTTGCTTTCCGTCTCCATAGAATTTGGGAAAATTCTTACGGGAACCTTGAGGCAATGTATGCAAAGGCATAGCAAGATTCAAAGGACCAAAAGCGATTCCCCATGGACCAGCAGCCATATTAACAATAACTGGTATATAGGTAGCAGGAATAAGTTGAGTGTTGGGAATTAAAGGTTTCCAAAAAAATTGGGAATTCTCACTAGGAATGGATGTCTTCTTCTGGGAAGGAGGAAAACTGGTTGTTCGAGAGAGAGAAGGGATTTTGGTAAGAAAATCAAAACAAGCTTGTTGAGCCCAGCTTGATCCTGCAGAACTACACAATCACGGTTATATTTCTCCAAAATATAACTACACAATCACAATTATGCTTGCATATGAAATATCGATGGTTTAATCTATATGCAAAGACTTCTAAAATTCCCGATCATATCATTAAAGGTTGGACTTTATGCCTTCACATATTTTATACATGTTTGAAAAGATGTTCATAATGCCAAAAAGCCTGAAATTTTCTTAAAGTTATCGGACTTTTTAAATAACATTGCGTATTGCATTAAAGTGTAAAGCCTTTTTTCAAAATTTATCAGGCTTTCAATATACTGTTGCATATGTTTGAAACGCGCCAAGCATTGATTTTTCCAAGCCTTCAGCTTACGACTATGAGTTGCATGGAGTGTCATGTGAGGACACTTAGTCTTCATCATTGCATTCATAAAAAATGCCCAGTTCATGAGCCTTTAAACATCTTTAATCTGCCTCATTGTTATCCCTAGACAACATTGAAATAAATAAATAAATTATATTTCTCCAAAATAGTACTACACAATCACAGTTATGCTTGCACAAGTTTGGCAGAGCTCTCTCTTGCATAAAATTAAGATGAATATTTACAATCAGCCCTCTTGTATTTATAGGAGAGAGGCTATGAGAAAAATAAGGAAAACTAACTATCTAAGTTGACTTATTCAACATTACAATCCTTTGTAATGTGATTACATGTAGTAAGATATGTAATTGCAAATTTTTACTTTACATGTTTCATTACATATGTAATTGCAATTTTATGCTTTACATGTAACTTGTCAAAATGCATGATTAAAAATAAACTAAGTGTTTGACAAAACACGACTCCTATTACATTAACCTCTATCAAAGAGGTTTTGTTGTCACCAGAATATTAAGTGTTGGAAATCTTCAAATCTGTACATGGATGGGAACATCTACAGAAAATAACACTTTGACCTCTGCATTTGGTGGTGTCAACCAATCACTGACTTTCATTATCACCCATAAGTGGAAAACTGCTCACGATCCCTCTTATTGATCCTGCTACCACCTACTTGGAATCAGTCTTGAAAGCATTCTAATATTTATGAAACTTTGAGTTTCATCTTTTTCTCATCTATGATGGTTGGCCCTTCTGACTTTGGATGAACACTTGTAGCACCGAGATGTTGGTGGCTCGTGTCTGCAAGCTATGCTTCAATCAATGCTGAAAAATGTTGCATAAGTGATCCATGGATGCAATTCGAGGATTTTGGGGTGCACTGCAGATTTGACTGCATGTAGTTCAACTTGTAACATTTTATGTAGTTGGTCCAAAAAGTTCCTACTACAAGGGAAAAACATAGGACTTTAAGTGAAATCAGGGTTTTCGGACCCAACTACACTTAGGATTGCATGTGTAGTTGCATATGTAGTTCATTTTGCAATCAGATAAAAAATCCCCGATTTGCACTTGGAATTGCTTTTTCAACTTGGGTATTGTAGGAGATTTTTGATGTGATTGCGCATTTGACTACATGTAACAGTACATGCAGTTGGTATAAAAATCTCTGATTTGAGTAAACTTAGTGTGGAGATTTCCGAGGTAGTTTCACTTTTGATTACATGTAACAGTACATGTAATGGGTCTTAAAAATCTCGATTTTGGAAACAAAATGGATTTGGGCAAAGATGTAATCGGGGATTTTTGAGATGATTACATATTGCATTACATGCAAAAAGACATGCAATAAAATATGCAATGGACAATAAAAATTCCAAAAAGCATACATAAAATGGAATTTTTCAAAGGAGTTACATTTTGAATTTCGAGAAACACTGCATAGTAAATATGAAGGTATATTGATATTTCGAAAGGTATATGTATGCAAGCTTCTCAAATAGTGATATTTCACGGAAATGAAAGGGAATTTCATTTTTCTCAAGGTAATGATAAAAATGTGAAATTTCTGGATATGGCTGCGAATGAGTGAAGGAATTTAGAAATAATGGTATATGCATTGGAAGTATTTGCAATCATTCTAAATGCAATGTATGCTGGAGAAGATTCATTTGTTTGTATTTTAACCAAATTTGAACAATCCTTTTGCCATGATCATAAATATATTGTGAAAATGGAAATCTTCACTTCTTGAAACATTCTGATAAAAGAAACTCCCAAATATGACTAAAAAAAGAATGTCAATCCTGTTTTTGACAAAAATCAATTAATAAAACCCTGGTTGTAGCTTAAAAAATGATATCTAACTCAAAAAATCTCCTGCATTAGATATCTAAAACTCATGGGAAGGCAAAAATGACCAACAAAAGACAAAAACTAACAATAAAAATGAAATCTACAGCCACGTTTTAATAAAAATGACCATTATTTGCAAATGAAAAACATTTTAAACTTAAAATGTTCATAAAAAGAAGAATAAAAACGTCCATACCTGTTTGGAAATGCTAATGATATCCTTTCTTTTCGAAGACAAACACAAACCAGGGAAAAATGCAAAGGAAGAATGACCTGTTTCAATGCTTTCTAGGGATAACAATGAGGCAGATTAAAGATGTTTAAAGGCTCATGAATTGGGCATTTTTTATCAATGCAATGATGAAGACTAAGTGTCCTCACACGACACTCCATGCAACTCACAGTCGCAAGTGGAAGGCTCAGAAAAATCAATGCTTGGCGCGTTTCAAACATATGCAACAGTATATTGAAAGCCCGATAAATTTCGAACAAAGGCTTTACACTTTAATGCAATACGCAATGTTATTTAAAAAGTCCGATAACTTTAAGAAAATTTCAGGCTTTTTGGCATAATGAACATCTTTTCAAACATGTATAAAACATGCAAAGGCATAAAGTCCAACCTTTAATGATATTATCGGGAATTTTAGAAGTCTTTTCGTATAGATTAAATCATCAATATTTCATATGCAAAGTAAAATGTAACATTAACAAAAATGTCTGCTTTTTGGGAGTTTGGAAAACTTTGCATTTGCAATGACATTTAAAATGTCCACATTAAAATGGTTTATATTCATTGGGATTTTGAAGACATTCGCACTTTTAAATATTACATGCCATGAATCATGTAATATTTAATAAAAATTTGACAATCTCTTTAAAAATGAACTAAGAAACATTAGAAAAAATATATACAATATTATATAAACCTCTATTAAAGATTTTTATTTCAATATTTTGAAAGTTTATATAATATCTAAAAATTAAGAATTTTAATAATATACTATCAATATATTATTAAAATTCTAAAAACAATAAAAATAAATAAATAAATAAAAACTAAAATCTAAGAAAAATAATAAAATAACGAATTAAAATTTTAAATAAATAAATAAATTTATTTAATTAAAATACTTAGAGTTTAAACCCAATTTTAATTTAATCGAAAATACGATTAAAATTTTGTATAATTGACATAAATTTTACGAAAACAAAATTTACGACAACAATAATAATGACACCAACACCGACACTGATGCAGATGTTGAGGTGGTATTTGTAGCTTTGAAAGAAGATTCAAAAGAAGAAGAAAGGTATGTAGAGACAACACTTATTTCTAAAGTTAGCAAGAATGAAACATGGATTATTGATAGTGGTTGTACACATCATATGACTAGTGATGAGGATAAATTTGAATATCTTGAACATTATAATGGAGGATCTGTTAAAATGGGTAATGATACACCTTGTCAAGTGAAAGGAAAAGGATCTATCATGCTGAATGATAAGATTAAATGTGAAAATGCATATTGGGTGAAGGGACTTAACTATAATCTGTTGAGTGTAGCATAGTTGAATAACTCAGGTCACCGAGTTGCATTTGAAAGTAGAAAGGTAAAGATCTATGATGATTCAAGAAAGCTGGTCGGTACTGATGAACAATCCAAAGGTAATCTATTTTATCTTGACAATGCTAAAACTTCTTTTTTAATGGCTAGAACTAAGGATGTGTGGTTGTGGCATAAAATTTTATGTCATGTGAATTTTGACAACATGGTTAAGATCAGTAAGAAAAGAAAAGTAAGAGGTTTACCGAGCCTATCCAAACCTGACCATGTCATGGGCAAACAATGTCAAATGGCAAAAATGTCAAAATCTAGTTTTAAGACCAAGACCTATTCATCTAAAGCTATTTTGGAGTTGGTTCATACCGGCTTATGTGGTCCTATGAGAGCTCAAAGTTTTTATGGGGATAAATACTTTATTTTATTTATTGTCGACTATTCTAGGATGATGACAGTTATGTTTTTAAAAGAGAAATCTGAAGCTTTCAAAATGTTTAAGTGGTATAAAGCTAAAGTAGAAAAGGAGACTAGAAAAGAGTTAGAATGTTTAAGATCTGATAGAGGAGGTGAGTTTATTTCTGATGAATTCACTTACTTTTGTAATGGGCATTGAATTAAAAGACGGGTTTCTATATTGAAAACACCACAACAGAATGGTATTGCTGAAAGGAGGAATAGATCTATAGTTGATTATGCTAGAACACTTATGATTGAGAAAGATGTTGCACAAATGTACTGGAGAGAAGTTGTTAGCACCACTATATACACATTGAACCAAGTACAACTGAAGAAAGATACAAACAAGACACCTTGTGAGTTATGGTTTGGGTACACATCAAATGTAAGTTATTTTAGAATTTTTAGAAGTAGATGTTGCATTCTAAAAGATGATAGAAATGGAAAATTTGATTCTAAAGGTGATGAAGGAATATTTTTGGGATATTCTACTAAGAGAAATGATTACAAATGTTTGAATAAGGTTTCTAACAAAATGATTGAAAATGCTAATGTGAAAGTTAATGAGTTTTCTGAGAAAAATGATGAAGAAAGCGGGAAAGAACCTGATGACTACGATAGATATACATTCATTGAGCTACCTGATCCTCTACCCGAGCAATAGATTAAAGCTACCAAGAAACAAGATGAGAACACCGAGCAATGGAAGAAAGACACTAGGCATCAGCCTATAGACATCGAGAATCAAGAAATTGCTACCGAGGAAGAAATTAAACCTGCACCGACTGATGAACAGAGGAAAGAGAAAGTGTTAGCTAGATTTGTGAGAAGACATCATCCACATAACCAAATCACTGGAGATAGACAAGCTGGCATGATGACATGAATTAAGTTGAGATAGAACACATGTTTAGTTTGTGAATTTGAACCTAAGAATGATAGAGATGCACTTGAGAATGAGGAATGGATTAAGGCCATGAATGAATAAATTGAATAGATAGAGAAAAATAAGACATGGACATTGGTATCAAGACTGAGTGATAAAAATGTAATTGGAACCAAATGGATATTCAGACACAAGTTGAATGAGAATGGTGAAGTCACTAGGAACAAAGCAAGACTTGTATGCAAAGGATATGCACAAGAAGAAGGTATTGACTATGGTGAAATATTTGCACTAGTTTCAAGATTTGAAGGAGTTAAAATACTACTTGCATATGTTGTACATAAAGGATTTAAAGTTTATCAAAGGGTATATGTACAAAGATGGGGGACCAAAAAGATGTCACATTCCTTTTTGGCCCCCCAATGACCATAGTGTGTATGCACTAAATCATGTGCATGCTATAGCACGCATGCGCTATGGCTTGGGATGCCCAATCCTTAGGCTTCACAATTCAAACCATAGTGCACTAGTGCTATGGTTTAAACTTAAAATATAGCGTGTGCGCACTATAACACATACGCACTTTGTAAACCTTATAAAAGTGGTAAAGGGAGAGAGGGAGGATGACAAGGAGAGAGAGAGAGAGTAATAAGGGAAAATATATAAGGTAGGAAGGTGGGAGAGAGTGTATGTGTATGTATATGAGAGAGAGAGAGAGAGAGAAGGGGAAATATAGAGGTTAGGAAGGTGGGATAGAGAGTGTGTGTGTGTGTGTGTGTGTGAGAGAGAGAGAGAGAGAGAGAGAGAGAGAGAGAGAGAGGAGAGAGAGAGAGAGAGAGAGAGAGAGAGAGAGGAACATGGTAAGAAGTTGAAATGTAGAGGGTAGGAAGGTGGGAGAGACTGTAAGTGTGTGTTTGTGTGTGTGTGTGTGTGAGAGAGAGAGAGAGAGAGAGAGAGACAGACAGAGATAGAGATAGACAAAGACAGAGAGATAGAGAGACAAAGACAGATAGAGAGACAGAGAGATAGAGACAGAGACAGATAGAGAGACAGAGAGAGACAGAGAGATAGAGAAAGAGATAGAGAGAGAGATAGAGAGAGACAGAGATAGAGAGACAAAGATAGAGAGAGATAGAGATATAGAGACAGAGATAGACACACACACACACACACATAGAGTTTGTGTGTGTGTGTGATGCAGAGGTGTCAGTGGTAGTGACCCTCTAGGCCTATTACCCACTAACTTCTATCCTTTTGATTCTAGGTTCTTCTAACCTTTACCAACCTTACTATGGGTGGTCAACAATGAATTTGATGGACTTAAGCCCTTTCAAAACCCTTCTCCACTTTCAAGCAACACACTTTAACTTACCCCCTTAACTAGCCTTAGGGACTTGTTCCCAAATGAAGCCAAATGCTAGAACTCTTCACCAGTCAAACTCCTGGATCAAACTAATTTTTGGAACCTTGTATTTGATGATTAAATATATAGAATCAACCATCAAAACACTTCCCCAACTTGTGCAACCTTTTGAGTTTTACTTCAGCTAGAAATCCTTGTAGGTCTCTCAAACTACTTTCGGGCACTTAGATTTTGACTCCCAATGATTCTTGAAAAAAAAAGAATAGTTTTGAGTACCCTTTTTAGGGTTATATTGATCCCTAAAGCAACTTGGGTTGATTCTACACCAGCACTACCCAGTCACACTTAGGTCACAGGCCTAATTGATCACTTTAGCCCTGGATTTCACTAAGAATGAAAGGAAATGGGTATGTAGAACCTTGTCAAGTTTCTAAGACTCTTCTTAAATCTAATTTAGGCTCAAAAAAACTCTTCTACTACTTCATCAAACTATTAAATCTCCACACTAATTCTTCAAGAATCTTGACTAAACACATAGAGATGTTCAACCTAGGGCCTAGGGTTGATCCAACCTCCTAATGGATTCCAGTGTCTGGCTTTCAGAATCATAAAACCAACCCTATTAACTTTAATTCACCAAGGTTTCATGGGTTTCCACTAGTGGGAATGCAAGCATGAGGCATTTTTGTGAAACAGGTCTGCCAAACCCTCAAAACCTTGGTTGTATGGAACCTCTGACTATTAACTTGACTATTGAATACAAAATCAAATCAATCCAATGAAATTTAAGACTAAATACATGAAAGATTCAAACCATAAACATTTCACACTCTTATTCCTCCATACACGTCCGTACACAGTCTGATTTCACTGGAAATGATCATATTTTATTGATTTTTGTGCACCAAACAATTGCCATATGATTCTAACCTTTTGCAAAGACTTTACATTGATTAAATAACCAGAGAAATGGTGTCCAACTGGTCTCTCCATGGTTGTGATCATTGGAACCAATTCCTTAACCACTTCGAGCAACTTTTCAAAAGTTGCTAACAATATTTTGTGCAACTTTTGCAATATTTGCAAAAATAGATCAAAGACTTGAAAAAAACTCACCTAAGAGATCTAAGAGGTTGATCTAAGTGCTAGATCCCTCAATCTTCCTAAAACTAAAGAAAAATAAACTAAAACATTCCAAAAACTAAGTTAGCTATCCTGAAGTCAACTAGGATCCACATGGAGTAAGGATCTCCTAGGCTCATAGACATGCCTTAGGAACCCTTGACCATACAAATGGATCAATACTAATGAGGAGATGGATCCTAAAGATCAATCCCTCCTTATTACAACCAAAATTAACCAAAATAAAAACAAAACATAATATCATCCTAATGTGGCCTTGGGTGTCCTGCACCATGCTCCTTGGGACAAAGAAACTCAAGTCCCTTGAGTTGGTAAAGCTGACAAAGGAAAACTAGTTTTCTTATTATCCTCAGGGGTAAGCCATGTAGCATCCTCTACTGGTTTATGTTTCCATTGAACCAAATACTCATAGTAGGTGTGCCTTTAGGTCTTCTTGGCAACTCTACTCTCCAAAATACCTTCAATCTCCAAAGGAGGTGACTTGGGAAGGTCCTTAAGTTGTTCCTCCTGTATAGAATCAATACCACCTGCAATCACAAAATTATCAATAGGACCCTTATAGAGATACAGGTCAGCAACATTAAAAATGGGAGACAAATGAACATTTGCAGGGAGACCAATATAAGCATTGGTGCCAAATTTGTTTCAGAATTTTAAAAGGCCCAATCTTCTTAGCCATCAGCTTGGTGTAGTGTCCCTTAGGTAGTCTCTCCTTCAAATGCACCATGACCAAATCACCAACATTGAAAGACACATCCTTCCTCCTTTTGTTTGCATGGGCTTTATACTTGGCATTGGTGTGTTGAAGCTTTTGTTGGACTTGATCTTGGATGTCCTTTATGACAGTGACAAAATCATCAGCTAAGGCACTAGGCTTGTCTAAGCCACTAACCTCCCTCAACTCCCGCTTGAAGTAAAGGAAATGCATAAACAGTTTAGCATTTGAATGAATGAAGAATGGCATGTTAATATGTGTGCAGGGCATTGTGATTGTTAGGTGGACCCATGAGCACTTTTGTTGTGGCAAGGAATGATTTAAATGATATCATAGACCATTATGTTTGTACACGGTATGTGGAATTGAAGAACTGTGGTTGCAGTGAGGAGTGTGTAAAGGATGTTGTAGAACCTTAGGTTTTGTATTTGTCATTTGAATGGAGAAAAGTCTCGGTCCCATGCTTCGGTAGACCCGCAAGGGTACTAAGAAGCATTGAATACAATCAGCTATTGGTTAGTTGATTTAGTAATTGATCAAGGAGAATTATATTGTAAGGTTGATGTGGTTGATATTCACATCATTGAGAAAATGACAAGCTAATGAATCTCTCTCTAATTGGTTGTCACACAGTTTGAATCGACATTATTATTCTATTGGTATCATATTGTGGTGTTTGGTTGGGCTTATTCAAGCTTTGGTTGCCAAGATCTCCATCAGAGAGGGTGAAAAAGGTGTGTGTGTGTGTGTGTGTGTGTGAGAGAGAGAGAGAGAAATACACATAGAGGCCTGTGAAAATGCTAGAGAGAGAGAGAGAGGTGAAAAGGGGAGAGGGGGAGAGAAACAAATACACATAGAGGCTGTGAAAATGCTAGAGAGAGAAAGAGAGATTTTTACAGCCTCTATGTGTATTTGTTTCTCTCCCCCTCTCCCTTTTCACCTCTCTCTCTCTCTCTCTTCACACACACACACAGCCTCTATATGTGTATGTTTTTCTCTCTCCCTCTCCCTTTTCACCTCTCTCTCTCCCTCTTCTCACCCCTGTCTCTCTCTCTCTCCTCACACACACACACACAGCCTCTATATGTGTATGTGTTTCTCTCTCCCTCTCCCTTTTTTCACCTCTCTCTCTCTCCCTCTTCTCACCTCTCTCTCTCTCTCTACCATTTTCACAAGCTCTATATGTGTATGTGTTCTCTCTCATCCCTCTCCCCCTTTTTCACCTCTCTCTCTCTCTCTCTCTCTCTCTCTCTCTCTCTCTCTCTCTCTCTCTCTCTCTCTCCTCTCTCTCTCTCTCTCTCTCCTCTCTCTCCTCTCTCTCTCTCTCTCCTCTCTCTCCTCTCCTCTCTCTCTCCTCTCTCTCTCTCTCTCTCCTCTCTCTCTCTCTCTCTCTCTCTCCCCCTCTACCATTTTCACATCCTCTATGTGTGTATGTGTTTCTCTCTCCCTTTTTCACCTCTCTCTCTCTACCATTTTCAGAGCCTCTATATGTGTATGTTTCTCTCTCCCTCTCCCCTTTTCACCTCTCTCTCTCTCTCCTACCATTTTTAGAGCCTTTATATGTGTATGTTTCTCTCTCCCTCTCCCTTTTCACCTCTCTCTCTCTCTCTCTCTCCCTCTACCATTTTCACATCCTCTGTGTGTGTATGTGTTTCTCTCTCCCTTTATCACCTCTCTCTCTCTCTCCCCACCTTCCTACCCTCTACATTTCAACTCTTACCCATGTTCCTCTCTCTCCTCTCTCACACACACACACTTACACTCTCTCTCACCTTCCTATCCTCTACATTTCAACTTCTAACCATCTCTCTCTCTCTCTCTCTATATATATATATATATATATATATATATATATATATATATATTGTTATAAGGTTATAAGGTGAATGGTTATAAAGTTAATCATTTTTTATTTATTGTTACAAAACTTCAATTCTTTACTGCTATGGATTTTGAAGCACTAAATGTTCTTAGCTTAAGGGTGAAGAATTTTTTTTACAATTTTTGTAATTTTACATTATATAAGACTATCTAGTGGAGAATAACATCAAAATTAATTTCTAATAGAGGGATGAATTATAAGTTAGC
Organism: Chamaecyparis obtusa; assembly: GCA_027943335.1. NCBI lineage: Eukaryota > Viridiplantae > Streptophyta > Pinopsida > Cupressales > Cupressaceae > Chamaecyparis > Chamaecyparis obtusa. The sequence goes on from BSBK01004040.1 coordinate 76,659, forward strand.
AAAACTAGCTAAGGGTTTTATAGAAAAGTGGTATTGCATGAGAAAGAAATTAATATAGTAATCAACACTCAAACATGTGTTGCTAGGTTGAATCTTAGAACTTACTTGGCCAAGGTATGTTATCTACCAAGGAGTTGGCTTAATTATGCTTTGACCAAAGTGATTGTTTGCATTCATTCGATACTAGTGAATGTGTATAGTTATTACTCCTTACCATATCATTGTGTAGATGCTACATTATTGTATAAAAGTGTTAGATAGGACATGTAGTACACCAAATTCCATCCAACCTATTGGTTCTAGTTTTCTAGGTTCTTCGAGAAGGGTCAGGTGCTCAAATTTTTATGTTGAGAGCTTGGGGAGATAACACCTCCAAGAAGCTAATCAATTTATGGTTGGGTGGAGAAAGTACCTGGACCTCATTCTCATCCTTGAGCATAGTAGATGGAGATATGTCTAGGGCTAAAGGAGGCAGAATGTTGTATAGTATCATTTTATGTTCTTATGATGTATCAACCCTCTAGTGATCCATTGTATCATTTTCATTTGATGTATTGATGAGTAGGTCGATCTTGAAGTAATTATGTTGTAATATCTCCTAATGTGTGAGAATTTGTTTTGTAAACTTGTTATTATGCAATATTAGTTTATGTCGATTTGGATATTTTGTGTTATTTTTGGAATACTTGTGTTACATAGATTTTAGTATCTTACACCACACATCTTCAATCTCACAGGTAATGAAAATGTTTCCAGATTTCTAAGCTCTAGTAAAAGCTTCCCATGCCATGGTGGGTAGTTGTTGGATACCAAATATTTTCCAAGTGAAAAGCTACCATCAAATCTATAGACACACAAAAAAATTGTTTGTAATTGTAAATGACCTCTGATCAAAATGTAATTTTTTTCTGCAAAAGAAATGGAGCCTATAGAGAAAAACTTTGATGGGGTTACAAACAAAAAATGCGTACAAAGATTGGAGTCTACCATACCAATGGTATTACATGTATACGCATAAATTGCAAAGAAGACAGTTCAAACAAATCAAAATGCTAGGCAAAATTTGATAAAGAGGGATGTACGAATGAGATGCTCTAAATGGTCATTCATTGATGCTCTGAATGGTCATCCATTGTTTATTAGCAATTTTGAGTCATAGATTTTCCAAATCAGGTTTCTCTTTTTTAGATAGTAAACATCTTGTGCATAATTACTTGAAATTTCAGATCCACACCTTTCAATAAATTACCTAGGTATATCTTCCTATCAGCATAACCATTGCACCTTTTTAGGGTAAAATTTCTAGTAATAATTGATGATACAAGACTGACTTTTTCCAAAGATTTCACATAGTGAAGATGCATTTTCTCATGAAGAAAATATATTACACATGTTTGCTTTATCTAGCCTTTTCACCTTATATTTGAAGAATTCAACATGACCCCACTTCACATTTTCTTCAGTTTAATATGTAGTAAATGTTGGCAATTTGGCTGAGTTGGTTGCATAGATGTTGTCATTATGGTAACATATGATCTACATGAAGATTGTACAGGTCAGAGAGCTAGTATGACAGAGCGCAATAAGAAATTGTCTAAGAATGAGACAGTGTTTTTACCAGTGAACTTGGAGACAATTTTTGTTTGTGATGTTGATTGGAGTAAGTTCAATGCTTGCACACTTGAACATAGACTCTATGATGACTATTGAAGACTCATCTTAGAGCACAAGTTAGTATGACATGTACGGAAGAAGTTATGACAGTTTTACTAAAGACAGTGTCAAGCCAACGGGACAGAATATGAAGACATAATTGATAAAGAGTTAAGGGATTATTTTGTTTATAAAAATAATGACTTAATAATATAAAGGGATGAAATCCTAGATGTTAACCCTTTGATAAATTTATTTTGTAATATGATAGCCGACTGGAAAGTTATTAATCCTAATAACTTGTATAAGTGTAATTGTAAATTGTAAAAGAGATATGATGTATGTATGAAATAGCAATAGTGAAAGAGCAGCGAAGAGATATTGATGCAAGCAGTATAAGGTTATGTACCTTAACCTTCTTTTTGTAATCATTGTATATTGTACATTACTTGTTTGGGTAGTGGGCTCATCTGGTAATCGCATTTTGTACTGCCAACTCCTAACAGGGTTGAGGCTTCTAACAAGGCCTATAATCCCTTAATTAGGACTAATACACTATATGCATGTAATAGACTCCTAATAGGGTCAACATCCTTGACAAGATACTTTTTATTAGTGGATCTTTGTGGGTACCATCCCCACCGGGGTTTTCCCTTGGCTAGGGTTTCCTCGAGAACAAATAATGTGTTATGAGTTCTTTAGTTTTATTGCTATGCATGTTGTTTAGCTTCTTATGTTATGCATGTGTTAAGCTAATCTATTATATACATAATTAGGAAAAAGTACAATTTTTTAGAATACTGATTCACCCCCCCTCTCAGTATTCCCCATTTCTAACAATTGGTATCAGAGCCTAGTTACTCGGAAAAGAATCATTCAAGGAAATCCTAGCAGCTTGAGTAAGATCTCTATGGATATGGATCAACTATAGAAGAATCTTGAAGAAACTCTTGAATAGATTGAATTGATTACTATTGAAAAAGATACTTTGAAAAGAAAATATGATGATGCAAAGAACCTCATTGAGAAACTAAAAACCAAGTTGGAAGATCTGAGATCTAAAAAGGAATCCGAAGTTTTTATTGAAGATTGTGATGACAATTTAGAAAAAGAAAATGTGATCCTTAAGCATGAACTGAAGATAGAAAATTTGAAGCTTAGCTTGAAAGATGGAAATGGAAAGAATGAAGCAAATCTAAAGTCTGAGAATGAAAGTCTAAAGACTGAAAATGAAGGACTAAAATCTAAACTTGGTAAAATAACATCTAAATTTGAGAAAGTCAATTTGCAGTATGATGAACTTGAGAAGTACAATAAAATTATGAAAGGTGAACTAACTCAATCCAAACAACAACTTGAAAGGCTATATTCAACCAGTGAAAAGATTGATGAACAAATATCTTATCAAAAACCATTCTATGATAAGACTGGTCTTGGATTCAACACTTTTAAAGCAAATGAAGAAGGCAAGGAACCAAATCTAAAAATATCTAAAAGCATAGATGAAAAGAAGTCTGATGAGATTAACAAGTCTAAAGATACACCTAAAGAAGAAGAATCACCTAAGCAAGAGGAATCACCCAAAGGTATGCAAAGCGAATCCAAAGGTAGATGTTTTGCTTGTAATACTATTGGTCATATGAAGAGAGATTGCACAGGTAAGCAATTCAAACCTCTTAATGGTTATTGTTATAATTGTCATGGTTTTGGACATAGAGCTATTGAATGCAGGAAACCTAAATTTATTGAGAATAATTATGGTAGTAGAATGTTTAGAAATACTAACAATGCAGATAAGAAACCTATTGAAGATATGAACAGAAGAAATGGCATAATATGTTCTAGATGCAACAAGGTTGGACACATTGCTAGAAATTGCAAATCATAGATAAATCAGTTTGGACCAAGATATGGAGTAAATGGAATTGTTTGTTAGATATGCAACAAGATTGGACATACAACAAGGTTTTGTAGAATGAAAAATAGAGTTTTTCATCCTAATCCTAATCCCAAAAATCATGCAAGAAGAAATGAAGATGCAAGTAACAGTCAGAAAGGATGTTGTAGTAATTCAAATGAAGTGAAGTTTATCAAAAGCACAGATCAAGGAGACATATTCAACAATGAAGGTAATCAGGAAGGTGAAGCACTAAAAGGTAAGAATGAATCTTTACCTGACCCATCTCAAAGTACTTAATTTATGAAAATTATAGTAGAATAGGAACTTAGATTAGTGTAGAGGTAGATATATGATGAACTAAGTCTTGCGTAGTTAATGCAAGGTAGTATATGATGTTCTAATACTATGGTTAAGAGCACAAAGAAAAATATTATGTTTTCTGAGATCGCAAGAAGATTTAAGTTTTGCAGGTTAGCAGAAAATAACTTTTTGGAAAGAAGCAGCAAAAGAATTGAATGTAATGTCAGATCTAAGTAAGATTGAATTAATAAAAGGTCATGATCAATATTATTTGATCATCAAAGAGAAATCAAGTGTTAAGGAGATCAAAGAGTAGTGATTGGAAGCATTTTGCAAGGATTTGGAGAAGAATTTTGTGTCAAATCTATGCAAGCCCTAAAATCGCAAAATTGAGGTATTCTACTTGACAGATCTTTAAATTAGTGAAGGAATTAGAAGAAATCATGGATGTTTCTTTAATTCACAATGTCAAAGATAAAAATAGACCTAATTTGAAAAGGGAACTAGTAGAACCCTTGGAAGATGATCCTAGGTTAGCTATATCATCTGTACCAGATGAAGTTTTACATCTAGAGAATGTTAGAAGTTATCTTGGATGCAAACTAGAGACTGTCAGTGATAGTAATTTCACCAAGGAATATCAGAAGATCTACAATCAGGACATGACATTGAAAGAAGGATTTGATCATTTGAAAGATAATTAAATCAATAAGTATGCATTACAGTATGAATTTGACAATGAAGAATGTACTAAGCTAATCTTAAGCAGAATTCATAATGGGAAGTTTTGGTTAGAAGATAGAGTGATAGACATCACAACTGATTTGATTCATGAAGTTACTGGACTATCTAAAACTAGAGCCATTCCTTTAAATGAGAAGAACATGAGGAAAATAGTCATAGACAACACAAATTCATCCTATAATGGTAGAGGAATTGTGATTAGTAAGATTCAACAAGATGATGTCAGATACTTATGCAAGATCCTAACCACTAAGTTTTGTGCAAATTCAAGAGAGGATGACATGGCAGATGGAATGATACATGAAAATTATCTAATGTGTGTTGAAAAAGTACAAGTTGATAAGTGTGAGATTCTGAAAATTCAACTATTTGAGAATTTGGAAAAGATTAAGAAAACTAAGTATACACAGTTTAGATTTTCATCCCTAATCACCTATATGTTTTTTCATCTATTGAGAAGATTTCCTTACACCATTGGAAATGACTAGAATGATGTCCAAACTAAAATGAAAAGGATTAACCTAGTGTACAGAAGGCATGTTATTGATAAATTGAATGAGAGTGCAGTATTGGTAATCAAGACATTTCAGGATATAGTGTCTAGCAGATCAAGAATCCCACAGTCTCTTGTGGAGAAGTATAAAAATGAGATATGTTTCATGGTTGATACTGAATTTACCTACATTGAAGTAGTAGAACCTAGAACTAAGTTCATAGACCCTCTTGGCTATGAGATATCTGAGGTAGAGATAGAAGAGTATGTGAGTAGGTTACTTAAGTGCAAGTTGGACACTCACTGTAACAAGTTTGGAACCTTTGAGGAGAACTTCAACTCTGCAAAGACCTTACTTGAAGAGTAGTCAAAGAAGAGAGTTGAAAGTACTATAAAGAAAATTCTAAAAGATACAGGGATGACTGAGTATGAATTCTTGGTAGCAAAGCAAACAATAGCAGCAATCAGAGATATTGGTCAAAAAGAAGTTTTGACTATTCCATCTTTATCATCAATTGTAGTACAACAATGAGAAACACAAGTTAAGGTGAAAGTGGAAGAAATTGAGAAGGATCAGGAAGCAAAGATATCCACCAGATCCACTTCCTCCACACCTAGCAAAAGAGTAAAAGAGGGTGCTACTAGACCGGGTAAGAGACAGAAAACATTAGTGCAACCAGTTCCAAGGAAAATTGTAGAAATCATAGATGATGATACTTCTATTAAGAAAAAAGATTGGAAACCTAAAGTTGAGAAGCTCAATGAGAAGATCATTCAGGATGGAGACTTTACAAGAATGAATAAGTATTATGAACTTTATGATTATGCAGAGAGATTAAATCTGGAAAATGCAGTGGTAAAGCATATGATTTTGTCTGATAAGAAGTTTGATACAATTTAAGGTAAGATACCTGATGATTTGCACAATAAACTTGTGAATAGGAAGAAGAGAGCATCAAAGGAAGACACAGTTATTAGAGAAAAGCTTGTAAGAAAGCTTTGTGTGGTAAAAGATGAAGCACACTTTAGTCAGATCATGAAAGCTTTAAGCACCCATTTGAGAACTAAGAAGAGAACCATTCAGATTGTGGGAGGCAGATATGAAGAAGTTAACTCAGAAACAAAACAAGCAATAATCAAGGTTATGTCAGAAAATGTTGGCGAACCATCAGTTGCAGCAGAGAAAGCAAGTGAAATAGAACAAGAGAACATTCCCTCTCCACCAGCTATTAACATTGAAGATGAAGTCATGATTGTAGAAGGAACAAAGATCACCTTGGATACTGATGATAATGTATTCAAGAATCTGGAAAACATTGTTGACAATTTGGCTCTTGAAGAATAGGAAACTACCAAAGGAGAAGAGAAAACAAAGACCTCAGTTTCAGAACCATCAGTGATAGAAAAACATGTACCTTTTCCCACTAAAGAAGATATCAATCTTACTCCTAAGACTGGAAAGAAGAATTAGATTGGATCTATGATTGAGCATTTGGGAAAGGAAGTAGATGATGATGATTAGTTGGAATTGATCACATCCTTAAACAAGATCATTGGAAAGAACAAGAAAGTAAAAAGTCTTGAAGGATGCCTGAAGGAACTTACTGAGAAGTTACAAGGCATTGTAACTACACAAATTGTAGAAGATGACCCTTTGGAGAAAGGAAAGAAAGTAATGAACACTTTTGATAGTGAATTCACAAATTTATTTGATATAGAAAAAGTGAAAGCTCAACTAGCCTATGACGCCAAAATGCTTTTGAACATTAGCCAGAATATCAGGAATGATATCAACAATCTTGATATCTGTATAAAGGACTTGAGGAAGAATTTGGAAAGAGGAAAATCTTTGTACATTCAGTGTACAACATCAGAGACCTTGACGGTAGAAGATCAGAAGATGAAGATGAAGGAAGCAAAAATTCAGAATGAAACCAAATTTCTTTCTAGCCCCAATGTGAAGGTATCTAATGTTGAGAAGAAAATTCGTAAGCTATATGATGAAATCAGAATTTTGCAAGATGAGAAAGATAGGAAAATGAAAAGATTCACTCTTTTAAGAGAGCACACTTCTATGAAGTTAAGCATTATTGAAGAGCAATTGGAAGAATGTCTTTCAGCTAAGACATCTTTTCAAAATTTTAACTTTGAGAACCTCTAAGCATGTGAAATAACATCTTATGGATTGAGTGCACTACTCAATGTGGTAGATTCTATTAAGAAATCATGGGAGAAGGAATTAGAAGCTATAAAGATTGATTTTGCAGACTGTGTTGCAAGCCTATTGGCTTTGCAATATTGAATTAAGGTATAATCTTTTTGAGAAATACAATTTTGTAACCCTCCTTACCTTTATTTTGTCAGTGTTCTCAAAGGGGGAGCGATATATAGCAGAAAATTGATAAATAAATGATAAGGATTGATACTCTTAGGGGGAGTACTATATTAGAGCTAAGTTTTCTTTTGGAGTTATAAGGATAGTATATATTTTATACTATGGCCATAATTTTGAGATTTTGAAGTTGTAGACTTAGCCAATTTTCTCATATGTTGCCACCAATGACAAAGGGGGAGATTGTTGGCAATTTGGCTGAGTTGGTTACATAGATGTTGTCATTATGGAAACATATGATCTACATGAAGATCTCATAGGTCAGAGAGCTAGTATGACAGAGCGCAACAAGAAATTGTCTAAGTATGAGACAATGTTTTTACCAGTAAACTTGGAGATAGTTTTTGTTTGTGATGTTGATTGGAGTAAGTTCAGTGCTTGCAAAATTGAAAATAGACTCTATGATGACTATTGAAGACTCATCTCAAAGCACAAGTTAGTATGGCATGTACGGAAGAAGTTATGACAGTTTTACTAAAGACAGTGTCAAGCCGACATGACAGATTATGAAGACAGAATTGATAGAGTTAAGGGATTATTTTGTTTATCAAAATAATGAATTAACAATATAAAGGGATGAAATCCTAGATGTTAACCCTTGAATTAATTTATTTTGTAATATGATATCCGACTAGAAAGTTATTAATCCTAATAACTTGTATAAATGTAATTGTAAATTGTAAAAGAGATATGATGTATGTATGAAATAGTGATAGTGAAAGAGCAGCGAAGAGATATTGATGCAAGCAGTATAAGGTTATGTACCTTAACCTTCTTTTAGTAATCATTGTATATTGTACATTACTTGTTTGGGCAGTGGGCTCATTTGGAAATCATATTTTGTACTGCCAACTCCTAACAGGGTTGAGGCTTCTAACAAGGCCTATAGTCCCTTAATTAGGACTGATACACTATATGCATGTAATAGACTCCTAATAGGGTCAACATCCTTAATAGGATACTTTTTATTAGTGGATCTTTGTGGGTACCATCCCCACCGGGGTTTTCCCTTGGCCAAGGTTTCCTCGAGAAAAAATAATGTGTTATGAGTTCTTTAGTTTTATTGCTATGCATGTTGTTTAGCTTCTTATGTTATGCATGTGTTAAGATAATCTGTTATATCCATAATTGGGCAAAAGTAAAAGTTTGTAGAATACTGATTCACCCCCCCCCCCCTTCTCAGTATTCCCTATTTCTAATAGTAAATTTACCCGCCCTTTCACATGGTTGAAAGAGACATAATAATGATGTTTCTCTACTTTTTTTTTTGCACTTTTTAAAAAAATGGTATCCACTCATTCTCTCTCAACATTTTTCTCTTTACTTTCCTTTTTGTTCTTAGATAACTCCATGTGCCTTGCATCATTACCACTGCCATTATATGTGACTTTTATTTTTCAACCATTTCTGCACTCGCCTAGATATATCTATTTTCCTAGTTTTTGGTATACAATTTTTGGTGAAGCCTTAACTTCTAGTATTTAAAATCCCAAGCTACATTTTTCAGCATTTTTCTAAGGATTAATTACAAAAATATATGATACATGAAAGATATACAAGTGAATTTATCAATTAGAAAAACACATTTAAATATTTGATATATAAGTATGGCTGGTAAGCAATGCTATAAAAATAATTTACAAAATTATGAATATAAAAAAGATAAGAAAATACAAGCTTGAATAATGTTAAATCTTATAAATTTACCATAATGTATAACTAGCAATCTGGTGAAGGAGCACCCTCAAACTCATCCATGGATAGCACATCAAGGGACCCAAACATGAAGGGTTAATGTGAAGGGTTAGGGTACTAGTTGGATCTTGAATCCAATGTTCTAAATAAGTCATATTTTTCAAGGCAAGGTGACAATAGGTATTGTTATAAGCCTAGTTGTCTACCTTAGCCATTGTTGGACAATTTGGTTATGAAAGGCTAGAATAGTCTAGGTGACTAGGATGGTATATTTGGCCTAAGAAAAGGTTTAAATAAGTCTATTTTAACCTCTCTAAGGTCCTATGTTGAGCCTAGGATATAGATTAGTTATATTGATTGACAATTGACAACTTTGGCAAAAATTGTCAATGTTGTCAATGTTGCATTAAGCAATTTTTGAAAAAGTTGTCAAATTCTGAATCTCAATGGTCGCAACCATCTCAATTGGTTGGAACCAATTGAGGATTGTATAAACATGTTGGAAAACTCCAATCCAAGTTGGTTGGAATATTTGGAGAATAATTCATAAACGTTTTAAATAAAAATTCATTGATTTCCTGAGAATTCGATGGTGTTCTGAAGGTGTATGGACCTGTATGGTCTCACATGTGCCATTGAAGGACTTTAGAAGTTTTCCCCATGTCTTATGAAATTTTTTCATTTTATTTGAGGTCTTGAATCAACTAGGATCAAAATTTATCGGATTTTATATACTCACTAGTTGCAAGAATGCCCTGCCTAGGGCTTTGAGACCAAATTCCTCTTTCCAGGAGATTCCATCATGGAAAAATTATGATTCTTGGTGGAAAGAAATGAGGGAGGATGTAATCTAAAATTTTTGAGGTCTTAGATCAGGAAGTCAATGGAGAGAGGAGGAATGATTAAACCCTCTGTACAAGCATCTCTATGTGACTATCCAGAATTGTGGGTTTGAATGCACAACTCAGCCCAAGGGTGGAATGGAGATCTAAATCTTTGGATTTATTCATTTTATGTGATCCTATTGGTGTTAAAATAGGTTATATTTGAAGTTGATAATAGCTTGAGACACTTCCTTTGTTAATTTGGCATATTAGCCCTATTAGGCCTAAGAGAGATTTGAGCACAGCAAGAGTTGGGGAATCGATAAAAAGCCCTAACTTGGAGGGTGTTGTTGGTAGATTGTTGGTAGATTTTTTGAATCCTTTGGTGGTGGTTAAAACTTGTCTTGGTGGAGTTACAAGTAGGCTGGCCTCAAGAAATCAGGTTTTCTCCTTGTAGCCCTATAGAGGGTTTAGTTGCCCAAATAGTGTTTCAGAGTTGCTAGGTGTGGGATTTAAAATTAATTGCATTTAAAATTGATGTTAGGACTTAAATGAACCTTGGCTCCATCCCTAGATAAGTTGGGTTGAGTTGTGTCACTTTGTGCCTAAGGGGTGTAGTAGATTGGATAGGAGATCTAATCTAACTTTGTGGGTTTTGGGAACTCTTTGTCAGAGCCCTAGTTTGTATGGGAGTAGGGGACTTGTGGACCTCTAAGTGAAAATTTTGAGTATATATTGGGGCTCTTCTCCATGTGGTATCAGAGAAACTAGTAGATCTTTGGAGGAAGACTAAAGTTGCAACCATGTCAGATGGTGGGGAAGATAATGAACTTCCTAATAGGATGACTAATGCAAAACTACTGAGAGTAGTGAAAGAGCATGATGCTGAGAGAAAGTGGATGAGGCAAGAAATGGAAAGGCTTAAGGAACAACTCAAGAAAGGGAATAGTGGGAACTCTGGAATGGAAGAAGAGGGGAGTGATTATGAAGCCCCTTTGCAAGAGGAAGAAGAAGAAGTGCCTGCAGACTAGAGGCTATTATTGAAGACCTTGAAGTCCATGGAGAGAAGGACCATGGATACCAAGCTTGACCTTGTTGTCTACAGTGGGAAGATGGATCTAGAAGAAGTGATGGATTGGATTGATGCACTCACTAGTTTCTTTAACTGTGAGGAAATACTAGAGCATCAAATTGTTAAGATAGAAAAGTCCAAGTTGAAGGGATCTGTTGTGACTTGGTGGAATTTTAGTCAAGAAGAAAGAGTAAAGATGGAAAAGAATCCAATGGCTACATGGAAGAAGATGGTTACCTTGGTGAAGGAACCCTACATGTCGAAAGACTATGAAGTACAACTTCATAAAAAGAGACAAAGTTTAAGAAAGAAGGAGATGGACATCTCAAGCTACACTGAAGAATTCCATAGACTTACTATGAAGTCTAAATTGGTGGAGCCAGAAAGTGTCAAACTTGCTAGGTATATGCAAGGGTTAAGGGTGAACATCCAATATGAATTAAGCTTTTGTTCCCCCACCACTTTCCAGAAAATATTTTAATTGGCATTGAAGGTGGAGGAAAATCTCAATAGAAAGCAAGACCAAGGTGGGAAAGGAAGAGGCCAAAAATATTTTGGCAATAGAGGAAGAGGATCAGGAAGTGGCAAAAGATAGACTCCTAAGAATTTTGAAGAGGCCAGTCAGGAGAAATCCTTTGGGGAATGAAGTTCTAGAGGCTCCTATAGAGGGAGAAGAGGAGATTCAAGGGGAAGGACTGGTAGAAGAAGTTCAGGAACCATAAGGTGTTACAGATGTAACCAACCAGGGCATCTAGCCTTAAAGTGTCCTAAGAAGGCAAAGAATCAGATAGAGAGAAGGGCTAACATGGTTAGAGTTGAAGAAAACCAAGGAGACAATGCACTTGGATCTTATGCACCACCGGAAGAGGGAGAGGCACTCATGATGAGGAGGACCTTATTGAAGGCTCCTTGTACTCAAGAACTACCACAAAGGAAGAGCCTATTCAGAACCACATGTAAGAGTGGAGGCAATGTATGCAGATTGGTAATTGATAGTGGATCTACAAATAACTTGGTGTCCGAGGAGGAAGTGAAGAAGTTGAAGTTGAGAAGGGTGCCACATACAAACCCTTACAAGGTTTCATGGATCACCAAGACCTAACACACTATCATAGAAGAGCAAGCATGGGTAGAGTTCCAGCTTGGAAAATATAAGGATTAGGTGTTTTGTGACATCGTTCCTATGGATACCTATCATTTTATCCTTGGGAGGCCCTGGAAGTATGATGTGGAGGCTCATCATGATGGGAGGTTAAACACCTACACCATCAATCACAAAGGAGAAAAGCTAACAATCTTACCCTTGTCTGAAAGTTCAGAGGACCATCAAGATACTAATTTTTTGTTTATTGTTGAAAAAAAGTTTTTGAAAACTTTGAAAGAAGAGAAGATTCCTTGTTATGCCCTAGTCCTTTTTCTAAAGGATGACAGACCCAAGAAGTCTGAGAAGGATATAAATCCCTTAAAGAGAGTAGGCCCTAAAGAAGTTGTAGACCTACTAGACCAATATAAAGATATTGTCACCAAAGACCTGCCCAATGAATTGTCACCAATGAGAGACATAAGCCACAATATAGACTTGATCTCGGGGTCAACCTTGCCCAACAAAGCTTCATACATGTTGACCCCTAAAAAAAATAAGGAGATGGCAAGACAGATCCAAGAACTCTTGGATAAGGGTTTGATCACTAAATCCTTAGCTCTTGTGTAGTACCTGCTCTTTTAGCCCCTAAGAAGGAAGGCACATGGAGGTTGTGCGCTGATTCTAGAGCCATAAATAGAATCACAATTAGGTATAGGTTCCCTATGCCTAAAATAGAGGACCTATCGGATCATCTAGGGGGTGAAAGGTACTATTCTAAGGTGGACTTGAAGAGTGGCTATCACCAAATCAGGATCAGGGCTAGTGATGAATGGAAGACAACCTTTAAAACTAATGAAGGCTTATATGAATGGAGGGTGATGCCCTTTGGTCTATCAAATGCCCCTAGCACATTCATGAGGCTCATGAATGAAGTGCTAAATCCATTCCTTGGCAAGTTTGTCATAGTATACCTTGATGACATCCTTATCTTCAGCAAGAGTAAGGGGGATCATTTGGAATACCTTGATTTGGTCTTGAAGAGGCTGCATGAAGAGAAACTTTTTATAAATTTGGAGAAATGTGTTTTTATGCAGGAGGAACTTGTCTACTTGCAATTTGTGCTTATAGGTGGGAACATCAAGATGGACCCTGAGAAGGTAGAAGCCATCTTAAGTTGGCCTTCTCCAAGGACAATGACTGAAGTAAGAAGCTTTCATGGACTTGCTTCTTTTTATAGAAAATTCATTAGAAATTTTAGTCAATTATGTGCACCTATACTTGAGACCATAAAAGGTGGACAGAAATGTAAATTTGTGTGGAAAAAAGAGGCAGAGGAAGCCTTTCAAATGCTAAAACAAAAGGTAATGGAAAATCCTATACTAGTGTTCCCTGATTTTCAAAAAAATTCACTATTGAATGTGATGCATCAAACCTAGCTATAGGGGTTGTCTTGAGCCAAGAGGGCAGACCTATAACCTTTTTCAATGAGAAACTGAATGAAGCAAGGAGGAAATACTACTCTTATGATTTGGAACTATATGCCTTATTCCAATCATTGAATAAATGGAGGCACTAGCTCTTACCAAATGAATTTGTTGTCTTCATAGATAATCAAGCCTTGAGTTTCTTGAATAGCCAACATAAACTAAGCCACAAGAACATGAAGTGGGTGGAGTCAATACAAGCCTACACTTCCTCAATAAAACACAAGAAGGGAGTTGCCAATAAGGTGGCAGATGCCTTGAGATGAAGATCTTTAGTTGTGCAACAAATCTAACTTCAAAGTGTAGGGATAAACTCATTGAAGGGCATGTACAAAGAAGATGATGATTTCAGTGATATCTATAAGGTGTGTTCTGATTTTTCTAAAGCCTATCATGTGGAATATTTATATTATTTGATCCAAAATAGCCTATTTTTCAAAGGACATCAATTGTGCGTCCCCAAGTGTTCCATGAGGGGGAACATTATCAGGGAGAAGCATGCAGGTAGCATGGGAGGACATTTTGGATTGGACAAGACTTTGGAATAGGTAAGGAGGTTTTATTATTGGCCAAAACTTCAAACTAAAGTAAGGAAGATTGTGGAGACATGTACAATCTATCAAAGGGCCAAGGGTGCATCCACAAATGTAGGGTTATACCAACCCCTACCTATTCCTACAAGGCCTTGGGAAAGTTGTAGCATGGACTTTGTGATGGTTTTGCCTAGGACACAAAAGGGATATGATATAATTTATGTTGTAGTGGATAGGTTCAATAAGATGGCCTGCTTTATCCCTTGTAAAAGTACCAATGATGCATCATCAATTGCTATTTTGTTCTTCAAGTAAATTGTGAGGATTCATGGATTACCTCAGACCATACTGTCAGACAGGGATGTGAAATTTATTGGTCACTTTTGGAGGACCTTGTGGAAGAGGTTAGGGACTAATTTGAGTTTTTGCTCTGCCTATCATCCACAAATGGATGGGAAAACATACATTGTCAACAAGTCCCTTGGCAATCTACTTAGGTTCCTGACAAAGCAATATGGAGACAAGTGGGATTTAGTCCTGCCACAGATGGAGTTTTCCTTTAATGACTCAGTCAATTGAAGCACAGGGAAAAGCCCCTTTTAGATTGTGTATGGTAAAAGTCTAAGAGGCATCTTGGAACTCAAAGAACTCACATCAGACACTCTAGCCATTGCTCATGGTGAAGAGTTTGCAAAAAGCATGAAGGAGATACATGATTCAGTCAAGTTAGCACTTGAGAAAAGTGCAGAGAAGCATAAGCAAGAAAAATAAAAGCATAGGAGGGATGTACAATTGCAAGTTGGAGACTTGGTATGGTAATACTTGAAAAAGGAAATATTTCCTAAGGGCAAGCATACCAAACTACTCATGAAAAAGATTGGACCCTGTCTAATCTTGAAAAAGCATGGACTAAATGCATATTGAGATTGAGTTGCCCTCTCATCTTGGTATCTATCCTATATTTAATATTTGTGATCTATCCCCCTACAAAGGTGATGTGAATGCAGGATCAGATGTGCAGGTAGAAGAACTTGAAGAGTATGCTGCAAGGATACCCCCTCATGAACCAAGAAAGCTTGAAAGGATCTTGGATACAAATATCATCAAGAAGACCCAAAAGAATGTTTACAAGAAATACTTGGTGAAATGGAAAGGAAGTCTTGAGGAAGAATCAGTGTGGATGGATGAGATGGAGATTCAGAAACATGGCTCAACTTTGCAAGACCTCATCTCAAGAGGACTTGAGATCAATGCACCTCGGGAGTATGGTGCAGGAGCACCCTCAAACTCATCCATGGCTAGCACATCAAGGGACCCAAACATGAAGGGTTAATGTGAAGGTTTAGGGTACTAGTTGGATCTTGAATCCAATGTTCTAAATAAGTCATATTTTGTAAGGCAAGGTGACAATAGGTATTGTTATAAGCCTAGTTGTCTACCTTAGCCATTGTTGGACAATTTGGTTATGAAAGGCTAGAATAGTCTAGGTGACTAGGATGGTCTAGTTGGCCTAAGAAAAGGTTGAAATAATTTTATTTTAACCTCTCTAAGGTCATAGGTGGAGTCTAGGATAGAGATTAGTTAAGTTTATTGACAATTGACAACTTTGGCAAAAGTCGTCAATATTGTCAATGTTGCATTAAGCAATTTTTGAAAAAGTTGTCAAATTTTGAATCTCAATAGTCACAACCATCTCATTTGTTTGGAACTAATTGAGGATTGTATAAACATGCTAGAAAAATCCAATGCAAGTTGGTTGGAAGATTTGGAGAAGAATTCATAAACATTTTCAATAAAAATTCACTAATTTTCTGAGAATTCGACAATGTTCTAGAAGGTGTACGGACCTGTACAGTCTCACATGTGCCATTGAAGGACTTTATAACTTAGCCCCAAATATTATGAAAAATTTTCATTTGATTTGAGGTCTTGAATCAACCAGGATCAAAAGTAATCATATTTTATATACTCACCAGTTGTAGGAAGGCCCTGCCTAGGGCTTTGAGACCAAATTCCTCTTTCCAGGAGATTCCACCATAGAAAAATTCTGATTCTTGGTGGAAATAAAGGAGGGAGAATTTATTCTAATATTTTTGAGGTCTTAGATCAGGAAGTAAATGGAGAGAGGAGGAATTATTAAACCCTCTGGACATGCATCTCTATGTGACTGTCTAGAATTGTGGGTTTGAATGTACAACTCGGCCCAGGAGTGGAATGGAGATTTAAATATTTGGATTTAGTCATTTTATGTGATCCTACTAGTGTTCCAATAGGTTATATTGGAATTTGATAAGAAATTGAGACACTTGCTTTGTTAATTTGGCCTATTAGCCCTATTAGGCCTAGGAGAGATTTGAGGACAACAGGAGTTGGGGAATCGATCAAAAGCCCTAACTTGGAGGGTATTGTTGGTAGGTTGTTTGAAGACTTTGGGGGTTGTTAAGACTTGTCTTGGTGGATTTATAAGTAGGTTTCTCTCAAGAAATCAAGTTTTCTCCTTGTAGCCATATAGAGGGTTTGGTTGCCCAAACAGTGTTTCAGAGTTGCTAGGTGTGGGATTTGCAATTCATTTCATCTAAAATTGATGTTAGGACTTGAATGAACCCCGGTTCCATCCCTAGATAAGTTGGGTTGAGTTGTGTCACTTTGTGGCTAAGGGGTGTAGTAGATTGGATAGGAGATCTAATCTAACTTTGTGGGTTTTGGGAACTCTTTGTCAGAGCCCTAGTTTGTATGGGAGTAGGGGGCTTGTGGACCTCTAAGTGAAAATTTTGAGTATAGATTGGGGCTTTGCTCCATAATCACACCTTGGTTTATTTCCCATTGGAGGGATAGATTAAGATCAACTTCGATGGTTCTTCTAAGGGCAATCATAGGACCTCTAGAATCAAATTTGTTGCTAGAGACTAGTTTCGAAGTGTCCTCTCTCTGATGGCAAAGAGGATTGCTAAGGGGACTAATAATGTTGTTGAGGCATTGGTGACTCTTTGTGTTTAAATATGATAGAGGTTAGGGGTTTTGAGAATTCACTTGGAATGTGATTCTCTCATCATTATGAATGTTGTCATTAATGGTAGTGCACAAGCGTGACATCTACAAAAATGTGTTTTTGTAATTTAAAAGGAATTATCCCTTTTTGAGGATTTTTGTGTAAGCCATGTACGAAGATCTAGAAATGAGGTGGTACATGCCCTCTCAAAATGGGCATTGATGTTTAATGATAAAGAATAAGTACAAGAGGAGGATTCTTGTAATCTTTCTTTTGATAAGTGACATCACTCATCTTCCATACTCTGACAGGATAATTAATGGTTGTTGTAGGGTATGTGCTGATGTGAAGAGAGTTTGTATGTGGATCTTTAAGGTGGACAAGTTTCCTTTATTTTCATTCTTTGATTTGAGGTGTTACTTGGTAGTGTGTCCACGATGGAAGCAAATTTTACCTTGCTAAAAAACTCGACAACATGATACCTTTTTTGGGTTGGTCACAACTCAACTCTTGAACCGTTTGTTCAATTATCATGAGGCAGATTTGGTGAATGTGGTGTTGGAGGTGTTGGGTGAAGATTCCATTATTGTGAAGCATCATTACTTCACCAATATGGATATCCTATCTCTAATTCTGACTTGGGGCCTAGAATTGGTAGAGGACAAGGATGAAATTCAGTGGATGATAGAGTCTCTAGTAGATGCAAGATTTCTTTTTAGGTTGGGATCTATGCTAGAGTGGTCCATTCTAGGGGTCATATTTGATGTGTGTGAAGGTGTTGCTAATCCAAGGGTGGAAGAGGCTTACAAATTGACCCCTTTCAGTCATTGGCCTCTGAGTGTCGATAGAGATGAAAAAATAATTAAAGCATTATAAATCTGGGAATCTGTTAGAATTTAATCTTTCCTTGGTTATTTATGTATTTAATAGGATAAACCAAGGTATCCTAATGTATTTTGTCCTCTAGTCCAAGTGGGAGGACATGTCACATTTTTAATTCCTTTAATAAGGAAAATAGATATTCCTCCTTAAGAGGAATCTCACATGTGTCTCACACACAAGTATGAATGTGGCACTCATTCACATAGGGAGTTACATGAAAACTCCTTCAATCATCTTTACTTAAAGAGATATTTCTCCACACACTTGACACCAATTCTCACATTTCTCTCACACAATATCTCTCCTCTTGTAGTTCTATCATATTGTATTGAGCTTCTAGCTCATATTCTTTCTCTCTCTCTTTAGGCTTTTCATGCCTCATTCATAATTCACAAGGGGTTTTCTTTGCTTTCCCCTTTCAAATTCTTGTCTCCTCCTTTCTTATTTGTGGTGTATGCTCCTAGTTCTTATGCTAATTCATGGTATTTTCCCTTACTCCTAGCTCTTGAGTTAAACAATTTCCTGCAATTTCATATTTTGTTCTTTATCATTTTAACATGGTATCATAGCAGGTTGGTTTAATCTCGTTTTGAGTGTACAGGTGAAGGAGATACCATATTTTGGAGCACTCCATATTGGAGACTTTTGAGAGAGTTATTTCTAGTATATATTTTTTTACTAATTTGTTTAAAGTAAAAAAATTAAAATTTCTTTTTGGGTTTGGCTGGTTTACCGCCAAACTCGATTTATTTAGTTGGTTAACTTATTAATTACTGCAAATTCATTGTTATCAAAATCTTATTATTTTAACCATATTTTGTGGTGTGCAGGCTTGAAAAGTTTTTTTGTATCTCCCCTTACTTTGTTAGTTAAGTTTCATTCAAATTATATCTATTTTTAGCTCTACTTTTGTTAAGTTTCTTTAAAATTTGTGCTAACCTTTTTTATTAATTCCTTTCTAATATTATAATTTTAAAAGTTTTTAAAGATTTAAAAGCTTATTCTTTATCATTGTTTCTAATTTCGGTCTCATGCATGTTTAGAATATTCTCTTTGCAATTATTGCTTCTAACTTCTTTCACTGCTTGAGTGGAAGCTCCTAGATAGTTATTGTAATAGGGTTTTTTCTAACCCTATCTGCAAAGTCGTTTTCATTTTTTTAAGTTCTTTGTTTGCATGGATATCTTGTCTCAGCTAAATTTTTTTTTGAGGCTTTGATATCCGCTGCATGCTTTGTAACTGTTCTATTAAATATCATTGCTTTGATTCATTGTATGCATTTTCCTCATCATTTCCTCTACATGCATTGGTTCTAATCTTTGCATGCATTTTTTTTTTATGCATTGCATGCGTTACCATTAATCTTTGCATTATGGTTTTTACTGTCGTGGAGTTCTTATAAACAAAAAAGAGGAATGCATTTGTTCTCAGTATTTATAAATCTTCGATTCTCAGTGTTGTTACTTTACCTTTTTTTATCTTTTCATTAAGATTCTTCTATTGTTAGTGAATCGTAACTTCCATATCTGTTGTTTTTAGTATAACTTCATATAGTTTTCAATTTGCAGATTTAGCATTGACTAAAAAATCATACATTTAAGAGATTGCAATATTGCCTACTCTTGATCTAGTCTCTCCTTTTCATGATTTGTAGATGATTCTTCAAATCTGGACGTTTTTGTTTTATTCCCATGTTTTGTTTGCATGTTGTTGGGTTTGCATGTAATCTTCTTTGGCTTCTGCTTCATCGTTGTTTATAGTTCTTATCACTGTTTAATCTAAGATAAATTACTCTAATGATCTAAGTTTATGTTTTTTTTGGTTTCTTTTCACTGGTTATTGCATGCACTGTATTTATTCATGAGAGGCTCGTGCAGGAGTTGAAAAAAAATAAATTCAGGATTATAATATTGCTATTTGCAGACCTCCTCGCTTTAAGTACCAGTCTTTATTTCTTTTGTTTATTTTTTTTAGAGATTGGTTTTACTTCTTCTATTCACGTGTTTTAGAAGCCACACCAAATATTACTTGTAACGTAATCATATAGAAGTTAACAACAATTTTTTTTCTTATATCCTCTGTTTGGAAAGCCAGTTTTACTTCGGTTGCTTAACATTTTCTAATTTAAGTTATCTTTTAGCAGGGGCCGTGTGTTTTGGGTTGCAGGCCATGTGTTTTCTGTTGGCTAGCGTTAGAGTTCCATTTTTCATATTTTGCGACTGTTATTTTTTTTTTGTAAACCATTATAGGTTTTACCAAATATCGCGAGGCTAGATCACTGTTGGATCTGATCTAGAGCGTAGACAAGTGGAATTAGGGCCTTATTCACGATTGGATCTGATCTCCCTCCGCCCCCGAACTGCTGAGCCTTTTTATCAACATCCATAACTGGTTATAGATATAGCTCTTTTCTGTTTTAGAAGGAGTGTCTTTTGTGCATCCTATATTTTGAGATAGTTTAGCATATTGTCCAACATATTTTGTTAATATTGAAGCTAATTTTTAACCTATATTTATGTTATTTCGTTGGGCACTGTTATAACCTTTGCTTGCAGTGGCGACAATATCTTAGTTTCGATCGTTACTTGTTTATTCATAAAGTACTTTCGTATTCTATTTTTTTTCTGCATTGTTTTGCATGTTATCGTAACCGGATATTAATATCACGGTTCATTAATGAAGATTATAATATTAAAATCTGCATATTTGTTCACGACATATATTCGGTTAACTATGGTTTAATGCATTGCATGTAATAATCAGTTTCTTGCTATTATTATTTGCATCTTTATTTGTATTGTATTATTTGCATCTTTCACGATACTAGAAGCTGCATCTTTCAAATTGACGAAATTCTATTGGGTTAAAGTTTTTTTCTGAAATCGACCCATATTCGTTTCTTCATTGCATGGTATCTTTGGTATTTTCATTGTTGTTTCTATAATCATTGTTGTTATTGCATATTCATTTTTTTTCCATTATTGTAGCTGTATTAAGTTATTGCTATTTAGAAGCAATTCACATTAATATTCATGGCAGTTTATTAACATTTTTTTTCTTATCATTTTTTTTTAGATTGGTTACTGTACACACTAAAATGGTGCACTTCTATGAACCATTACATGCAAGGTTGCTCAAGAATGAGACCTCACAAAGCGGCTCATAGCTCTCTATGCATGGAGTTGCAAGGGACTATGATGTATTTGCTCTTAGCTAGAGCTACAAGCTTGTGACCTTGCTAGTCAACCACACAATGAGAGATTCAAGTGAAGACAAGGGCAACAATGCCAATATCTCCAAGAATCAAATATGTAATACAATGCAAATCTAAATGAGAATGCAATCTAAGCTATGAAAAGAAAGTACAATGCAATTAATCTATGAAAGGAAATAACAAGTGTTACAATGCCTCCTATTTAGACTATGTGAGTTAAATCTATTGCATAAAAGGAAACTAAGCTAATATGCCATGATCATGCAAACTAAGCAAAGGAAATATGCAAGTCTTCAATATCTTCAAAAATTTTAAATGCACCTAAAACCTACAACATAACATTAGCATAAAAATATGGTATATGCAAATGAAGGAGAGAGCTCTCCTTTTATAAGAAATGAGGTGAAATGGACCATGGAGATTAAGAGGCAAAAAGATTTAATCAGCGGTGGAGCTTGAAAGAGGAGCAATCCATGTGCACAAGTATCTTCCAATAGGAAAATAAGAGTTGACTTTATGTCCATATGAGACAAAAAGTGATTTTCTCCTTTTTATAAAATATGAATAATGCTTTATTTGTGCAACTTAGGATAAGGGGAAAAGTGGGGCTTTTTATTTAATCAAAAGGGGAGGAAATATTCCTTTTGAATAAATAAAGACTTTAGGATAAAATGGTTAGCCCATAGGATAAAAATCTAATATATGATCAAAATTAAGATTTAATAAAGAAATTGATAATGTTGAAAATATTGATTATTGATAAAATTGATTCAGGATTGATAAATTGAATAAATGGGGCCCAAAGTCTAGGCGACCATTTTAGGGTCCATACATTTGCCCCTCTTTGACTAATGTGTGATCAATTTGGGAACACATGCAGTCAAAGAAGAATTGAAATGTGAGATCGATCTGGGATCACAAAACAACTCAGATGTGAGGTCGATTCGGGATCACACCTGGACAAACATAGACAAAGGCCTTTGAACATGAGGTCGATTCGGGATCATATTCAAAGTAAGAGATAAGAATCTCAAATTTGAGTGAAAAACATGTCTGAATCAGGAAAATCAAGAAAATCAGGGATGAGAATCCCATAGGTACTGCCCCCTCGAAATCAAAATCGAAATCAGATAGAGGAGAATAGCAAATTGATAAAAGATTTGATCAAATCGAAATAAAATCATAATCGAAGGTAAGGGTCAATAGGTTAACCATTAGGCAATGAAAACATGCTCCAGTGAGGAAGTAGAAGAATAGAAATAGAAGACTAGAAATAGAGTGAATGAAAGACTAGAAAATTTGAGAGACATGGAAGGAAGAAAGTCCATCGAAAATCAAATTATGCCTCAAAAGGTCAGTCAACTGCTCAGAAGAAGGGGAAAAATTTTGAAACACAATTTTGACTATCAAGATGACCTCAGATTTTGGTTTTGAGTCCGAAAATGGATCCAGGATGTCGAAATTAGCTAGGGGTGCAATTTTTGCGCAATTCCGAGGTGTTTGGAAAATTGGTCAAAAAGTCAAAATACTATAAAAGGGGTCAAAATGTCATTTTCAAAAATCATTTGTCTTTTAGTGATTTGAGAATTTTGAGAGCTTTAGAAAGAGAAAATGACCCACCAAGCAGGAGTTCCCGTGCACAAGCATCGATTCGAGTGCACCTGGTTGCACAACTGGCCACCACACTATCTTGCCCCGGTATGTTTTCAAAAAACTTGAGCTTTTTGAGTCATTTTTCGCATTTAATACCTTTTTAGCACATTTTTCAAATTTTTAAAATTTCAAAAAAAATTTGTTGGGTGAAATATCGTGCGATACTTTAGAAGTATCGCGCCCTTTGGGGAGAAGTGTCGCGCGATACTTCGCGGGTCCCCGAAGTATCGCGCGACCTAAGGCACCAGTATTGCACAATATTGGGTGAAAGATCGCATGATACCGGGTGAAGTATCGCATGGCATAAGGTATATCGCCCCGCTATAGGGAGAAGTATCACGTGATACTTCTCTAAAAAAAAAAGAATATCGCCCAAGTTAAAAATTTGATATTTAACGCATTTTTGAGCAAAAATGACATGGGTCTAGACAATGTTACGTTTTAGAGATGTTTTATACTGAGTTTTAGACATCCATCATGATATGTGCTAACAACTGGCTTGGTTTTGGCTTGCAGGAGGTCTTTCCGGCGCTGATCATCAGAGCGCCGAAAGTTTTTGGGTTGCGGTGTGTCCGAGATCTGGATGATCCAAGCAATGCCGATATTAGGGCTATGGGACTCCGGTATTTGCTGAGGTTCCCATACATCAGGGCTGACCATGGGTTGTTGACTTCTCTTGCCGAGAGATGGCATAGTGAGCACAACACCTTCCACCTGCCTACCGGAGAGGCATCCATTACACTGGAGGATGTCTACAGGATACTATGGGTTCCGTGCCATGGCGAGCTTGTGAGTATAATCATGTTTTGAGATATAATCAGAAATGTAGTGTTTCCATATGATGAAAACTGACATGATTTGTTTGTTGGCACAGGTGTACTATGATCAGGATGCCACTGAGGCGCGCCGACTGGTTCAGGAGATGTTCCATGATGTTACCATTCTGGACAGGCATGTCAGCTGGGAGAGGCTGATAGATGACTTCGACAGAGATTATCCAGTGCCATGCATAGTGGCATCTATCATCTCTCAGATCCTGATGACTGACTGCAGTCAGAAGGGTTTCCCGCTTGGATGGGCGAGATTACTAGTGGATTTGGTAGGCAGGCCTCGTCGGATGGCATGGGGTCTTGCCATATTGGCAGAGATGTACCATGAGTTGCATGAGATCATCTACAGGGATGATCGGACATGGGCGTGCGGTGCCATCCTGGCACAGGTGTGGGCCTCGGAGCACATCGTTGTGGTGTGCCCCAGAGTTTAGCCGAGGGAGAGGAGGTACCCCTTCATCTACAGGTACCTAGGATTCATATCACATGCCCATACTAGGGATGTGACATATTACAGGAAAATTTTGGATGAGATAGCCTCTTTCACATGGAGGCCATACAGGGAGGTGGAGGTTTGGGGAGATGCAACCGATGAGCTGAGCTACATGATGTGCACTCGGCCACTAGTAGGTCGATATGCTGAGATAGTGGAGAGGTTTTGTATCACTCTGGTGTGGCGATAGTTTGGGAGGCAGCAGTGAGTCTCGACAGAGACTACTACATATGCCAAGGCCAGGGATGAGGAGGGTCATGGGTGGCTTCCCATGTTGGATTATCAGCAGGCTGTCACAGAGATAGCGGGTATCAAGAGCGAGCCCTGGGAGTATTTCCCAGATGTGGCAGATGCAGGGGCTGATGCAACATACAAGGTAGAGCGGCGGAGGGTGCCATTCCCTTGGTTTACGATACCGGATGCATAGATACCAGTGCAGGGAGGAGACAGAGGGGATGACGGGGGAGATGGAGGAGACGGAGGGGACAGAGGGGATGGAGGAGATGGAGGAGATGGCAGGAGGGGGAGAGGGAGGAGGATGGAGAGAGGAGAGGGATTGAGATCAGGTGGCCAGAAATGGTCACGGGGACAGAGATCATCGACACCTGAGGATGAGGTGAGACCAGCTCACCGGTAGGCAGAGGCACAGCAGGAGCAGCGTGCAGGTGGGGATGATCTGAGAGCCCAGATACATGCTCAGGAGGTAGAGATATAGTAGCTTTGAATTACTATAGCAGTGAGAGATCAGCAGCTACTGGATCTGAGAGCGGAGTGAGATCATTAGATAGCTGATCTCAGGGTATAGATAGCACGCCGTGAGGTGATGGCACAGGCAGATGCATTAGAGCTCCGATGGGAGTCAGCGAGAGCAGCCTATTATCACGGACTCTACTTGCAGGCTGTTCCAAAGGGTGAGAGAGCACCATCATACTCTCAGAGGGCAGGGGTATCAGATGTGGTACTTGATAGGAGAGTCATGCCTCCTCCACCACCATGAGCTCCTCACGAGGGTGGTAGCGAGTCCTAGGGTTAGGTCTTAGGTTGATAGATGTTTATACATTGATCCAGATTATGGGATCCCATTTGTATATTGTATCATGACATTGATGTATAGATGAGATTTACTAGATGTTTGATTGTATTATGTGTTTATGTCTTTCTTGTGATAGATGTATCAGTTTATGTATATTGTCTTGTCATTTTGCTAAAAAATGCTTAGGTACATGCTTATGTATGTTCTCTCTCATAGATGTATGTTTAATTCTCATGTGTATGATATAGACTCATGTTTCTTGAAAATGACAGTTTTGATATAGATATGATGATATGATTAACCCCTTGTGATGAACAGGAATAGGTTCGAGATGAAAAGGACAAGGAGTGAAAGACATGATCAAGAAGAAGGAAAGGTGAGCGCAGTCGACTGACAGGTCCACGTAAGATAAAAAGGAGAGCTCTCTCCATATGCAAGATGCAAAACTAAACTAACACGACCCTAAAAATGCAAGCTATTATGAAAGTGGTTGACTTGCAAGGTCACAACACTTATAGACATCTAATTATCATCATCGAGCATTATTGGTAGCATCGTAAGATCATACAATGCACACTAGCATAACTATGTGGATATGAATATGATCTTTATCAGATAAAAATGTGGGGATCTCACCTAGGCATCAAAGACATGTAGGTCAAGATGACTAGTGCAGTGAGATTACCTAATTTTGTTATGGCGAGATTATGCTTGTATCAAGACACATGAAATTTAGGATAACTATAAGCATGCACTCGCATAACAATCAAGGATAATACCTTGTCAATCCATAGTGTCAAGTAAGACCAGCATAAATGCTCATGACAGTTAGGATCAACAAAATATACCCACAAGCAGATAAAGAAATAAAACATGTTCTCAGAACCTCAGTCTTCTAGCTATGCATCATCGAAGACTTCTTAGGGAGAGACCACTCAAAGAAATCCTCATAGACAGCACACAAAGAAAAGAAAGTCAAAATATCTCAAGCGAGTTGATTGTTTAAGTGCATGTGTGTAGGTCATAGAGTCAAACTCTGAGTATCGCATCTGCAAATGAGTAATATTGCATCATACTTAGACTATTGGGAAAGACATCTGATAAGTGTTAAGAAACACTTGACGCAAGGGTAGTGTTGAAAAACACTATTTGGGGTGGTGTTGAAAAAAACCTGTTGTGAAATGCCCCAAGAGACAAACGCGCCTAAAAGACCAATGCTAACAGTTATGCCCCCTAGACAAAGACAAAGACCAATTCCAGATTAAGTCAAATAAGGTCAAGGCATGATGGAAAGTGGCTAAGTGTTGAGGATGCATGCTAACAAATAGGAGTGCAAAGGCCTCAAGTAGCGCCTGTTTCCAGGTTTTCAACACTTGGATTCTTTTTTCATTTTTTCATTTTTTTGGATTTTTGAATTTTTTTGATTTTTTTGTATTTTTTCAGGACTTTTTATGCTTTTTAGGATTTTTTCAGCATCATATATCAATTTTTTTGGTATTTTTTCAGGATCAATAAATATGTACAAAGGATGCCCCCAGACAGAAATGGGCATCAAGGATAGAACTTCTTGAGGTGCACAATGTTGATGGGATCAGGGAGCTGTTCTCCATCGGGATATGACAGTAAATATGCACCGGTACCAAAAGCAGCTGTGATGACATATGGTCCAAGCCAGTTAGGTTCAAACTTGCCCTTTTGTTCTCTATTCTGTTGGTTCTTAGGGTTCTCTCACAAAACAAGATCACCTATTTGAAATTCTCTAGGGCGAACCTTCTTGTTGAATGCTTTGGACATACGCTTTTGATACACCCTCATATGATCGAAGGAAGCCTTACGCTTCTTATCTAGAAGTTCTAGTTCCTGTAACCTCATGGCACGGTAATCCTCATCTATAATCAAACCTTTGAGTGAGACTCTAAGTGATGGTATCTCGACTTCTAAAGGCAATACCGCTTCAGCGCCATAGGTGAGAGAAAAAAGAGTGGCTCCTGTAGGTGTGCAAATGCTTGTTCTGTAAGCCCATAGTGCTGGATTGATTTGTAAGTGCCAATCCCTACCATTCTTGTGCACTGTCCTATGAAGAATTTTAAGAATGGTTTTGTTAGAGGCTTCTGCCTGTCCGTTTCCCTATGGAAAGTAAATGGAGGACCAATGTTGCTTGATTTTGAACTTTTTGCATAAATGCTTTAGGTCCTTATTCTTTAATTGACCTCCGTTATCAGTGATAATCTCAGAAGGCACTCCAAATCGGCAAATGATATGATTCAAGATGAACAAAGAAATAGTCTTCCCTGAAGCAACAGAAAGTGGCACAGCTTCCACCCATTTTGTGAAGTAGTCAGTGGTAGTGATAATGAACTTATGTCCACTTGATGAGTTGGGATGAATCTGCCCAACTAGATCAAAGGCCCAGCGCTGAAATGGCCAATGAGAAATAGAAGGGATCAGCTCCCTACTTGGAGCATGAATCAGGTTTCCATGTTTCTGACATTTTTCACATGACTTAGCAAAGGTGACTACATCTATCTGCATTGTGGGCCAATAATATCCCACCCTAAGCAACCTTCGGGCCATGGCAAGACCATTAGAATGTCCACCGCAAATGCCCTCGTGGATGTCAACTAACGCTTGGTTGGATTCCTCCTTTTCTAAGCACCTAAGGAGCGTCCCATCTAAACCCCTCCTATATAAATCACCAGAGATAAGGGTGTGGCGAGAGGCGTTATGGATGAGGTTTTGACATTCAGAGTGGTTGAATGTGTCAGGGATGATGCCATCACGAAGATATGAATACATAGCACCATATCGGGAAGACTCGTGTGTGACAATGGTACAAATGACATGGCTTTTAGACAAGTCAAAGATGGGATGGTGTAGCTCTTCCACCAGGAATTCAAATCTTGATTCATGTGTCTCCAACTGAAGAAGTGAAGCTAATGTGGCCATGGCATCTGCAGCTTTGTTCTCTGTCCTAGGAATTTGCTGAAATGTCACAAAGGTGAAATAGCGTCTCAAAGAATCAACCATCTTCTTATAGGGTATTAACTTGTCATCTTTGGTTTGATACTCTTCATTGACTTGGTTGATGATTAACTAGGAATCTCCAAAGACATGTAACTCTGTGATGTTCCATTCTATAGCCATTCTCAAGCCATTGGCCAAAGCTTCATATTCTGCAATATTATTCGTACATGGGAATAAAAGTTTGTAAGACTTTGGGATATTGTACCCATGTGGAGAAACAAATAATACTCCAGTACTTGATCCATTTTGCATGCGGGATCCATCAAAGAACATTGTCCAAGTGCGAGTAGTCGTATACAAGATGTGTTCATCTAGGAATTCCACTTGGACCGACATACTATCCTGAATTGGAAAATCAGCTAATTGGTCAGCAATAGCTTGCCCTTTTATGGCCTTCCTTTCAACGTACTCTATGTCAAATTCAGTTAGGACCATCATCCATTTAGCAAGTCTACCCGTGAGGGTAGCCTTACTAAGCAAGTACTTAAGAGGATCAATTTTTGCAACCAAATGTATGGTATGAGCAAGCATATAGTGTCGCAACTTTTGAGAAGCAAACACCACTGCAAGACAAGACTTCTCAATGTTATTGTAATTGATCTCATAGGAGACTAGAGTACAACTGATATAGTATATGGCCCGTTCTTTCCCAGTATCATCTAATTGTGCCAACAATGCCCCCAGGGAAGTGTCTGTAGCTGAAATATATAGGATCAATGGTTTCCCTGGAATATGAGGCATTAGGATCGGAGAATTAGCCAAGTATTGTTTGATCTGATCTAGGCTCTTTTGACAATCCTCATTCCAAACACAAGAAGTGCCCTTATGCAATGTCTTGTTAAAGGGTTGCGCTCTATCTGCAAGCTGAGAAATAAACCTCCTAATCGATTGAAGACGTCCCTGAAGACTTCTCATTTGGCTGATATTTTGAGGAGGTGGCATATCTAAAATTGCTTGGACCTTTTCGGGATCAACCTCGATACCTTTTGCTGATATTATGAATCCTAAAAGTTTGCCTGAGGTGACACCAAATGCGCACTTCTTTGGATTCAATCAGAGTTGAAACTGTTTCATGCGATCTAGAATTACTTCCAGATCATCGAGGTGTGTGTCCCATTTTTTTGATTTTGCCAGGGTGTCATCCACATAATCTTCCATGTTTTTGTGCATCATATCATGAAAGATAGTGGTCATAGCTCTTTGGTAGGTTGCTCCTGCATTCTTTAATCAAAATGGCATGACGTTCTAGCACTAGGTTCCCCATGCACATGTGAATGCTATTTTCTCTTGGTCTTCGGGAGCTATTTTGATTTGATTATACCCTGAGAAACCATCCATTAGAGAGTATATGTCATAGCCCACTATCATGTCAATGTTTGGAAGTGGAAAATTATCCTTTGGGCATGCTTTGTTTAAATCTCTAAAATCTATGCATACACGAATAGACCCATCATGTTTAGAAATTGGTACTATGTTTGAGATCCATTCTGCATAATCAATGGCTCTGATGAATCCAGCTCTCAAAAGTTTTTCTAATTCTGCTTTGACAAGGAGAGCTACATGTGGATGCATTTTTATGAGTCTCTGTTTCACTGGTTTGACTCCTGGGGCTATGGATAAGTGATGCATTATAAGATTTGTGTCAAGCCCTGGCATGTCTGAATAGGTCCATGCAAATTTTTTTTTTTTTTTTTGTAAGAACTGTACATATGCCTTGGTCTCTTCCTCTGATAAAGACTGAGCCAGATGAACTATTTGAGGAGTTTCTTCTGTGTTCAAATTGACTGGCTTTGTTGGCTCAATCAATACTGATGATCTATCCTAGAAATAACTCGGCAAGTTATTAAGTACCCCATCCTTAGGCACCTCAAAGAGGTTTTCACCCTCGGATACGTCATTCCTTTTTACTATTTTTGGTTCTGATACCGCCACAAAGTGGTTTTCGCCATCATACCTATTTTTCTTTTTTTCTTTCTCTTTTATTTTTAGACCGAGGTACTTAATATCAGGCTCTTTCATACTGGTTGTTGGTTCACTAGTGGAAGAAGCCACGGGTTCAAGAGCATTCAGATAGCAGGCAATTTTGTAATCATTCTGAAAAGTGAGGAATATAGGCTCTTGATGGCACTGAGACCAGTCAATTAGGTCAAAGTGAACAAGGGGTAGGTCAATGACTGGTTCAATGTTGTTCATGCGAAAGGTGTCATGTCTGGTGACCATATAATTAGAGTTCATCAAGTCTTCTCCTAAGATACCCAAATTAGGACTCATCCTACCAAACGAAGCGTCATCCACTAAGGAAATTTGAGGAGTACAATCCTCAAGTCCTACACTAAGCTCGTTAGCCGCATCAGGTTGGGTACTATAAGCATGGACAATATCTATGTCCAAATCAACTGTTGCATCTGAAATTGAGTCCCATTCATATTCATGGGAGTCAGTGTCTGAGTCATCATTTGGACCTCATGATGTAGAAGCCTCAAGGTTAGGAAGGGTTTCCCCCTCTCTAGTGCTAGCATTGGTACTATCCGTCACAGCTAGGATAGTAACACTTTCCATCATCGATCTAGCAGTCATATAGTCACTACCCATCGCAGCTAGGATAGTAGGACTATCAAGTATCAAATCTGTGGAATCTCCCCAAAGGAGATTTGTTGAGGGCACCCAATCATCAAACACATCTTGTTGATTAGAAAGATCAGGCGTATAGTCTGAGTCACTGTCACTGTCCGTCGCAGCTGGGATAGGGACACCTTTCTTCTTCTTATTTTCAAAACCTAAGCCAACCGTGGACTTATTCTTTCATCCAAAAAGAGCATGATCAAGAGGCTCAGATTTAGCATCCAACCTATGACTAAGGGGACCATATCCAGGATAACCCATATTTTTGACCAGTGTATACCCTCTCCCATAAGCTTTAGGTGAAGGAGCAAAGTTCTCATTGTGTTTGTATTTTTCCTCATGATAGATCCAATCCCTTACGGAAACTTCCTCTTTCTCATCCTGAATGGGGACCGAAGACTCAACAAATTTTCCAAATAATGTCATTGCTGATGACGAAGGTTTCATATTTGGTGATGGTCTCCCATAAGACCTAGGAGAGATTGGCATGTTTGTAAAATAATCAATTTTATAATCTCCCATCCCAATATCTATGGTCTTGAATTTCTGCTTGCATTGTTCAAGTGAACTACTGGGACTGTCAGCTTCCCTATTCAAAGGTACATGTGATCCAACAAAAATGTTATTAACTGACAAAGCACTATCTCCAGGTATGCAAATTTCTACACCGTTATGGGGAAACTTAACACACTGGTGATACGTTGATGGGACTGCTTGCATTTCATAAATCCATGGCCTACCTAGCAAAATTTTGTAGGCTAAAGGTCCAACATCAACAATTTGAAATAAGATATCTTTTTCTACTGGACCAATGCGAATAGGCAAAACGGCCAATCCCTTAGAACTTCTTTCTGCTTCATCATATGCCTTGATTGTGATCTTTTTCCTTGTGTCAATGACATTCTCAGAATATCCTAGAGCCAGCAACAAACTCATGGTACAAATATTGAGCCCCGCACCCCCATCTATCAGTACACACCTGACACGGGTTTTATGAATCATGACTTCGATGTGTAATTCCAAGTTATGTGGGTGACTGATGGATTTGTCGTCTTCTTCTGAGAAGGTGAGGTAATGAGGGCTAGCCAAATGGTTGACCATATTCTAGAATTGATCAATATCTAAGTTGTTAGGGACACTGGCCACTCGCAAAGCATCTTCAAGGACACGCTTATGCTTAGGGGACAATTCTAAAAGTTCAAAAATAGATATCTGTGCGGGTGTATGTTGTAATTGGTCAATAAGATTATAATTGGAATTAGGACCAATGGTAGATTTAGGAGGAATGCCTTTGGACATGGGCTGCTTAGACTTGCTAGTGCTAGGACCTCTGTTAATAATGGGCACTTGGGCCTGACCTCTAGTGACAGCATTGAGGGACTGGGGCATTCTTCGTGAGTGAGGGCCTCTTATCACCACAACGGGTCTTTCATTAGTCATAGGAGTTGAGTCCACATCATATCCAGAAGGATTTTTCCCTCTCACCATGTTGATGTTATCGTCAGCCACTTCAAGCATGTTAATCACATTGTCAGCATTTGTGTATGTATAGTTGATAGCAACCTTACCATGCTTGTTGTTAGAATTTTTCCCTTTTTCATATTTAGGCAAGGGCTCTTTAAAGGCTTTATGATCTGCATTAGTGGTTAAACCATCAACTTGTAATTGTCCTTTTTCAATGAGGTCTTGGACAAGATGCTTGAGTTTAAAACAATTTTCTATGTCATGTCCAATCCCATTATGGAAAACGCAAAAAGCCTTCGCATCCCACCAATGAGGTAAAGGATCCGGTATACGATGTTTTGTAGGATCCTGTGGGTATGCCAAATTATGAGAAACTAATATCTTAAAAACATCTGCATAAGATTCTCCCAATTTGGTAAATTGTCTCTTCTCCATTTTAGATCTCCTTTGATACCTAGGCTTGTCTTGTTGTGTTGAAGATGCTTGCAGCTTCATAGCTTGAACTACATGAGAGAGGTTAAGAACTCCTTCATTTTTGGGTTGAGATGAGTCAACAACTCCATCGTTGACCACTTGCTTGTTTTTGTTCCAATAGGAGTTCTTTTTGTCCTTGTTACCATTATTATTATTATTTTGGCTATTGTTGTTATTTGTTGGTTTAGCCAAAATTCTTTGTTCTTTTAGGACATCCTCAATGCGACATGCCACCTCTACCATGGTATCAAAGGAATTAAACAAGATTTTCTTGACTTCATATCTTAGTTCTAGTATTAGATTGCTCACAATGATATCAATTCTCTCCTCCTTGAGAATTGTCCTTGGGTATTTTGAACACAATCGCCTCCATCATTGTAAAAATGTGACAAAAGATTCCCCTTGATTTTGCTTGAGTTTGCACAAATCAAGCATTGTGACTGACCTCGATAAGTTGTAAGCAAAATGCTGAATAAACCTTTGGACAAGTTCTTTAAATGTCTTTACTGGAGGGGAAAGGTTGGTGAACCACTCCATGGCTTGACCTTTTAAACTCCTTGGGAATAATCTCATCAAGTAGGAGTCTTCATGGTGAAAGGAAAAGCTCATTATGTAGAACTCTCGAACATGGTCGTGAGGGTCACCAGTGCCATCATATTTGTCATATGTTGGGAACTCAAATTTCTTAGAGAATTCTATCATCACCACACTTTTGTCAATGGGGTTAGGACATATGGAGTCCAAATGAAACGTGCTCTTGGGAGCTTTCATCCTGTCTATATCCTTTTGCATTTGTAAGATCACCTCATCAGTTGAAGGGCTCTGCTTCTTGATCTTTTGGTGAATATCAAAATTATATGGAACTTTAGCGCCTTTGTTAATAAGACTTTCTAAGAATTGATCTTTGTTTTGTTCCACATATTGCTCCACATATGCTTGAAAGGATGGTTCTTGTTGCATAGTCATGAAATCTATATGATCAAATTTAGCATAACTTCCTCCATGTTGTGAGCCATGATGTGCTCATTGGGAGGGTTGCTTTGAATGTCTATGAGATGACTGTCTCCTATGATGGTCATATCTTAAAACCCTTCTTCCTCTAGGACTTGGGGATTGTGAGGGTGTCCTTGATCTTCTTCTAGGACTTGGTGAAGGGGTAGATGGGGGCGAGTTGGTCCCACTATTATTTCCCCTCCCGTTAAATCGGCTTTGGAGTTGTTGTGCGTAGAGTCTATCTTCTTCTTCTTGGGTGACTCTTTTCTGTATATCCAACAACGCACGTTCCTCTTCTTCTAGTTGTCTGAATTTTTTCTTTTTAGCAGCCTGTTCATCTAAATAGGCTTGCTTCTCCCTCTCAATGCTTCTCAATGTTGTATTTGCATATTGAGAGGTGTCTTTAAGTGGAGAGGATGGTCTCGAATGCCTTATTGCATTAGCTGCGTTTATGTGGTGATCACTAGATTCGTTGCCCTGGTCTTTGTGTTGTGACCCTGAATCTGAGTGAACTTGCTTATGATGTCTCTCAGCTCATTGGTGAGCATCAAAATACCTCGCGTTTTTGGGAGGTGACCCGGGTGGACTAGCATGAGAAGAACCACCGTACTCTCTTCTATGTCATTGAAAGATATCCTCAAGAGTTTGATTCATGGCTTCTCTTTGTTGTCAGGTGAAAGTGTCACTCATGTCCATACTTGATGAAAGTGGTACAAAAGAGGTGCTCACTCCACTAGGATTAGCTCCTGGATTAAAACAAACCTTAGATTCACTCTTAGGAGATTGATAAAAAAGGGGTCCTTTTCCCTTATGTTGTCGACGAGTCTTAACGGGTGGTAACTGGCTAAAGGCAACAGGGGGTCACTTCCCTTGATTGACTTGGTACCTTGTCGTAATTGACATGGAAGAAAGATACTCTCAATGATAAGGTGACCTCTCAAAGTGTCAACGCCAAACTAGGATAATCAAAGTCCTCTATTGTCCAAAGAGAAATGAGAAGGTAAAAAAAGGGCTTTACCAACACTGTCAAAGAGGTGCTTCAAATCAAAGGGTGACTACCCTTGCACTTTTGAATCAGGAGGTTGGACTAGGCCAAAAGATAATTGAAATTGAGATTTAAATGAAAGCGATTTGGACAATAAGAGTACTAAAATTTTCCAAGAATGTAGCTAACAATCTTAGAGATGAACCTTGGCACCAAGAATGACCTTCTAACTTGACAATTACTCCAAAGTGATTTCGTAAATCAAATGATGCTCTCCCAGAGGATTAAAACCAGAAATTTAGAGTCAAGACAGGTCTCAAACGTCAGGGCAAGAAGCCTACTCTAAGACTTAGCCTAATTAACAGCAACTAAAACTGACCAAATTGCAAGTACGATAGAAATTAACCAGGCGATATACTCCAGGCTACTGGGGTGATATACCTATAACCGTGCGATACTTCGCATGATGCTAGGCGATATACCTCAGTACTAGCGGGCGATATACTCCAGGTAGGTCAGGTGATAGTCCGTCAAGGGTGAACTATCGTGCGATATTTTTCTTCAAAGCAGGCAATATTTTTATCAAGCGTGAAGTATCGCATGATATTTCGCTTTACAGAGTGCGATACTGTTGTAGAATTGTTCAACTCTTGACCAGAATTGTGTAAAATTTACGTTTTTGGGTCTGCTTGGTCAAAATTTTTAGTCTGAGGGTTGATGTTTTCGATTTCAGTCACAATATCAGCAGAATTTTGGCAGGTTTGCAAATAGTGAGGGATCAAACATGTCTCAAACACTTGCAACAAGGGAAAAAGCAACCTTGCCAAGACAAACACTTGTGATATTAGAATTGAAAAAACACCCTATGAATGCTACCGATTATTTGTATGTAAGAATGTTTGCACTGACATCACAGAACTGAAGACAATTCAAGCAAATCTATCCTAAAAAGTCAAGGCTCAATGCTTACCAACTTAGCCCACAACTTGATGACCCCTTGCCTCACACCAAGTGGTTACCCACAAGAGATGTTGGCTTTGTCGTGGAAGTGTCAAATGACACAACCAAAGGGACACATATGGTGAGCATCTTAAGGTGATCCAGGTAAACCACTTGGATCAATCCTTGCACTAAGAAGATAAGCGGCTAAACAAGGTGGCTTCTATCTAATGGTTCTTAATAAAGATTTTCGTTCACAACACCCCTCTTGCTCCTCATAAAAGACTAGGACCTTGCGGCCTCAAGAGTACATTAAGCATTCTTGTTCAATGTTTTCCCCATGGTCGCAATCCCATGAGCTACTCACATCAAATGAAGATAAGTGTTATGTCTATCAAGGTTTTTGGTGTCCTTGATAGCCTTGAGATTATAGTGAGTTGGAATCACTTGCCACCAAGGAAAATGATGACAAGGTTGTCCCCACTTGAGTCATTCCTCTTGATTGCTCAAGAGTAGGCCCGCTAAAGGATTCCTAAACTAAATAAAAATAGATAATTTATGAGGTTCAAGGTTTTTGGTTCACCTCAAGGGTGAAGAGCATACTCCCCTATCTCAAAAACTTCTCCCAAATACACCAAGAAAAGAGATTCAATTACTCCCTTGCTTCCAAAACCTTAAGATGGGTCAAGATTTTCTGATTCACCTAAAGGTGAAGAGCATACTTCTCCTACCACCTCAAAATCTCTTTCACAAGGTTTTAAAGATTCCTAATACAATTAGTGAATGCCACACTTGAAAGGAAAGCAAATAAATAAGTAATAATTTTTTTTTATTTTTATGCTTGGGCAGCCCTGCAAAAACTATTAGTAGCCCTCTTTGACATGCATTTTTAACAAATTTCAAGCAATGAGAGCACCTACAAACACAACTTGTTAGACCAACAAGGTTAGCAAAATCAAAATCCAAAGGTAAATATGCAATAAATTGATAGATTCAAGCTAAAAGATGCAGATTAGACCTATCTAAATACAGTAAAATAAACCAGCAAACTAAAATGATCAAATTTGGATGATAAAATTGGAAATGTGGGTCTCTACCAGATCAGGCGATATACTTCAGACTTCACCAGTATCACGCGACACAGTTTCCTATAGTCGTGCGATATACCTCAGTCTGGGCGATACTCTTCACTATGGGCGGGCGATACTTTGCACGACGCCAGGCGATATACCTCAGTACTAGCGGGTGATTCTTCTCTCACGCGAAGTGTCGCACCGCTATACAAAGGTATATCGTGCAATATTCCTGAGAAGTATCACGCGATACTCTGAGATAGAAAACCA
The DNA here is from genome assembly GCA_027943335.1 of Chamaecyparis obtusa. NCBI lineage: Eukaryota > Viridiplantae > Streptophyta > Pinopsida > Cupressales > Cupressaceae > Chamaecyparis > Chamaecyparis obtusa. The sequence goes on from BSBK01004040.1 coordinate 113,771, forward strand.
GAACTGCAAAATTTTTTAAAAATAATCTGAAAAATGACGAAAATGCAATGAAATAAAAAACAAAGCCTATCTACTCTACCTCACGGTGGGCGCCAGAAATGTACACACTAAAATGGTGCACTTCTATGAACCATTACATGCAAGGTTGCTCAAGAATGAGACCTCACAAAGCGGCTCATAGCTCTCTATACATGGAGTTGCAAGGGACTATGATGTATTTGCTCTCAGCTAGAGCTACAAGCTTGTGACCTTGCTAGTCAACCACACAATGAGAGATTCAAGTGAAGACAAGGGCAACAATGCCAATATCTCCAAGAATCAAATATGTAATACAATGCAAATCTAAATGAGAATGCAATCTAAGCTATGAAAGGAAAGTACAATGCAACTAATCTATGAAAGGAAATAACAAGTGTTACAATGCCTCCTATTTAGACTATGTGAGTTAAATCTATTGCATAAAAGGAAACTAAGCTAATATGCCATGATCATGCAAACTAAGCAAAGGAAATATGCAAGTCTTCAATATCTTCAAAAATTTTAAATGCACCTAAAACCTGCAGCATAACATTAGCATAAAAACATGGTATATGCAAATGAAGGAGAGAGCTCTCTTTTTATAAGAAATGAGGTGAAATAGACCATGGAGATTAAGAGGCAAAAAGATTTAATCAGCAGTAGAGCTTGAAAGAGGAACAATCCATGTGCACAAGTATCCTCCAATAGGAAAATAAGAGTTGACTTTATGTCCATATGAGACAAAAAGTGCTTTTCTCCTTTTTATAAAATATGAATAATGCTTTATTTGTGCAACTTAGGGTAAGGGGAAAAGTGGGGCTTTTTATTTAATCAAAAGGGTAGGAAATATTCCTTTTGAATAAATAAAGACTTTAGGATAAAATGGTTAGCCCATAGGATAAAAATCCAATATATGATCGAAATTAAGATTTAATCAAGAAATTGATAATGTTGAAAATATTGATTATTGATAAAATTGATTCAGGATTGATAAATTGAATAAATGGGGCCCAAAGTCTAGGTGACCATTTTAGGGTGCATACAGTTATTAACATTTTTTATTAATGTTTGCTAGACGTTTTTTATTAACATAAGTACTTGCTGTTGTTTTTTTTAAATAGATCGAGTTGCATATGTTTTTGGTCAAAATATCCAGAGACTGAATTATTTTTTTTAACAATATCTCTATCCCAAGACTGAAGTTAATTTTTTCTCAAATTCATATTATTTTGTTAATTTGTTAATCTTGTATTAGTTCTTATTTAAGTAATCTCGCTTGTTCGCTTAGTTTGTTAGTTGTTTGTTTCCTTTTTGACTTTAAATTCATTTTTTTAATTCTCAGTATTATTTAAATTAAAGGTTTTAGTGCTAAGTTTTTCTTAAATTTGCATAGGTTAGCTGTGATTCCAATTGATTTGTTAGCTCAGCTTTTTAAATTAAAGTCTTAGATTCAATATTTATTCTAGTTTCTATCCTAGTATCTTTTTAACATTTACTTGTATGTTTGGAATCTATTAAGTTTCCTAGCATCTATTTTGCAGGTTCGTGTTTCTTTTACTTGCATTAGTTTTTTGAGCAACTCTCGTTGTTATCTGTTAATCCATAACAGATTAACCGGGATTTATTTGCTCTTGTAGGTTTTCAATTAATTTTTTAATAGTTTTTTTGCTTTTTCCTTGCAAGTGTCTGTGGCAAAAGTTGATATAGCTTTCTGCTATTGCATGCAAGATTAGTTAGTTTAATTCTTGTTCTTTCCTGCTCTCTACTTTAGTTCTGTTTCAGTTTTTCCCTTTCAAGTTTCCCTGTCCTTTACGTTAAATTCTTATTTTCCATCATGACTACCCTAATGCCAAAAATCAAATTAACCAGTACCAATTATCATGCCTGGAAAACACACATGACCTTCATATTTAGATTCCGCCATCTGTTAGACATTGCTATTGATGCCAGTTCTAAACCTGCAACCACTGCTCCTCAAGCTGACCAAACTGCTTGGCAGACAAAAAATGAGGAAGCACTTGGCTTAATCTAAATTTCCCTCAATCCCAAGTTGTATGTCTTAATTTCTACTTGTACAGAAGCCCATCAGGCTTGGGACATCCTGAAAAATACTTATGATAGTGTAGATGAAACTCAAAAAATCCAGCTTCAAGACCAACTTGAAGACCTCAGGTATATTGATTTCAACTCTGTTGATGACTTCTTGCTTAAGTTTGATTCCATTAAAGTTTTTCTCACTGGGTTACAAGTCCCTCTTTCTAATTTAAGATTCATTCATATTATTACTCGTAAATGTTTGCCTAGACAGTTCCAACAGTTCATTACTAACATTTATTCTCAGTTAGCTATTCCCTCTTTAGTAACTCAATTAACTTATGTTATTTTTCAAAATATGTTGCGTCAAGAGGAAGCTAAATTGATTCAGTTTGGCATTCTTAAAACTCATGAACATGCATATGTCTCTCAATCTCATAATAATAATAATAGATCTTCTAATAATAATTCAAATAACAATCAAAATCATCAAAGATCTAACAATTCAAATAATAATCAAAATCATCAAAGACCTAACAATACTAATATTTCAAATAACAACCACAATTATCAAAGATCTAATAATAATAATAATTCCAATAACTATCATAATAATAATAATCATTCTAATAGGCCTTATTGCACATATTGTGGTAAAGATGGTCATTTGATTCATAATTGTTTTAAGAAACAAAAAGATGATCAACGGAATTCTCAAAATTACTCAAATAACAAACCTAATGGTAATCAATCCTGTTTTGCTTTTACTGTCAGTTTTAATGCTTCTAAACCTCTTGAATGGATTGTAGATAGTGGTGCATCTCAACATGTTACATCTTATAAGGAAGTCTTTGATTCTTTGAATATTCATGTTTCCTTAGCTGATAATCATTGCTGTCAAGTTGAAGGAACTAGTAATGTTTCTGTTCCAAATGGTAAATTACATGATGTGCTTTATGTTCCTAATTTGAAAGCTAACCTTATTTTTGTTCCTCAATTATGTCAAGATTATAAGGTTGAGTTTCATAAAAAGAATTTCCGTATCATTGATCCTAACATTGATCAGATAGTTGCTAATGCTAAATTAGATATTGATAATCTCTTTAAATTTCATCAATTTTCCTCTCCTAGATACTCTTTACTTACTACTGTTGATTTTCATATTTGGCATGAGAGGCTAGGACATTTAAATTCGGATTATATCTCATTAATGCAAAAAGACAATATGGTAGATGGGCTACCTAAATTTACTACTTCTAAGTTTGATTGCAATGGATGTATGAGTGGTAAGATGCATAGAGAATATTTTCCTCATAGATCATCTTGGAGAGCTAATAATAAGTTAGTTCTCATCCATAGCGATCTTCTAGGTCCTATGGAAAATACTTCTCTTTCAGGATCTAAATATGCTTTAACATTTGTTGATGATTATTCTCGTAGAATTTGGATTTATTTCTTACATAGTAAAGATCAAGTCCTTGATACTTTCGCTGAATTTCATGTGTTTGTAGAATGACAAAGTGGTTGTAAAATTCAGATTCTTATGATTGATAATGGTACTGAATATGTGAATCATGCTTTTCATTCTTACTTAAGATCTTTTGGTATCAAACATGAGCTTACTGTTCTTTATACACCAGAACAGAATGGTGTGGCGGAACGGAAGCATAGAACAATAGTAGAAATGGCTAGATGTTTTTTACATGCTAGAAATATAGATTATAAATTTTGGGTTGAAGCTATGGCATGTGCTACCTATATTCTTAATAGAACTCCTACTAAGGCCCTTCCCAATAAAACTCCTGAAGAAGTTTGGTCAGGAAGAAAACCCAATTTGTCTCATTTACGAATTTTTGGCTCCATTGCTTATGTTCACACACCTAAACAGAAAAGAAAAAAGTTAGATCCTAAATCCTCACCTCATATTTTTGTTGGCTATTCTGAAAATACTAAAGGTTATAGAGTTTATGATCCTCTTACTAATAAAGTTCAAATAGCTAGAGATGTTTGCATTGTTGAAAATGGTGTCCATGACTGTTCTCAAATTTTAGATTCTGATCACAGCAACATTGTTCCTGTGGAGGAACAATCTCCTTCTCTCAACCCTATTCCTCAGGTTTTTATTTCTGCACCTTCTGTTTCTTCTCCTAAAGTTTTTGTTCCTTCTATTTCAGCTCATGATAATACTAATAAACAGGATAATCCTGAACAAATAGATAGTAATGATACTCCCTCTAATGATTTTGTTCCTTCTAGTAGTAGCAATGATGATGATGATGATGATGCTAATAATATGTTTGCTCCTCCTAGTAATATTTCTATTAATTCTAGAAGAAATCCTAAATGGTTTAAAGATTTACTTAATGAAGGTGATGATTACATTGCTAGAATGGGTGGACTTAAACCTAGAAGGATAAATTACTGCAATTATGCTCTTATGTCTTCTCTATCTAATTCTAATGATCCTCAAACTTTTGCTCAAGCTAAAAATCAACCTCATTGGCAAACTGCTATGCAAGAAGAATATGATAGTTTAATCTCTAATAATACTTGGGATCTTGTTCCTTTACCTCATGATAAAAATTTGGTTTCTTGTAAATGGCTATATAAAACTAAGTTAAACTCCAATAATGAAATTAGTAAATTTAAGGCTAGATTAGTTGCACATGGTTTTTCTCAAATTGAAAGAATAGACTATAATGAAACATTTGCTCCTGTTGCGAAAATGCCTACCATTAAAGTTGTTCTTGCTTTAGCTGCTAAAATGAACTGACCTATTCACCAAATGGATGTTAAAAGTGCTTTTTTGAATGGTGATCTGCATGAAGAGATCTATATGTCTCAACCTCCTGGTTTTATTCAACAAGGTAATGACCATTTAGTCTACAAATTAAAGAAGTCTATTTATGGTTTAAAACAGTCTCCTAGAGAATGGCATTCTAAAATTAATGCTTTCTTTATTTCCCAAGGTTTTGAAAGAAGTAAAAATGATCCTAACTTGTATATCAAGCATAGTGAAGATAACATTATTATTATCATTCTGTATGTTGATGATTTGATTCTTACTTCCAGCTCTAACCATTTAATTTCTGATATTAAATTTCAACTCAATCAAAAATTTCAAATGACAGATTTAGGATTGTTACATTATTTCTTAGGAATGCAAATTTGGCAAACTTCTAAAGGTATTTTTATATCTCAAAGTAAATATGCTAAAGACCTTCTAGATAGATTTCATATGAATGATGCTAATCCTGTTTCAATTCCATGTGATTTAGGAACTAAATTAATGGTAGATATGGAATCTCCTTTTATTGATGCTACTCCCTATAGAGAACTTGTAGGTAGTTTAATTTATTTAACTCTTACTAGACCTGATTTATCTTTTAGTGTTGGTTTAGTTTCCATATTTATGTCAAAGCCCCAACAAACTCATTTCAAAATTGCTAAAATAATATTACGTTATATTAAAGGCACTCTTAACTTAGGACTATTTTATGATGCAAATTATGATTTCTCTTTAAAAGGTTTTACTGATTCAGATCTAGGTGGAGACCCCAATGATGGGAAATCTACTTTTGGATATTGTTTTTCTCTTGGTTCAGGTTCTATCTCTTGGAAAAGTAAAAAAGAACAATCTGTGTCTCTATGTTCTACTGAAGCAGAATATAAAAGTTGTACTCATGCCTCTAAAGAAGCTCTATGGCTTAGAAGAATACTTGAAGATTTGGGTCTACCTCAACAAGAACCTACACCATTATATTGTGACAATCAAAGTGCAATAGCATTGGCAAAGAATCCAGTTTACCATGCAAAGTCAAAGCACATTTCTCTCCACCACCACTTCATTAGAGAGCACATTGTAGAAAAGAAAATTTCCCTTATTCATTGCAAAGGTGAAGATCAAGTTGCAGATATTCTGACAAAACCTCTTTCTAGAGAGAAATTTGAATTTCATTGTAATAATTTGGGTTTGATACCCCTTGATGTAATTACCCCAAGTAAAGATTAAAGGGGGGTGTTAGAATTTAATATTTCCTTGGTTATTTATGTATTTAATAGGATAAACCAAGGTATCCTAATTTATTTTGTCCTCTAGTCCAAGTGGGAGGACATGTCACATTTTTAATTCTTTTAATAAGGAAAATAGATATTCCTCCTTAAGAGGAATCTCACATGTGTCTCACACACAAGTATGAATGTGGCACTCATTCACATAGGGAGTTACATGCAAACTCCTTCACTCATCTCTACTTAAAGAGATATTTCTCCACACACTTGACACCAATTCTCACATTTCTCTCACACAATATCTCTCCTCTTGTAGTTCTATCATATTGTATTGAGCTTCTAACTCATATTCTTTCTCTCTCTCTTTAGGATTTTCATGCCTCATTCATAATTCACAAGGGGTTTTCTTTGCTTTCCCTTTTCAAATTCTTGTCTCCTCCTTGCTTATTTGTGGTGTATGCTCCTAGTTCTTGTGCTAATTCATGGTATTTTTCCTTACTCCTAGCTCTTTAGTTAAACAATTTCTTGCAATTTCATATTTTGTTCTTTATCATTTTAACAGAATCCTTGAAGCTTTGTTTGTGGTGAAAACAATACATGGTGAGTCATGCCTTAGTGGTGTAAAATGTTCCAAATAATGCAATGAAGAGGCAATATTTGAGGACCAAGAAGAGGGTACAGCCAATTTCCTTTGAAGAAAGGATGGTGGGAATGGAGAAAGTTAGTTCTTTTAGGTTAGGGTTTGGGTTCTCATCCATTTTGTTTCCCTTTTTTGAAAATTTTCTCAGCTATGGTATTCCTTTTGGTTCATGCATGGGTGGGGGGTAGGGTTGTTATGTAATAATATTTTCTACAGAGACTATGTTGGCTGTAAATTTGATTGGGGACCCCATTTTTGGCTGCTTGTATAATAGGGTGAGTCACTTGTTTATTAGGTGATGGTGGGGTTGTTGTTTTTTCTAGGTTGGGTTTTTGAAAGGGATGGTCAGGTGGTGGCTGAAGGGTGGTCTCAAGGTAGTGAATTTTTTTTAAGGTGGTGGTTGTGTGGTGGATGATTGGTAGACTATAGATGGTGTAATTTTGTAATGTAATACTTTTTATTGATATTAACAAAATAATAATAATTATTATCGATAAAAAAAAAATTATACCTTGGTGATGAGGCCATTTTATGGCCTATTATGTTCCATGCTTTCTTAGTTTGTTAGTCCTGAAGCTAGGTTGTTATATTTTCATTGAACTCTTTTAAGTCAATGTTTGTATAAAGACATTGTAATGACCTAATTTAAGTCTTAATGGTCGTGTCTTAATGTTAAGAACAACGACCACTTAACTAATATTGCCTATGGGTTAACTAATCACTTTTATATTATTCATTCTCTTATGGATGATTGAAAAGTGAATGTATATCTGTAGCCAAGAAAACCCTTTCCTACAAGATTGAATTAGTATATATAGATGTTTTATTCGAAGTAGGATGATGAGATAATAATATGTTATAAATCTGGCATGTGCTACTAACTATTTTTTGTAGGACTAAGTCATTCATATATTGAAGAAGCTAACAATACAAAGGGCTCTGGACTAATTCAACAACTACTAGAAGGAGTGGTTAGTTGAATGCCACAAATATATTAGACTATTATTAATCAATTCAACCGCAGACCACTACACTCAGGAGGAAATATAGTAAATAAGAACCTATATTTCCGCTAGATCATTTAATAAGTGAAGACTTGTTTTGTTAGTTGGTGAATTGTCTCAAACATTTTTTTTAAAGAGATAAAATTGTTGTAGTCCATACTGCTAAGATGGCTGATAGTTTAGGAGTTAGTTAAGGAAGTCCTTTGTTATAAATAAGTTTCCTGTAGACTTCTCAAGAGGTAGATTAGCAATAAGAAAAGAAGTCTTTATTGTAGTTTTGGGTGATTCTAGTTAATATAGTTTCTATTCAGTATGTACTTGGTTTTTCCAATTATGAATAAAATAGAGATGTCTTTGTTTGATAATCATATATTGAGTTGTTCCAATTCACTCATCCAAAGGGGCCCACTTAGTGAGTGAACATTACTATTGATTTATATTTCTTTAATCGTTATTTATTACTTTGTTTTTCATGCAGCCACTAGGTAGCAGAACTTGTGGTTGTTCCTGCAACAAGGCAGATAGAGTAGAGACCTATTTGATTTATGGATTTTTTTTAGTAGAGTAAACTATTTGAAGCTTTCTAATTCCTATAGAGTCAAGTTACTTTCCAATATTTGTTTTCAAGAATGCAATGTTTCCTTTTAGTAGAATAGTGATGGAAATAACTGTAACATAGTGGATATAATTTTTTGCACTATTTCAAGTTCATGTCCCTGGGTTGATAGATAAATGAGCCTATTGAATCAATTGATAACAACTTTATGGATGTCTAGTCTGTAAGTAATAGGTAAACTATCCTAGTTATTGGTTAGATTAATTTGGTAAGCATTTTTGGCATCATTACCGGGGATGGTGTCAACCTGAGTTGTATTGCTAAAAGTCATCTTCTAGCTTTCCTGTAATAATAATCAAAACCATTTTAAGATGACCTTCATTTTGTAAAAGATATTTTTAACCTCTACAGATATTTATATGATTTACAAAAGAAGAACCAGAGATGCCTTAGGTAGGTTTGTCCAAGCAAGAAATATTGATAATCAAGTAGAACCATCTTATGCCCCACAATTTGAGGAAGACAACCCCTATGTTGATGCCCCTCAATATGAGGAAGACAACCCTTATGTTGATGCCCAACAAGACTTGCCTACAAATTCTTCATCATCCTCAAAAGATGACCCATTTGGATTCTATATATTTGGTGAACCATTGAACCTTGATCTCTGCACTGAGATATTAGCTAACTTTCATTTATGCCAATAGTATTTCAACCAGGAAGAAGTGAATCATGATAGAGCTCTACTACTATATAGATGTCCTCTAATAGATAACCACCAATGAAAAACCCACCACTCACCTTTCCTTTTCAAATTTTTGACCAGTATGACAACAACAACCTTAAGAACATTCTGGCTTCAGCTCTTCCAAATTTTTATGGCTTGATTACAGAGGACCCTGACACATTCCTATTTGAGTTTGATATGCTTTGTAGAAGCTATAATTGTACCATAGATTCTCACAAGCTCAAGTTGTTTCCAGCTACTCTTAAGGACTCAACACTTAGATGGTTTATGGGATTGGGAGGTGATGTCATCCATAATTGGAATGAGATGAAGACAAATTTCTTGGGAAAGTATAAGGAACACTAGCATGGAAATGATTTAAAGGGTGATGATATCTTTAAGATGACACAAAAGGAAGATGAGATCCTAGAAGATTATATTTCTTAGTTCCTATTTAGTTCAAAGAAGAATACATAACATGAACTCAATGAGGAATCCTAGAAGTTGTTGTTCCTAAGAGGATTTCATGAAGGAAGTGTTGAGGCACTTGATCTTATGGCTGGAGGAGATATTACATAGAAATATTGGGATGATATAAAGAAGATATGCTTAAATTATTCAAGAGTTATTGTGAAGAAAGTAAGAGGATACAAACTCAATTCTAGTAAAGCTACTGGATTTGGAGTATCCAGGACAAAGATAACACATTTTCTATCTGATTTCAAACATCATATTATCAACAACATAGAAAATCAGTTAGATACCATGTAGGAAAAGAAGAAACATGAGGAGTTTGAAGCTATGATGGCATAATTCTTCTCATTCTATACACATAAGAAGAAGGATTGCAAGTGAAAACAAGTGGAAAATCTCAAAACTTTCCAAATGCCAACTAAGTATACTCCTGTGCAAGGGGATGATGACCAAATTTACTCCATTTCTCAATGAAGACCATGGTTGCAAAGACAAGGTATGAGTCAGGATCCAATAAATTTTTCTAGTCCTTATTATTCTGGTAATTAGTGGCAACCTCAGTAAATCCTAATGTCCAAAACCAATCTTGCAACAATTATCCAGCTGTTAGGGTCAGTTAGAGTCGCCATATAAAAAGTGTCTTTGACCCTTTCTTTGTTTGTTCTTTTAGAGCCTAGTTCGGCATCTTTCATTTTTCAGTCTTTCATCAGCAGCTCTCAAAGGTCTGCCTAGCCTTTAAATCACCAAGGTGTAACCTTCAAGTTCACTTAGTTCAAAGTTGGCATTCCTTGATCAATTTTTTCCAAGTCCAATCCTTCTCATGAACACTTTGAACCTCTTTAAACTCTGGTTCAAAGTAGTTCAAAGCAATTCAATTAAAGATTATTTTTCTAACGTTGGAAAATGCAGGTGGGGCCCTGGTCTATGTCATCATCTAGCGGCGAACCACTTTGAACCTGTTTGAACCTTGGTTTGAAATAGTTCAAAGGAGTTCAAGAGGAAATAGTGGTAAAATCAAGGAGTGATGTGATAGCATAGGAGGTGGACAATGTAAATGGGCAGTAAAGTTATTATTTGGTTTGAAGTACGGGTAGTTTTAAAATGACAAAAACCGCAGAGGAAATCTAAATGATGATTTGAATTACCATGAAAGTTATCCTAAACATGAGTGAGGGGTGTCACTTAAAGGAATTTAATGATATTTTTAAGAGTTGCAGATTTCAGTGGAAGTTGGTTGTCAAATCATTATTTTGCACTTCACTCTAATCAATGCCATCATTTAATGCCTCCCAAGTCGGCCTTTTGTGCTATGATTTATAAAATATAAGTACTCCTGTAGCTCTCTTCTTTCCATTATGAATTTGTGGAGTCTTGGATGTAGAAGAAAGAAATTGTTTTCAAAGTTGGCGTAACATAGGTAGCTACTGAAAGCCCTCTTTTTGTTTCTTGTTCCTGTATGGTAGTATTTTTCCAAGGAGGGGGTTGTTTTCTGTTTAATTTTAGAATGAGAAAATGAGGTCCAGTATGCATTTCTTCAGAAATTATACAAACCTGGGATGTCGTGCTGCAGTAATCACTGACACTGATTTATTAGGAGTCGAGGTAGAAAAGATGGTTGGTAACCTCACAAATTCTACAATGAAAGATTATAGCTTAGCATTTTTGTCTAGTGGGTTACTTGAAGCTGCAGCTTTCCCTCCAGCAATAGTGAGTCATGAATTAATTCAGCAATGCATTAATCATTATGATGTTAAGTCTAAATGTATAATGAATGTCAAAGGCCAAACCCTTTTGTTTGTGACCAGAGAAACTATAATGTCTGCTTTCAAGATCCTAGAGGAAGCTTTCGCTAGTTTTACCCCTGCCCAGTGGCTTGCCCAGTTTTGGGAAAATATTGATAAAAATCACAGTCATATGGCTCGAAAATGGACTGAGACTTTCTATGAGGGTGATTCTAGGTTTCCCAAGGTCCTAACCAAAGATCATATGAAGCCATATGTCCATGATATAATGGTTCTACTGCATCGAGTGAAAGGTTAAGAACGAGTTCTCCTTTTTGAAGACTAGATGTATCACTTCATAGAGATTGTGATGTCCCCTATATAGACTAGTATTGATAAAATATAATAATAAAATTAATGAGAAAATAAGATAATATAAAATATTATTAATATAATAATAATATATTCTTAATATATTATTAACATATATTAAATATAAATATATATATAATATAAGTTAAACATAATATCATGACTATAAATATCATATTGTAATAATTAAATAATTAATAATTAATAATTAATAATTAATAATAGTTAAATGAACATCTTCACATAATATATAATATTATACATAAATATAATTATAATATTTGTAATCCATATAAAGCTTAATATAAAATCAATACCATTAAAGGTCGACATATGACTATCAAACAATATAAATACGAACTTATTAATCCACAATAGCACACTTAAGAATGAATATGATAACATAATATATAATACTATAATACCGTATATATTAATAAAATATACATGGAATATCAAAACCAAGTATAAATAACATTTATAATTTGAGGCGACTAATAGTCGTGATGGATGGAAGGGGCTCCTCTTCCGCACACGTACAAGAAGGAGAATCAACCTTTCATATATAAGGAACATCTAATTAGAAGACAGACATAGAAAAATACACAGTCAATCACATAATCAGTATGTTTATATCTACTCATCCCTTGATACGATAAGAGGCAACATACGGAGATACTATAGTCACGTTGCATATAAAGAGTTACATCAGGACCCTACGCGAGTCGTCATCGAATGTCCCCTCACACAATACACGTATAAGAATAGGGAGGCATATGGGAATGAAAAACAAAGATGTACACAGCTTGGGGTGCTTCGGTTAAAGGACGTATCTGGAAAATGAACTCGGCTTCACACCAGGGATGAGATCTCTAACCTAGCAGTTGGGCTTGAAGAACACGGGCATGCCACCTCAAGGCCCCTCTGTTGCATGCACATCTATATATCAATCATATCCCTTCTGTGAATGGTCAAATACTAATGAGAAAACATATTTAATACTTATGATGACTAACCGATACACTGATCGCATAATCGACCTCCATTGTTGGCAATCATATCGGGTTATGGGACAATTCCTCTAGCAACATTATTACAATATATGTGGAACAGATCGCACATGCAGTGTCTTATCTATAGATGGGCGGAAGAATAGGAGGAACACGAGTCATTGGTCACAATAGTCTTACTGAGCCTTAAGATAACCAATAATTCTGAGACATTGGCCTGATAAGGTATATGTTTGAGATGTAATGATGTAGAGATAAGTATTGACACAGACATATCATTATCCCTTTAATACTAAACAACAGTGAAATCTATATGACTTCCCTTACCGGATTAAAGAGTAAGCAATTAATAGACTAAGGGAGAAAGTTAAGGTAATCGTCCCTTGATTTCTAGGTAGTAAACGTGGGGACATTACAGAGATAATTCTAGAAGGGAGACAAAACCTTGACTAGGCAAAAATCATTATTGGTTCTTTGAGAGATCAGCTTAAACAAGATCAGGTGATGAAGAAGGAATTCTACATGTCCTCTTATTTAATCTACTGTCTTGCATGCACTCAAGACCTAGGAGCTATCCCTCATGAACCCTGGAATGAGAACTTGACTATTTTTTAATATTGTCCCTTGTTAAGGAGAGACAAGGTTCTTGAGGATTATAGAATAGTTCATAATGTTTTCCTTGGAAAACTCTATCACCAACTGGTGGGAACTCCAAACTAAAGGATGTCATTGGAAGCTCAGCAATTGGTTTGAACTTATGGTAGTTTTTTTATCCAATTCCCACATTTTGCCTATATCAGAATAGGAGGTTTTGACGAAGAACCCCTTAGGCTACCCAAGTTTTCCCTTGACTGTTTTATTTTAGCTAAAGTTTGTAGGAAGATGTTTACAGTGATTAAAAATAGTTTACTAGAGGATAAGTGGGCTTCCATGTTTCCAATTAAATTGGGAACTATGATTTGCAAGAATATGACTGATGCCTCAATAATAGGTAGTAATTTGGTGAGCTTCCACATGCAGTTTTATAAACCAAGGAGAGGTTTTGACAACAAAGGTTTTGCTAGATAGGTTCTGAGTTAAAGTAATCACCCATCACCGAACTCTCATATTGAGGATCTATGGGAAGATCTCGGGGATGAAGAAGCAATCAGAAAAAGAGATCATTTCAAACTTTTGGTTGCATAGATCAAGATTTTGTAGTTAAAATTTGATACAGATGGTATAAATGAGGACGCCTCTACGGTTGCAAGTTCAGAAATTGATGTTTTAGGAATAGAAGGTTTTCCAAATATAGATTGGGAAAGAGAAGAGGAGGATAACATAAATTTGAGAACTAGGTCCATTTTTGGAGTCACAAAAGCCTGGCTAAAAAGAAAAAGACAGGAGAAAATAAAAAGCCCCCCTCTTGAGAAACATAATGCGGACTTTGTCTCATTAGATGTGTTGCATGTTTTGTCTAATGTATCTCCTTTGACTACTGATGCGGGTAAAACCCCTCCTTCAAAAAGAAAAACAATACCCAGTGGACACCCTATCGCACCTCAGACAAGACCCAGAACTAGGTCTGAAAGCCATGCTCAGATGGAATCTCTGGGTTATGATTATATTGACATTGAAATTAATGATGAGGATATCTCATTTTTTCCCAAACACCAAGAGAAGAATTAGGAAATGTCTGCTAGAAGAGAAGCTTCAAACTTGATTCCTTGCCAGTAAAAGAGATCATCACAAAATATGTTGTCTGCACTCCTAAGGCAAAGAAGATGAAGAGTAAGGCAAGGTTGTCCATAGATCCCTCCACTGGGAAAGTAACTACAGAAATCACTACTTTTAAACCTAAGGAAGGAATACAAGAACCTGAAGCAGAGGAATTTGAAGTTATAAAGATGGAGCTTGGTGTAATGACTAGAGATTCCAGAGATCATCTTTTCAACTTTTCTATTGATCATATGCTTGGTCAATCATAGAAGGATGGAAGGGAAAAGTGTGAGCTTAAACATCTAGTGATTACTATGGCAAAATTCATCACTTCACTTAGCGACATGGGTGCATTACCATTATCCTAATCTCCACATGATTTTGACCCAAGTTCAGCTGAAACTAAGAGATTATTGAAGCAAATGTAGCAAGGAAAATTTTTGATGGAGGCAATGAAGGTCTGGGTTGATGGTATCATTGCTGAAGGAATAATGCAAGAGAAGATAGGAGGGGTTAGAAATGGCACACCCTAACCTGATCCACCTTGCTCAACAACACGTGGAAGCAACAACACACAACAGTGAGAGAGAGAATGTAGGAAAGTTTCATATATTATCTTCAAATTGATTCATACATGTCAGGTTGTAAGGCCTTCCCAGTTTAGGCTAGATATTACAATCATGTACATAAGTCCTCAAACATGCGAGGATCTGTCAACCATCTCTGAACTTCTATCTTCTATCTTCTATCCCAAAAATTGACTCCATAAATTCTAACCAAGCAACTACATTTATACAAGAGGCTACTGAACCAAGTCGGCCTTTAGATCCATAATCAATGGAAGGGATGACCAAATCTAGATCCACACGCTTCCCAATGATGGATACCAACATTAAATCCGTGACCCAAAAAAATAAAAGAAATCCAAAACAAACAACTTAGTAAGCAAGAAAACTGAGCACTAGACAAGCATCACCGAGCACCAGGGAAATTCACCGAGCGCAAGAGAGATAAATAACTAACACTGATGAACAAAGGAAACTGAGCAACACCGAACCAACTCGGTCAAAGTAGGAACTGAGAAACACAAGCAAACTCAAATATGTTTTTGGTGACATAAGATTGCCAAGGACCCAAGATTCTCCTACATCAGATACTTGGGGTTATTGAAATGATTCTCCAAATCATGAAATAGGTATGATCTGAGCTATATCCAACTCAGACTATGAAATCCAAGAACTGTCTTCAATTGGTCTATTCTTCCACTTTACTAGATATTCCATATAATATTTTCCTCTTGTACTTCTACCAATTCTTTGCTCCAAAAGATTTTCAACTTCTTAATTTTGTTTCTTAGGATGATTCATCAGTACTGCCATGTCTTCTTCAGGTTCATGAAACTCATACAAATCAGTAATGTTGAATATAGGTGATATATCCATGTCATCAGGTAACTCAACCTCATATGCATTTCCACTGTCAAATTTTCTCAAAATCTTGCAAGGTCCAAACTTCTTCATCTTCAGCTTCCCATATATTCCAACAAGAAATCTGCCTCTCCTCAAATGAACCATCACTTCATCACCAACATCAAAAGTCTTATGTCTTCTTGATCTATCAACTCTTTCTTTGTATTTTTTATTACTCTTTTCCAGTTTAAGCTTCACATCTTCATCCAATGTCTTCATATACTCAGCAAATTTTAGTCCTTCAGCACTTCTCTTTCTTTCATCAGCAATGTCTCTCAAATCTGATATACCTCTCGGTTGTATGTCAGTTACAATCTCAAAAGATGTTTTCCCAATACTCCTATTCACTGAGTTATTGTATGTAAACTCTACTTGTGCCAACACATAATCCCAATTACTCAGTGTGTCTCCAACTAAACATCTCAAAAGATTACCCAAGCTTCTATTCACAACTTATGTATATCCATCAGTTTGTGGGTGAAATGTAGAACTATATTTCAACTCAGTACCCAAATTTCTCCAAAGAGTCTTCCAAAAGTATCCAAAAAATGTATTGTCTCGGTCAAAGATAATACTCCTCGGTAATCCATGCAATCTGACAATTTCCTTAAAGAAAAGATCTGCTACATGTACTGCATCTGATGTCTTTCTACAAGGTATAAAATGTGCCATTTTCAAAAATCTATCCACAACCACAAATATAGAATCATTACCTCTCACTATCTTCGGTAAGCCAAGAACAAAATCCATACTGATGTCAATCCAAGGTTTCTTAGGTACAACAATCGGTGTATACAATCTAGTATTTTGATTAACTCCTTTTGTAACTTGACAAACTCCACAAATTTTCACAAATTTCCGAACATCTTTATACAACTACGGCCAGAAGTATTTCTCCTTAAGAAAATTCAATGTCTTATCAACACCAAAATGTCCAACCAAACCACTACTATGTTTCTCTTTTATCAAATTAGTTCTCATTGCTCCTCTCGATATACACAACTGAATACCTTTAATCAACATACCCCCTTGCATAAAATATTCATCCCATTTAGTACTTTTTTGATCTTGAATAGGTGCTCTACACTTTCTCCACAGCTCAAAAAAATCAGGATCAAATTCATAAGAATCCCTCATTTCATCAAAGCCTAGAATTCCAATTTTTATCTCGGTCATCAAAGATCTTTTTCTATTCAATGCATCAACAACTTGGTTAGTGACTCCACTCTTATGCTTTGTCACAAATATATAACTCTACAAATACTCAACCCATTTCATATGTCTCTAATTCAACTTATTCTGACTACCCAAATACTGTAAAGCTTTATGATTGGTATACAACACAAATTCACTTAGCATCAAATAATGTCTCCATTTCTTTAGTGCTTGAACAATAGCATAGAATTCTTGATCATACATAGAATATTTCCTTTTTGCATCATTCAACTTTTCACTAAAGAAAGCAATAGGTTTACCTTCTTGACTCAACATAGCTCCAATTGCACGTCAACTTGCATCACAGTCTACTTGAAATACCTTATTGAAATCAGACAATGCCAAAACAGGCAATTCAGAAATCTTTTGCTTCAGAGTCTCAAAACTTTTATTAGCTCTATGTGTCCACTTGAATTCTCTTTTGTCTCCTCTCATAGTCTCGGTCATAGCATTACAAATTGAACTGAAATTCCTAATGAACTTTTGGTAAAAACTTGCCAAACCATGAAATGATCTTACCTCACTAGCATTCATAGGTGTAGGCCAATTCAAAATAGCTTCAACCTTTTTAGGATCCATTTTCAAACCATCAGCTGAAATCACAAATCCCAAATACACAATCTCCTCTTTCATGAATGAACACTTTTTCAAATTTATCAGCAAATTTTCTTCTTTCAATCTCTGCAAAACTTGTCTAACATGCAACAAATGTTCTTCTCTGGTCTTACTGAATATCATAATATCGTCAAGATATACAATCACAAACTTACCCAAGAATTTCTTCAAAACTTCATTCATCAACCTCATAAAAGTACATGGTGCATTAGTTAAACCAAAAGGCATAACCAACCACTCATACAAACCTTCTTTTTTCTTGAAAGCAGTCTTCCATTCATCACCTTCTCTCATTATGATCTGATGATACCCACTTTTCAAATTAATTTTAGTAAAATACTTCTCCAGTCAAACTATCCATTATATCATCCATCCTCGGTATAGGAAACCTATACTTCACTGTTATCTTGTTGATTGCTCTAGAATAAGTACACATTCACCATTCTCCATTCTTCTTAGGTGCTAATACCATAGGTACTGCACAAGAACTCAAACTTTCTCTGATCAAACCTTTCTGCAATAATTCTTGAATTTGTCAGTTCAATTCTTGATTCTCGGTAGGTGTCAACCGATGAGGTGCCTTATTTGATAAAATAGCTCCAGGGATGAGATCTATGCAATGATCAATGCTTCTCTTTGGTGGAAAACCATCAGGTACATTATCAGAAATAATTTCACTATACTTGGTGAGTAACTTATCAATCTCCTCAGGGATATTATCCTCCGTTTTCTTACTTGATTTGTTAGGGATTACAGAAAAACATACATCATTTATCTTTAAATCCTTAACAAACTTTCTTCCTTCCATCAAGCAAGCTTTCACAGATGTGCAAAAATTACTAACAGGTTCTTCCATCAAAGGTAACAATATTTATTTTCTTCCATCATCCCAAATAGTATACTTATGCAATCTCCCATCATATATAGCATGTCTATCATATTTCCAAGGTCTACCCAGCAAAATATGACAAAAACCCATAGGAAAGATATCACATAACACCTTATCATAGTACTTTCCAATTTTAAAATTCACATAACATTGTTCACTTACCAAGAGTGTATGCTCATCTTTAATCCATGAAATCTAATAGGGCTTCAGATGTTCCAACCTTTTCAACTGTAAATTTTTGACCATCTCTTTGGATGCTAGATTCTCTGAGCTACCACTATCAATGATTACCTTCCGAACTTTGTCAGAAACTCTACATCTAATCTTGAACAAACTTTTCCTTACTGGATCTTCCTTTTTACATTCATTCCAAAGTGCTCTTCTTACCATCAAGTTATTTTCCTTCTCAGGTTCATTCAGTGACTCTTCTTGCACCAAAGCATTTCTACTGCTACCAGCCTTCTTACTTGCATGTGTACACTCAAATGATCTATGTCCTTCTCCACAATTGTAACAAGTTCCTTGAAAACCACCTCTATTATAACCACCTCGGTAGCTACTACCTCTACCTCTAGATGAACATTCACCTTTCCACTTAGTCTTGCCTTTATCCAGAGTTGTCTTTTCTGGTTCAGATCTACTATTTTCACCATGGGATCTACCTCTTCCTCTAGGGAATCTACCACCTCTACCTCTTTGTCTTTGCCCATGTCTCTTATTCAATTTCCCCTCAGCTTTCAATGCAAATTGATAAGCCTCTTCAATGTTCTCCAACTTGACCAAACTGATTTCTTCTTGGATGGAAACTCTCAAACCATTCAAGTATCTAGCAATTATTTCCACATCATCTTCACCATGTCTAGATCTGATATCTAATCTATAGAATTCCTCAGTATATTCCTTTATCGAGCTATCTTTCTTCCTTAAACTATGCATTCGCCTAACTAGGTTAATCTGATAATCACAAGGTAAGAACTTTCCTTTCAATTTATTCACCATTTTACTCCATACCTTGATTTTTTCTTTGCATTTCCTCTTTATGTTTAGCTGTAGATATTCCCGCCATAAGTATGCATGACTTTTCAACTTTGTGCTTGTAATTTTCACCTTCTTTTCCTCAGGTACATTTTCATACTCAAAGTATTTTTCCATCTCAGTGATCCAATCCACGAATACATCAGAATACAAATTTCCACCATACTCAGGAGGGTTAAAGTGTGGTGTAGACTTCAGACTTGTCAAAGCCTTCAAGAATATTTCCTCACCCTGATCCATCACAGGTGCAAGTTCTAAATCACCTTGTTCTATGTTAATTTCATCATCACTAACATCTTCAAGATGTCTTCCTCTTCTCTGGGTTGTTTCAATAGCTTCTAATCTAGCAACAAGTTATCTCAACATTTCTGCCAATCCTGGATCTGCATCTCTCCTCCCATGAACCATCTTGAAAACCCTCTATGATTGCAAGTTAGATTGCAATCTGCTATCCCACAACTATTCAACTAGGGCTTCACATGAAGGAGCCTTAAAATCTAGATTCACAAACCTAGATCCAATTCTCACCTCGCTCTGATACCACTTGATGCAAGAGAAGATGGGAGGGGCCAAAAATGGCACCTAACCTGATCCACCTTGCTTAACAACACGCGGAAGAAATAACACACAACAGTGAGAGAGAGAATGTAGGAAAATTTCATATATTATCTTTGAATTGATTCATACATGCCAGGATATAAGGCCTTCCCAGCTTAGGTCAGATATTACAATCAAGTACAGAAGTCTTGAAACATGTGAGGATCTGTCAATAATATCTAAACTTCTATCTTCTATCCCAAAAACTGACTCCCTAAATTATAACCAAGCAACTACATTTATACAAGAGGCTACCGAACCAAGTCGGCCTTTAGATCCACAATCAACAAAAGGGACAACCAAATCTAGGTCCACATGCTTTCCAATGATAGATACCAACATTAAATCTATGACCCAAATTAACTGCACAAGTTGGCCTCAAAAGAAATCCAAAACAAACAACTCGGTAAGCAAGGAAACTGAGTGCTAGACAAGCATCATTGAGCGCCAGAGAAATTCACCAAGCACCAGAAAGATAATCGACCAACACTGGTGAACAAAGGAAACCAAGAAATACCGAACCAACTCAGTCAAAGTAGGAACTGAGCAACACAAACAAACTCAAATATTTTTTTGGTGACACGGGATTGCCAAGGACTCGAGATTCTCCTGCATCAAGGAAGCACCTTCATTAAAGAATTTGTATCCACCGACATGGACGAGGAAGCATTTTTGGGTGAGATCCAAACTCTAATCCATGGTTGGGAGTTAGAGGAAGAAAAATTTGCAGCTATTATCACCCAAGTCCAGGAAATAGAAGCATACAGAGTGGCTCAATTCTCATCATAGAACCCCGTGAAGTTAGTCAAACCTTGCATGTTGTTTATCCTAAAGCAGAATCTAGTTTGGAAAGGCTCATTGTTTAAGGCTGCAATTTTATAGGTCTAGGTAATAGAGAAAGAAATCAAAGACATGCATACCAACACACTCAAGGATATTGAGGTGGTAAATCCTTTGGGCATACTACAAATTAATGAAGGAAATCGGGATGTTGATGCTATGATTAATGGTTTCATGGATACTATGAATGCCTTGAAACAAAATGAAGGACCAACAGCTCAAGATTTTACTAAGATAACCAATGTGGAGTCTATGTTATTTCTGAATAGGGGACAACTTCCCAAACAGTTACAGAGAATTCGGGAGCTCAAATGGGAGAAAAATGCATGTTGGGTGAAGTTAATTGGTTTAAAGGTCTTACACTCACATCCAACTCAGGAGTTGGTAAATGCATTAAGAACCTGGAAGCTAGTGTAGATTGCCACATTGGAGGATCAATGAAGGAAGACCACATTTTCGAGCATCTTTTTAGCATTTCTTGTTTAAAGACAACTGTCGTTAAAACTTTGGCTTAAGTTTAAAACTATTTTTTAACTATTTTCGCTGCTTATCCAAGAGACCGAGTTTTCAGGGAGGCTCTCTTAGATTAAAAACTATAAATGCTGGTGCATGAAACAATTGAAGGGTTAGAAATTTCTGATAGAATTTTAGTTTAGATATCTTTAAATTTTTTGTTGTATTTGGAATTAACAGGAAAGAAACAATGATTGCTTTTTATTTTGGACTTTGATCTGATCAAGCATAAATAGTAAAGTACAAAGTTTGGTTTAAATCTTTGAGTCTGAACCTATGGTGTATTAATTACTTTGTGGATTGATATGTCTTATACTTCACATGGATTGTTTATGCATTGTGATTATTCTACTTTCTAGATAGTTCACTTTCATAGCTTTTTCTCACAAGTTTGTTTTCTTGGAAATTAAAGGAACTTTTCTTTTTTGTACTAAAAAATACCTCAATACCAAAGAGTATTTGAGTGATCCTTCCAACTTTCTGGTTAAAAGTTTATGTATTTATTTTTATGTTAAGAAATTCATTGAATATTTTAGAAAGGGGGCTAAACCTTGAAAAATTTAGAGGGAAGCGACATTCCATGCTTACTCAAATTTTGATGGATTATTTGTCTTCAAAGGCATAGAGTACTTATAAAATTCATTTAGAAGGAGGAGACAAATCTATTCACAAATAGATTTTTGGCGACTCTACTGGGGAGAGTCCAGTATTAAACACTAGAATCCCAATTGTTATAATACTTCAAGATGGTGTTACCACATAATGATGTGTTTCTTGTGCTTCAACCTAATGTAGGATTTGAAGATACACAAGAACACTTAATATCAAATCTAGCTGCAACAACATGGAAATATAGGCATAGTAATCAGAAGTTTCATCAAACCCTATAAGTGCTTGAAAGAGAAGAATAAATCATTGAATGCCTAAGGGGCATACCTACTGTTCAAGAAGTGGTTGTAGTAAATAGGCTTGCGTGTTCTCCCACAAGAAACTGGGATTAAATCCAATACTAAAGCTGGCTGAGAAAAGATACACCAAAGGTGATCAGAGTAGAGGGTTAATTGATGAAGATTTTGAAGCTTTAAGAAATCTAAGTTTTGTGCCTGATTGTGATACTCCCAAGAAAAAGAAAATTCAAACTTATAGCAGACCCTCCTCACCTCCTGCTAGTCCTGCCATATCACCCATTGTTCGAGTTGTTATACCTCCGAGTATTGTGATACCTTCAATTTTTAATACTCAACCCTTGAACTTCCAATTACCACCCATGGTCATCAATCAGCCTTGGGGTGAGAATATTGGCCTATTAAATCTAGGGGCTAACCCTCTTGATGATCTGCCCAAGGGCACTAATCAAGTCTTGCCTAAGTTTAGTGGAGATGGTAAGACAACTACTGATGATCATCTTAGTGATTTCCATATGACATGTGGTATTATCAGTGTTCCTACTCAAGAGGTTGTCGTCAGGCTTTTTGTCAGAACCTTAGTTGATATTGCAGCCGATTGGTTCAATCATTTACCTCATGGCTCGATTACCAGTTATAATGATATGAAAGTTGCTTTTGAAGAAAGGTTTAAAACTCTTGATAATGAAATTTCATTATTGCTTCAACCTAGTCAATTAAAAAAGGAGATACATGAGCCTATGCGAGAATTTGTGGCCAAGTTTAATAGAATATTGCAAAGAATACCTATGAATTCTGCACCAAGTGATGAGAATAAGAAGATCTTCTTCCTAAATGCAGTACCACCTGATATAATTTTTCATCTATTGAAGGATAGAGTAGTTGATTTGAATACTGCATAAAGATATGCTATTCAACTTGAGGACACATTTATCATAGCTAGAAAGTGGAAGAGGGAAGTTTAGACTTTAGGTGGTTCCGCATCCTCTCTGACGGACCCTCTAATGTAGAGGTTAATGAATGATATGTCGATTCTTAAGAGAAAACAAAATAAAGCTAGTACTCCATATAAATCTCCTTACCAAGATGTAAGTCGAAGGTAGTATAATCAACCTCATGGAAAAACTCCTCTCTTGGCAGGTTCACAACCTAGGTTGCAAATAAAATCCACACCAAAGGAAACGATGTGTTTGTTTCACTTAACAACCGATCATGACGGAGAAACATGTCCTGACTAGTTGAGATGTCTTCAAATAAATGCAACAAAAGACACCATTTGTATAGAAGAGCTTCACAAAGAGAAAAATTCACCTGATATTGGGCTTTCTAGTTCTTTCTATCTAGAATATGAGCCAGATTCTAATAGAGGTGGAAGTATTTTGGCAACTTTGCAAGATCCATCTTGCACCATCCTAACAAGAAATCAAAGGATGTAGAAGTTTACTCCTGACGCTAGTGCTGCTAATGCTTACTTCAAAGGGAAAGAAGATGGAAGTGGTGAGGCCTCTACAAATCCAAAAAGTCCAAAAGTAAAGACCCTGCCAAGAGATAATCCAGTCACTCCTCCTTTTGAATTTGTCAAATTTTGCAAGACAACCACTATTTCAATTTCCCATGTTGAATAGATAAGAATGAATCCCAAAGAACTAGATAAACTAGTGACATGTGTGAAAGGAGAGTCTAGTTCAAGTTCCCAATCAGATAAACCCCTTATAGGTGAAACAACTACAACTGAAGAGCCTCTTGTTTTTGTGCCCAAAGACACTCCACAGACACCAAAAGATTACCCCTTTGTCAATTCCATCGAAAGTGAAATAGAAGAAAATAATCCTAACCCTTTTTACATTTCCTTGTTCTTGAATGGATAAAAACTCAGCCATTGTATTATCAATTCCGGTGCATCAGATAATATCATGCCTGCCCCAGTTGCAAGAGCCTTAGGTCTCACCCTAACCAAGATGTTTGGCCAGTGTTATTCTATGGATGTAAAGTAAGTACCATTGATGGGCCAAGTTAAAGATGCCCAAACTATCCTCACTGCATGCCCTGATAAATGTTTGAAGTTAACAATCTTGGTGGCAGATATTCTCGCTAGCTATGGTATGTTGCTCAGCAGAACCTTTTGTAAAGATTTGGGGGCAGATATAAAGATGGATTAGTCTAAAGTGATTATCCTAGTAGGTAAAAAGAAGATAAATCTTGAACAAGAGCCCAAGAATAAATACATGGTGGTATCCTCGGATAATCCAAAAGCCTAGATTCTATATGAGGAATGCCATTTTGGTAATTATGTTGTTATGTCAAATAAAGAAAATGATTCTATTGCTTCTATTCCTAATGGAGACGACATATGGAAGATGGAATTTGATTGTATTTTCTCAAATTTAGGATCGGGAGCAGGGGTAGTGCTTTTCCCCCCGATGGAGAATGCATTCCTTTCTCTTTTAAACTAGATTTCAGAAATACTAATAATACCGCCGAATACGAAGCTTTGCTACTGGGACTAGAAGAGGCGAAGCTGAAAGGGATTAAGAAATTAGTTGTGAGAGGGGATACTAAATTGATCGTGAAGTGGGTAAGAGGGCAGTTCTCTATTAAGAATGAGAAATTAAAGCACTATAGGAATTTGGTGTGGGATTAACTTGATTTATTTGACGCTTTCTCCATAGAATTCATACCAAGGAGTCAGAACACTAGGGCAGACTCTTTGGCAATTTTAGCCTCATTATTATTACCCCATCTAGATTTTAAAATACAAAAGTATCAAATACAAATGATCTATAGGCTGAGAATACAAGATAACATGGAGCATTGGCAAGTATTTGATAATGATTCTTAGCTCAAATATTTTTTAGAATGTGCTGCAAGTTTTTCTGATATATATTTGGAAGGATCTAACAGTGAGAGCAAGGAAGTCTACCAATATTCAGCGGGAAATAATGGAATCATTCAGCTCAAAGGAAATAAAATCCCCAAAGGCCTGGTCTCTCTAGAACATTTGTTCCAAAGAAGGGATGATAGTACCATTAAATAAAAGGTATCTCATGCACATATTTCCAAAGAATATGACAAAATTGATATAGGGGATGATGGTGATCCTAAATGGATTTCTATCAGTCAGACATGCTCCCGGCTGGAAAGGGATGATGGGAAAAGGATACTCATAAAATATAGAGATGTTTTTGCTTGGGGATATGAGGATCTTAAGAATTTTAGAAGCATTCATTTTAGACACCAAATCCCTTTGAAACCAGGTGCTACTCCTTTCTGCCAAAAACTAAGGAACTATAATCTGAAGGTATATGAGGTGATATTGAAAGAAGTGGAGAAAATGTTGCAAACCAGAATCATATATCCCATACATCATTCAATATGGATTGCTAATATAGTTCCTGTAAGAAAAAAGAATGGAAAAATTAGGATTTGTATCAATTTCTGTAATTTGAACCAGGCTAGTTTAAAGGATAACTATGCACTACCTGTGATGGAACATGTTCTCCAGGCTCTATCAGGATTTGAAGTAATGTCCATGTTGGATGGCTATTCTGGGTATAATCAAATCAGTGTGCCAGAGAGCGATCAACACAAAATAGCTTTTATAAATCCTTGGGGAACCTATGCCTACAACCAGATACCATTTGGACTAATTAATGTCAGTGCAACTTTTCAGAGGGAGATGAATTCTTGTTTCGAAGATCTTCAAAATAAAATCATAGATATTAATTAGATGATCTCACCGTCTTTCCAAAAAAAAGGAGTCATCATTTAAAGGATATCGAAACAATTGTGCGGAGATGTAGAAGCCATGACATATCTTTAAGCCCTAAAAAATCAACTTTCTTTGTTGAGGAAGGTAAATTATTAAGCCATATTGTTTCGAAAGACGGTGTCAAGATCGATCCTGAATGGCTCAAGGAAATCAACAGGTTAGTCTACCTTCAAGCAGAAGTGGTTTAAAATCCTTCTTTGACCAGGTGAATTTTTTACGAGCATTTATTCCAGAATTTTCAGAGATTGCCAGACATATGGTGGATATGTTGAGTGAAAAAGTTCCTTTCAAATGGAATGAAGAAGGATGTAAGGCCATCAATGATATTAAGACAACAATATCATTTTAAAAATGACTATTATTTATTATTATGCTTCAGAGCATATGTTGTTTGGCATTTTGACACAAAATGATGACAAAGGACAGGAGGCACCTATTGCTTTTATGAGAACACCTTTAAAAAAAATGAGCTCAAGTATTTCCAAATTGACAAACATGCCTTTGTTGTAGTAAAGGTAGTAAAACAATTCAGGTACTACATACTTCATTCCCATTGTACAGTCTATGTTCCAGAAACTGTAGTAAAGAGTATTTTGACTCAAAAGGAGATAGGCATGAATAATAGGGTGGTATAGATAGAAAAAATCCAGGAATATGACCTAACTATCAAGCCAACCAATTTGGTGAGAGGGAAGGGTTTGTGTAAATTAATAGCAGAAAATGGTAAGACATCAAAAGAAAGTGATGAAGTTCCCATGGCGTTACTGGTCAGTTTGACTGATCCGTGGTTCTCAGATATGACATATTTTCTTACCTATGGTGAATATCCTAGAAATTTGAATCCTAAAGAGAGGCGCAATTTGAAGTTGAAGGCGTCCAAGTATGTAATTTATAAAGATATATTGTATAAGAGGGGTGTAGATGGAACCTTCCTCGAATGTGTAGATGTTGTGCAACAAAAGGAGCTATTGAGGAATTTTCATGATGAAGCATGCGAAGGGCACTTCTCTTCCACCGTGATGGCATTCAAGATTCTTCAGAGTTATTTCTACTAGTAAGGAATGTTCAAGGATGCATATCACTACATCCAAAATTGTGAAAAATGTCAATTGTTCACTGGACGGCCCCAACTTGCTGCTCTACCCCTCAAGCTGGTAATCGTTGATGAACCTTTCAAATAGTGCGGAATAGATTTTGTGGGACCTCTGAATCCCTCATCCAGTGCCAAAAATGTTTATATTCTAACCACCACCAATTATTTCACCAAGTGGGTGGAAACGGTTCCAACTAAGAAGGAAAATTCTTAGGAGTATGTGAATTCCTTTTAAATTATATTTTTGTCAGATTTGAGGTACCAGTTAAAATAGTGGCATACAATGCTACATATTTTTCTTCTGAAGAGATATCAGCATTCTGTTATGAACATGGCATATCTTTAGCTGACTCATCGAACTACTTCCCACAAGGGAATGGTCAGGAAGAGTCCAATAATAAGAACCTTGTTACTCTAATCAAAAAATTGCTAGGTGATAATCCACGTGACTGGCACAAAAAGTTGCATGAAGCCTTATGGGCTGACAGAACCACTTTAAAATGAGCAATCGAGATGGCACCTTTTGAACTGGTCTATGGGATAGGAGCTCATGTGTCACTACCATTGGACCTTTCTACAGCCAAGCTCCAAGCCATAATTGAAGATCAGTATTTCCAAGATCCTTTGGAGAAACGTATCATGTACCTGAATAAATTAGAAAAAGAAAGAGATGACTTGGTAGATCACATTACAAAGCATCAACTAAAGGTCAAGTAAATTTTTGACATGCGGGCTCGTCCTTGTAAATTCATGGAAGGTAATGAAGTTATGTTATGGCATAAAAGAAGGGCACCTAAGGGATCTCATGGAAAGTTTGAGTCTTTATGGAAAGGCTTGTTTGTTATTTCAGAGGCTATTGGTTCAAATGCTTTTCATTTTTCCTACTTAGATGGTGTAAATATAACTTTCACTTACAACGGGTGGGATCTTAAATTGTTCAAGCTCTGATGTTGTCCCCAGTTCCCACCCTTCTATATAATAGGTAGTTTTCCCTGCTTTCCTTTTTGGTATGTCTGTGTGTGTAGTTTCTTTCCCTTCATGCTTTTTGCTTTGCAAAACCAATTTTTGAGAGTTCTCTACACATTTGGCAATATGCAGTCCCCAGCCAAAGTTGATGTTAAATTTAGTTAGAGTTGCCATGTAAAAAGTGTCTTTGACCCTTTCTTTGTTTATTCTTTTAAAGCCTAGTTCAGTGTCTTTCCTTTTTCAGTCTTTTGTCAGTAGCTCTCAAAGGTCTGCCTAGCCTTTAAATCACCAAGGTGTAACCTCTGAGTTCACTTAGTTCAAAGTTGGTATTCCTCAGTCAAGTTTTTCCAAGTACAATCCTTCTCATGAACCACTTTGAACCTCTTTGAACTCCAGTTCAAATTAGTTCAAATCAGTTCAATTATAGATTATTTTTCTAACGTTGGAAAATGCAAGTGGGGCTCTGGTCTACATCATGATCTAGCGGCGAACCAATTTGAACATGTTTGAACCTTGGTTCAAAATAGTTATGGCTTGATTATAGAGGACCCTGACACATTCCTATTTGAGTTTGATATCCTTTGTAGAAGCTATAATTATATCGTATATGCTCACAAACTCAAGTTGTTTCAAGCTACTCTTAAGGATTCAGCACTCACTACTACATTTGGGCCAAATTTCAATAGAAGTTTTTGACGGGTAACTTTTTATTACAAATTTGGTGTTTTTTTTTGTAATAGGCCCCAATGGTGTTGGTATTTTGACAGGTGTTTAATTGACCATCAGAATTCTGACAGATTCAGGGTATAGATGAAAAAACAAAGTGAAACAGCCTCATCATTTTTATTTCAATTGGATAGAGGAGCGAAAGCTGTGCGCAGGAGAAGGTATGTGATTTCTTCATCTTTTGAGCCTATGACATCATATTTGAATGCATTGCATTTTATTTGATCATGAATGCTCTCTGAAATGACCACATTCTACTGGTGTCTTGCCCTAGCCCATGCTTTAACTCCATTATTTGATGTTATTGGTGCTTGTGCTCAAGAATATCTATTTTTTTGAAATGTTGACTGTGGTTATCAAATGGACAGCCCATGAGCTTCTAGCTAGGTGCCATTTGTATATTTGATAGCTTAGGGCATCAAATGTATATTATATCATTGATAGTTGAGAGTTTGTTAAAAGGAAATAGGACAAAAAATGATTTTGATTTAGTCTCTCTATTTTGATCTCTAAGTGGCTTATAACCCTAGAGAAGTATATGCAAATTTATAGATGCAGTTGTAGGATACATAGAAGCCGATAATTCGCAATAAATCCATGCATCCAATTTGAATAGAAATTAATACAAAGAAATAGGGTTCTCCAATGGTGCAATCATCTAGACCTTGACTGTCCCCTCAACTAGTGACCCTTAAAAATTGGGTTATCATGCAATCAGTGAGTGATCCTTCATTCTCTTGGTGAGCTTCTAGCTAGGTGCCATTTGTATATTTGATAGTTGAGGGCATCAAATGTATATTGTATCATTGATAGTTGAGACTTTATTAAAAGGAAATAGGACAAAGAATGATTTTGATTTAGTCTCTCTATTTTGATCTCTAAGTGGCTTACAACCCTAGAGAAGTATATGTAAATTTACAGATGTAGTTGTAGGATACATAGCAACCGATAATTCACAAGAAATCCATGCATCCAATTTGAATAGCAATTAATACAAAGAAATAGGGTCCTCCAATGGTGCAATCATCCAGACCTTGACTGTCCCCTCAACCAGTGACCCTTCAAAATCGGGTTACAATGCAATCAATGAGTGATCCTTCATCCTCCTGGTCTGCCCTGCATCCAAACATATTGGAAATAC
This sequence comes from Chamaecyparis obtusa, assembly GCA_027943335.1. Taxonomy (NCBI): domain Eukaryota; kingdom Viridiplantae; phylum Streptophyta; class Pinopsida; order Cupressales; family Cupressaceae; genus Chamaecyparis; species Chamaecyparis obtusa. The sequence continues at coordinate 143,809 of BSBK01004040.1, forward strand.
ACAATATAATGATAAAAAGTCTTTCACAATCCCCCTTTCCTCAAGGAACACTATCAACCATCCCTTCAACATAGCATTTCATTGTTTTATGAGTGGATTGTGTAGGAAAAACTAACATTAAACAAGGAGAAAACTCCTCAACACATCTTGGAAACCATTGAATTCAATAATAAATGAAACCTAACACCAACACTATTCCTTCCATAGTTGCAGGATACATAGCAGTTGATAATTCACAAGAAATCCATGCATCAAATTTTTATAAGGATATCCTACTAATCAATAGGAATTTTCTTGAGATGACCAATGATTATGCATTTTGATGGCAGTGTGCTAGTTCAAAAGGATAATATAAATTTGAAACAATTTTTTCTGATTTTCTCAAACTATAAATGTGGTTAAAGGGAAAATATTATGTGGAAAACCCAAAAACCAAGTTAGCAAATGATTGTACATCAAATTATTCCTATATTCATTCAAGTATTGCTATGATTCATCTACCTAACCTTTGAGCTTCATCTAGAGGAATGTGTAGCTTTAAGATAGAGTTACTTCTTGGGCCTTACAATAGGGTGGAATATGATCGAGATTTGTTTAGGTTGTATCTTTGTTAGTCCCATTGTTAGGTTCTTATAATTTGTAGATGCTTTTTCTAACATAATTATTGGACACCATGATCGGAACCATTGGTTGTTGGCTATTGTACACATGAATCATATCTATAAATGGTTCTTTGTGTTCAAGAATTCATTGATCAATCTTTGAGATTTATTGTCCCAGCTTTAAAAGAGTGATAAAAGCTATAGTGAGTGCTATCTTTTCCAAGTGTTTTGTGGGTTCCATTATCTTCTAGGAGTAATTGCTGGAACCAAATTATATTCTTTGCCTCTAGTAAATATTGCAGACACAATCATCTTCTTGGTGAAGGGTTGGTTCCATCCCCATGAGGCACTATTGCATGGTTTCCATTCCCTTGTAGTATAGTGAACCTAATTTAATACAAGTGTGAACTATTTTGGGATCCATAATTTATGGCCCCTACACTGTGGTTGTTAGCCTAATTAAGACAATCCTACCTTTGCATATAAAAAGAGGCCAACATGAAACAAACATCCAGAGGTTAGGGGGTTGTTCCCTGTCCTTAATTTATTATTTAAGTGCTATGTGATGATGGGTATATCATGTAATTCATACCTAGTGTGTCTCTTTTTTTCTCTCCACATTTCACATTAGGAGTATATGCTATAAAATACTAATGAAATCAACTATTGGTCAAATCTAATCAAAATTGCAATATAAAGATTAAAATAGATCTTGAAGAAATATGGGAACCATTTTTTACAGATATTGTACAAATGAAGAGAAACTCCGAAGAGGAAATGCTTCAATGTGGAACAATTGAAGGACAATATTTTACTTTTATATGCACATCTGTAATGTTTTTGATATATTTCTAAGATAACAAAACCATAGAAAGAATAGCATATAGAAGAAAGTAAAGAATAATGATCATACTTTGAGATACTATGGAAACTTAAAGGAAAGAATTCTTGGTGAGGTTATCATGCAATTAGTGAGTGATCCTTCATTCCCCTCTTCCAGTGACCCTTCAAAACTGGGTTATCATGCAATTAGTGAGTGATCCTTCATTCTCCTGGTCTGCCCTACATCCAAAAATATTAGAAATACACAATACAATGATAACAAGTCTTTCAAAATCCCCCTTCCCTCAAGTAACACTATCAACCATCCCTTCCACATAGCATTTCATTGTTGTATGAGTGAATTGTGCAGGAACAGTTAACATTAAACAAGGAGAAAACTCCTCAATGCATCTTGGAAACCATTGAATTCAATAATAAATGAAACCTAACACCAACACTATTCCTTCCATTCACTTCTACCAAGAATAAAGCATTTAATCCATTCGACATTACATATAATCATTAGACAGTTACATTTCTTGACTATGTAGAGGAACAATCATGACCAAAATGATCAAAACTACTTTCACCCTTGCACAAGCTATTCCAAACTTCAAGTAAAATGAGAAATATGATATATCAAATCATTTGTATTCATAGTAACCATTCGAAGGATCATTTTGTCAATGAAACCTCTAACTGTAGCCCTATGGTAGAGAAAGGAAACCTCAAAATAGAGAAAGGAAACTTAGGAAAACCAGTCTATGCCGCTGTTTGTGAGGGTACAGTCATGATAAGTGCCTCTCAAACCTCTCCAAACATGTAAGATTTTCTTTAAATACTTTATTTATCTCTTCTAAAAATTCTCCAAATCAAACCTACATTTGAATCCACATACAATAACCCCAAAATGAAGGGTTTTGTATCCTTTAATGAATCTCAGCCACTGGTAACACATGGATAGTCAAACCAGTAGTCTCCAAAGCATTCATTAAGTGACTGGATTGTATTTAATACACACCAAAGGACTAGTATGAAATTGTCAATCACATAGCATTTCACTGTTGTATGAGTGGATTGTGCAGGAAAAGTTAACATTAAACAAGGAGAAAACTCCTCAACATATCTTGGAAACCATTGAATTCAATAATAAATGAAACCTAACACCAACACTATTCCTTCCATTCACTTCTACCAAGAATAAAGCATTTAATCCATTCAACATTACATATAATCATTAGACAGTTACATTTCTTGACTATGTACTAGAGGAACAGTCACGACCAAAATGATCCAAACATTTGAAAAAAATGAATCAATATCCTTGATCACAAGCACCAATAACATCAAATAATGGAGATAAAGCATGGGCTAGGGCATGACACCAGTAGAATGCGGTCATTTCAGAGAGCATTCATGATCAAATAAAATGCAATGCATTTAAAATTTGTGGTCGAATATGATGCCAGATGCTTGAAACATGAAGAAATCACATACCTTCTCTCGTGCTCAACTTTCACTCCTCTATCCAATCGAAATAAAAATGATGAGGCCATTTCATATTTTTTTTCATAGCCCAATCTTCCTTGTACCACACAAAGAACATGTCATTGGTTCAGTTTTGTAAATTTGTTTTTGTGTAATTAGTAATTGGTAGATTAAATGTAGATAACACCTTTATTAGTTTAATTAGCATGTTATTATCATATCAGATAAAGTATGTTTAATAATTGTTGGGACTAGTCCTTTTACGTGTATTAAACATAATAGAATTTTTAGCATATTATTATCAATCTATTTCTTTGTTCTAAACATGCCATTGGTTCAGTTTTGTAGATTTGTTTTTTGTGTTAAATGCATTTTTCATGAGGAGGGGTCTTGTTTTGAGGAGATTGATGAAGATTGTGCACCTCAAAAACTAATTCATAAGGTACCAATCATGTTTCCTATTCGCTTATATTTTTGGATTGGTAAATCTCCTTATAACTTTCAAGTCCTTTCTTTTGATTACTATGGATGAGATATATATCTTACATTTAACATTCAACTTCTTTACATTTTAGAACATGTAGTGTGTCTTTTGAGGATTTTACCAAATCAACTTTTAACATAAACCAAAAACACTAAACTGATATCTTTCCCTTTCAACTTGACAAAATATTTGCATTTAACCAATAACTACAAGCAACTGAATGATAAATCCACATACCTGTATCTTTGTAAAATACCTGCAACATCAAAAATATGGCTAAGTGGTTGTCGCCATGACTTTTGTCTACTAAATATGGGGAAAAAAAGCACCAAAAAGAATTGAATAGAAAACATGATTGGTCATTTCAGAGAGCATTCATGATCAAACAAAATGCAATGCCTTCTCTCACGCTTGATCATCTTTCACCTGCTCGTTTTCTCCCACTCCTTTTCTCTACAATTGAAATAAAAATGATTTGGCCATTTCAAAATAATGAATTGATATCCTTGAGCACAAGCACCAATAACATTAATTATTTTGATCTGTAGGTACCCTAATGTTGGCAAGAGTTCTTTTATTAATAAGATTACTCTACAAGCTTGAAGAAATGATATATTTTGGCAAATGAAGAGCGAAAAGATGATGATATTCCTGAGATCATGGATGGACACAATGTTGCAGACGGAATGGGAAGACATCTTTCGAGCTTGGCCCTGGATCCTTCAATAATTGGGGTAGGATCCAGACCTGGGCTAAAAAGATGTCTTCCTTTCTGTTGTGGAATTATCCCTTATTTGGCCTCCACTCATTCCTCTTCTCAAAAATGGTTATCTAGAAACTTTGGATACTGTTTCTCATCCATGCATGAAATGTGCTAGTGATCGTATAAAATTACTTTAGGCCTCCAATATTGATGAGATGTACAAGTGTAAAATGTTTTTGTGAGACTGGGATCAATTTGTGCAGTGTACATAAATGCAAGGTTGTGATTATTCTTGATGATCGATAGGTATAAGTCTTCTAGGCCTTACCCAATAGCTAGGACTAAAGATAACACAGCTCAAGAGACCATCATAGGTTGTCTCTTTCTTTGGTCTATATTATTGACATAATGTTTTACCTTTCATTAGCTCATCAAATCTGGGGATTTGAAAGAATTTAATAGAATATTTTCATGACAACATATATTATTTAAGCTGACATTGCATGAATTTATCTACTTTGCGCACTTGTAGACTATGAGGATGGCAATAAATAAGCATCTCCTCCCATGGCCATGCTTCTTTATCATTGTCCTCATAGTCTATAAGTGCACGGAGTAGATAAATTTGTGCAACGTCAACTTAAATAATATATGTTGTCATGAAAATATTCTATTAAATTCTTTCAAATCCCTAGATTTGATGAGCTAATGAAAGGTAAAACATTATGTCAATAATATAGACCGAAGAAAGAGACAACCTATGATGGTCTCTTGAGCTGTATTATCTTTAATGTGCATATCTGTCAATTTTTTGACACTTTATAATTCATTCCGATGGAAGTGCTATACATCCGACATCACTTCCCATCGAAATATAGGCCAACACATTGCCTATCCGATAGATAAATGTTGGAGAAATATTCTTTATGATAATTATTGTGACAGTAATGCTATACGTCCGACAAGGCAACCTGTCAGAGATATACTGCCTTACCGTCGCTCTTTTGATAGTTAAAATGTCACAAATATGTAATTTTTGATAGCCTCTTCCGATAATAATGCTATGTCATCGACGGTTTTACCTGTCAAAATTTGGTTTCATATCTATCACTATTCCAATAGTTCTAATGTCGAAAAGCATATCTTTTTGATAGTTCCGACAGTGATTATATATTTCCAATAGGTCTTCATGTCGGAATTCCAATAGGTGGACTGTAGGAAATGTCATAAGAAAGTTGTTATGATGTGCAAGTTTCTGACGTAATGAGGTGTCAGTAAACTAACGACAATCTATTCTGTCACAATTTCTAATGCAAAAATGGAAATAGACACGTGTCAAAATGCCAACAAATGAGCATTGCAAATCCGAAAAATGGTCGTCAGAATCTGACCTCAAATTTACTAGTGACTTAGATGGTTTATGGGATTGGGAGATGATGTCATCCACAATTGGAATGAAATGAAGATAAATTTCTTGGTAAAGTATAAGGAATACTAATATGGAAATGATTTAAAGGGTGATGATATCTTTAATATGACACAAAAGGAAGATGAGATCTTAGAAGATTATATTTCTTAGTTCCTGTTTAGTTCACAGAAGAATACACAACATGAACTCAATGAGGAATCTTGGAAGTTGTTGTTCCTAAGAGGATTTCATGAAGGAAGTGTTGAGGCACTTGATCTCATGGCTGGAGGACATATTACATAGAAATATTGGGATGATATAAAAGAAGATATGCTTAAATTATTCAAGAATTATTGTGAAGAAGGGAAGAGGATACAAACTCAATGCTAGTAAAGCTACTAGATCTAGAGTATCTAGGACAATGATAACAGATTTGTTATCTAATTTCAAACATGATATTATCAACAACATGGCAAATCAGTTAGATACCATGTAGGAAAAGAAGAAAGATGAGGAGTTTGAAGCTATGCTGGCATAATTCTACGCATTCTATACACAGAAGAAGAAGGATTGCAAGTGCAAACAAGTGGAAAATTTGGAAACTTTCCAAATGCCAACTAAGTATACTCTTGTGCAAGGGGATGATGACCAACTTTACTCCATTTCTTAACGAAGACCATGGGTACAAATACAAGGTATGCATCAGGATCTATTAACTTTTTCTAGTCCTTATTATTTTGGTAATCAGTGGCAACCTCAGTATAATCCTAATGTCTAAAACTAGTTTTGGAATAATTATCTAGCTGTTAGGGTCAGTTAGAGTCACCATGTAAAAAATGTCTTTGACCCTTTCTTTGTTTGTTCTTATAAAGCCTAGTTCAACGTCTTTCCTTTTTTAGTCTTTCATCAACACCTCTCAAAGGTCTACCTAGCCTTTAAATCACCAAGGTGTAGCCTTCAAGTTCACTTAGTTAAAAGTTGGCATTCCTTGGTCAAGTTTTTTCAAGTCCAATCCTTCTCATGAACCAATTTGAACCTCTTTGAACTTCGGTTCAAAGTAGTTCAAAGCAGTTCAATTAAAGATTATTTTTCTAACGTTGGAAAATGCAAGTGGGGCCCTGGTCTATGTTAGCATCTAGCGGTGAACCACTTCAAACCTGTTTGAACCTTGGTTCGAAATAGTTCAAAGGAGTTCAAGAGGAAATAGTCATAAAATCAAGGAGTAATGTGACAACCTAGGAGGTGGACAATGTAATGGGTAGTAAAGTTATTATTTGGTTTAAAGTACAGGCAATTTTGAAAAGACAGAAACCATGGGGGAAATCTAAATGATGATTTGAATTACCATGAAAGTTATCCTAAACACGAGTGAGGGGTGTCACTTAAAGGAAGTTAATCATATTTTAAAGAGTTGTAGATTTCAGAGGAAGTTGGTTGTCAAATCATTATTTTTCACTTCACTCTAATCAATGCCATCATTTAATAATGCCTCCCAAGTCAACCTTTTGTGGTATGATTTCTAAAATATAAGTACTCCTATAGCTTTCTTCTTTCCATTATGAATTTGTGGAGTCTCGGCTATGAAAGAAAGAAGTTGTTTTCAAAGTTGGCGTAACACAAGTAGCTACTGAAAGCCCTCTTTTTGTTTCATGTTCTTGTATGGTAGTATTTTTCTAGGGAGGGGGTCATTTTCTATTTGATTTTGGAAAGAGAAAATGAGGTCCAGTATGCATTTCTTTAGAAATTATACAAACCTGGGATGTCATGTTGTGGTAATGATGGACACTAATTTATTAGGAGTTGAGGTAGAAAACATGGTTGGTAACCTCACAGATTCTACAATGAAAGATTATAGCTTAGAGTTTTTGTCTAGTGGGTTACTTGAAGCTACAGCTTTCCCTCTAGTAGTAGTGAGTCTTGAATTAGTTCAGCAATGCATTAATCATTATGATGTTAAGTCTAAATGTATAATAAATATTGGAGGCCAAAACCTTTTTTCTATGACCAGAAAAACTATAATGTCTACTTTCAAGATCCCAGAGGAAGATTTTGCTAGTTTTACCCCCACCCAATCACTTGCCCAGTTTTAGGAAAATATTGATAAAAATCACAGTCATATGGCCCAAAAGTGGACTGAGACTTTTTATAAGGGTTGTTCTAGGTTTCCCAAGGTCCTAACCAAAGATCATATGAAGCCACATGTCCATGATATAATGGTTCTATTACATCAAGTGAAAGGTTCAGAATGAATTCTCCTTTTTGAAGACTAGATGTATCACTTCATAGAGATAATTTTGGAAGGGAAACAAAACCTCGACTAGACATAAATCACTATTGGTTCTTTGAGAGATCATCTTAAACAAGCTGATGTGATGAAGAAGGAATTCTACATGTCCTCTTATTTAAGCTATTGTCTTGCATGCACTCAAGACCTAGGAGCTATCCCTCATGAACCCTGGAATGAGGGCTTGACTATTTTTTAATATTGTCCCTTGTTAAGGAGAGATAAGGTTCTTGAGGATTATAGAAGAGTTCATGAAATTTTCCTTGGAAAACTATATCACCAGCTGGTGGGAACTCCAAAGCAAAGGATATCATTGGAAGCTCAAAAATTGGCTCAAAATTATTGGAGTTTCTCTATCCAATTTCCATGTTTCACCCATATCAAAAAAGGAAGTTTTGATGAAGAACCCCTCAAGCTACCCAGGTTTTCCCTTGACTATTTTATTTTAGCTAAAGTCTGCACGCAGATGTTTACACTGATTAAAAATAGTTTACCAGAGGAGAAGTTGGCTTCCATGTTTCCAATTAAATTGGGAACTATGATCTGCAAGAATATGATTGATGCCTCAATAATAGGCAGTAATTTGGTGAGCTTCCACATGCAGTTTTATAAACCAGGGAGAGGTTTTGACAACAAAGGTTTTGCTAGACAGGTTATGAGTTTAAGTAATCACCCATCACTGAACTCTCATATTGAGGATCTATGGGAAGATCTTGGGGATGAAGAAGCAATCAGAAAAAGAGATCATTCCAAACTTTTGGTTCCATAGATCAAGATTTTGTAGTTAAAATTTGATACAGATGGTATAAATGAGGATGCCTCTAAGGTTGCAGGTTTAGAAATTGATGTTTCAGGAACAAAAGGTTTTCTGAATATAGATTGGGTAAGAGAAGAGGATAACATAAAGTTGAGATCCAGGTCCATTTTTGGAGTCATAGAAGCCTGGCTAAAAAGAAAAAGATAGGAGAAAAAAAAAAGCCCCCCTCTTGAGAAACATAATGCAGAGTTTGTCTTAGTAGATGTGTTGCATGTTTCGTCTAATGTATCTCCTTTGACTACTGATGCAGGTAAAATCCCTCCTTCCAATAGAAAAAAAACACTCGGTGGACACCCTACCGCACCTCGGACAAGACCTTAAACTAGGTCTAAAAGTCATGCCCATATGGCATCTTTGGGTTCTAATTATATTGACATTGAAATTAATGATGAGGATATCTCATTTTCACCCGAACACCAAGAGAAGAATCAGGAAATGTCTGCTAGAAATCCTGAGGTTCAATAGGTTAATGTTACTCCCTCCAAAGAACCTTATAACATGATGGTTTCCATCTCAATTCCCCCATGGCTGACTAACTTAGTAAATAAGAAGAGAAGTTTCAAACCTATCTCCTTGCCAGTAAAAGAGATCATCAAAAAATATGTTGTCTACACTGCTAAGGAAAAGAAGATGAAGAGTAATGCAAGATTGTCCACAGATCCCTCCACCGGGAAAGTAACTACAAAAATCGCTACTTTTAAAACCAAGGAAGGAGTACAAGAACCCAAAGTAGAGGACTTTGAAGTTACAAAGATGGAGCTTGGTGTACTGATTAGAGATTCCAGAGATCATTTTTTCAAATTTTTGGCTAATCATATGCTTGGTCAATCACAGAAGGATGGAAGGGAAAAGCATGAGCTTAAACAACTGGTGATTACTATGGATGAATTCATCACTTTTCTTAGCAACATGGGTGCATTACCATTAGTCAAGTCTCCATAGGATTTTGACCCAAGTTTAGCCGAAAGTAAGAGATTATTGAAGCAAATGTAGCAAGGCAAAAATTTTATGGAGGCAATGAAGGTCTAGGTTGATGGTATCATTGTTGAAGTAAGCACCTTCATTCAAGAATTTGTATCCACCTACATGGATGGGGAAGCATTGCTGGGTGAGATCCAAACTCTAATGCCTAGTTGGGAGTTAGAGGAAGAAAAAATTGCAGCTATTGTCACCCAAGACTAGGAAATAGAAGCATACAGAGTGGCTCAATTCTTATGAGAGAACCCCATGAAGTTAGTCGACCCTTGCATGTTGTTTATCCTAAAGCAAAATCTAGGTTGGAAAGGATCATTGTTTAAGGCTACAATTTTATAGGTTCAGGAAAAGGAGAAACAAATCAAAGACAACATACCAATGCACTCAAGGATATTGAGGTGGTCAATCCTTCAGGCATACTGAAAATTAACAAAGGAAATCGGGATGTTGATGCTATGATTAAAGCTTTCATGGATACTATGAATGTACTAAAGTAAAATGATGCACCAACAACTCAATATTTTACTAAGATAGCCAATGTGGAGTCTATGTTATTTCTGAACAAGGGACAACTACCCATGTAGTTACAGAGAATCTGGGAGCTCAAATGGGAGAAAAATGTGTGTCGGGCGAAGTTAATTGGTTTAAAGGGCTTACACTCACATCCAGCTCAAGAGTTGGTAAATGCATTTAGAACCTGGAAGCTAGTGCAGACTGCCACGTCAGAGGATCAATGAAGGAAGACGACACATTTCTTGGCATCATTTTAGCATTTATTGTTTAAAGACAGTTGTCATTAAATCTTTGGCTTAAGTTTAAAACTGGTTTTTAATTATTTTCATTGCTTATTCGAGAGGTCGGATTTTCAGGGAGGCTCTCTCAGATTAAAAACTATAAATGTCAGGGAATGAAACAATTGAAGGGCTAGAAATTTTTGATAGAATTTTAGTTTAGATATCTTTAGATTTTTTGTTGTATTTGGAATTAATAGGAAAGAAATAGTGATTGCTTTTTGTTTTGGACTTTTCTCTGATCAAGCATAAATAGTAAAGTGCAAAGTTTGGTTTAAATCTTTGAGTCTGAACCTATGGTGTATTAATTACTTTGTGGATTGATATCTCTTATACTTCACATGGATTGTTTACGCATTGCAATTATTCTACTTTCCAGGTAGTTTTCTTTCATAGCATTTTCTCGCAAGTTTTTTTTCTCAGAAATTAAAGGAACTTTTATTTCCTGTAGTTTTTATTTTGCTTCTTCTTATACTTGAAAATACCTCAATACCAAAGAGTATTTGAGTGATCATTCCACACTTTCTGGTTAAAAGTGTTGTAGATACTCAAAAATGGGCAAGTGCTTTAAAATCACAAAATTGCAAAATCTTAATCAAAATGCACTGATTCTCATAAAAAAGGATCAAATCAAATTTAAATAGACATTTATTAAATAAAATTGGGCAAAATCATCAAATCAAAGGAAAAATCAAATAATGACATTAAATAATTAAATCAAAGCTTAAAGGGGTGAAAAACACTACATAATTGATTTTAATCAATTAATTGTATAGTTGTTAAATCTATAATCAAATTGAACCTATTCCCTTACATGGCTAATTTAATTAATTGATGGAATTTAATTAATCCTAATATCTTTCAACCAAAAATTGAGCAACCAATGAGAATTGAGGACAAAGAGACACAAATCACTCAAAACAAATGAATCTCAATCACACATTTCAACTTTACATCTCAACCACTTAATTTTGTCCTTTTGTCCAAAGCTTTGAGACAAACATTTAAATTGTCCCCCCATTTAAAAACATTGCAAAGTATTTGACTCAACCAAAGGTAAATCATGGTTACTTCACTCTACCCCCTACCCTTGGGAATTTACTATAAATGAGATGCATTTTGAGAGCAATAATCATCTTAGAAATTCATTTGCAAAGCATCACCATTATAGGCAATTTCAAAGCAATTAAGAGCATTTAAGAGCATTTGAATTGTCTTTGTATCAATTTGAGAATTTGAGAGCTAGACTAAGCATTGTAGCATCATATATTTCTCATTTTAGAAGTGTCACTGGTGGAGATTAAGCTAAGAGCTCTACTTACCACATCTAATTAGAGAACCATGAGATGTCATGGATTTTAGTTTCAATTCTTAGTTAAATTTTCATTGTATTTGCTTTGAATTGTTAGTTAATAATCATAATTTCATGAAGGTGTTAAGCATACACACACAATTGAAGCCCATTTCCAAGTGGTTTATGTTCATGCTTGCTTTTACTCGATCATATTATGTCAAGAAAACTTTACAAGCAGACGAGACTTACCTAAGACAAGAGCTTCATTTCTCAGATGATACTTTTATCACTCCAAGAATACCCCAAGAGCCCGTTCAAGAAAAAGAAACCAACATGATTTAATCTGGTGGCTTGGGTAATAACAACAATGGAGGTATTGACCCAAACAATCAGGGTAATACCAATAATGGAGGAATGAATCAAAACACTCAAGGAATTGATAACACTAACAATAGATCTAATAGTGAACCAACAACAAAAGATGCCACTGATGAGAAGGTTAGTGAAGAAATACAAAGTCCATATTTCTTGAAACTCATGGAGAAGGAAATGGAGAGAGATAAAGAGAAATACTTTCTAGACCTAGCCTGAGCAGGTCTTAAAGTTCCCCATGATTATGATGTTAATCAACTTAGACCACCAGAAGTTGGAGAGAGCTTGATTGACATCATGAATAAACAATTTAAGTTATTTGAAATGTAATTGGACATGATCAAACAAAGCGGGGCTCCTAAACCCTTTTCTATAGAAGCATTGTGTCCATTTCCATTTGACAAGAGTCTAGTCATGGTACCATTCCCTATCAACATAGTATTTCCTAAGTATGATAAATACGAAGGAACATTAGATCCTCAAGACCATCTATGGGAATTTTATGCATTGAGCTTGGAATTCATGCATGATACCACTTATTTAATGATATTATTTCCAAGAAGCTTAGGAGGTATGGCCATGGAGTGGTTTTTGAAATTACCTTCCAGCATTAAAACCTTTGAAGAGCTAGCTCCAAATTTTGTGGCACATTACTCATACAACATCAAGCATGAAGTCACAATGATAACTTTATGTAATACCAAGCAAAAAGATGGAGAAGGATTCCTCATTTTCCTACAAAGATGGAGGACAATATTTTCTAGATATCATAGGAGTGTACTAGAAAAAGAGAAGATGGATATCTTCATCAATAGCTTGAGAAATGAGATGAATTACCGATTGAGAATGCAATGCCCTAAAACCTTCCAAGATCTTATCAAAAATGGAGTGACAACAGAGGAAGTGTTGGATAAAAGTGGAGAGTTAAAGTTGTATAAAGATAACAAGAATAACACCAACAACAATAATTCCAATAATAACAGCAATCAAAATAAGAATTGGTCTAACAACTATAATCAGTTTGGGTTGAAGAACAACAATAAAGGAGTGGTCAATGACGGTGTTGTTGATTCTAGTAACTTAAAAGTGACTCCCTTTTCTCTCACAAGAACACCTAATCAGGTGAACAATACAAATCAGGCTCCAAAAGTGCCTTACAACAACAATACTAATAGTGGCAATTTTGGGAACAATCAAATAAGTAAAAAATTTGCCAAATTCTTGGCACCAACTCCCAAAAGGAAATTCACACCTTTGGGTGAACCTCTTGAGAAAGAATTGAAGACTCTCATGGCTAATAATATCATTAATTTACCTAGCATTCAACCTTATGAGCCATAGCACAAGCCTAGCTGGTGGAGTGAGAATAGCCATTGTGAATATCATAGAATTAGAGGGCATAAGACAAATGATTTCTTACAGCTAAAGAATGTGGTACAAGACTTGATTGATAATGGTATGATCACCATTGATGGGCCTCAAAGTAATGAAGATCACACAACTTTCAAAAAACCCTTCTATAACCATGAGAAAGGTGAAATGTCAAATGGGAAGAAACAAAGCAGCAATAATATCAATTTTGCACCTCAATATGATAACGTCATCAATACCTTGTCCAAGACTGAGCATGTTGTAAATTCTACAGTGATCAAATAACAACCCCAAAAAGAAACATCTAATGTTATCACTAGGGGGCAGACTTGAGGATTACCCTACAAGAGGTTTATCCTAAATCTATTGGTCCTTCGCAATCCAACATTGTGATTAAGCAATCATCTATAGTAGAAAAATTGTATAGTTTGGTGGATCAGCTACAAAAGACTCCAGCACAAATCTCTATCTTGGAGTTATTAAAACTATCTCCAAACCACAAAGAAATCTTAGAGAGAGCTTTAGTGGAAACTAATGTTCCTACCAACTTAGAAGAAGAGAAGTTTCAAAATATGGTAGGGCACCTCATTGCACCCCATTGTCTTTCATTTTCAGACCATGATGACATGTCTATTACCCATCCCCAAAATCTATCGCTATATATAGAAGTCTTGATTGAAAGACATAGGGTCAAGAGAGCTCTCATAGATGGGGGAGCTAGTCTTAACATCTGCACTTTTCGCCTTGTCAAATCTCTAGGATTATCTAAGTCATGCATTGATCCTACAAAAAGAATTACCATAAAGGCCTATGATGAAGTGCAAAGAGCTTCGAAAGGCATGACTGTATTGCCCATTCAAGTTGGACCTGTTACAAAGGACACAAAATTCCAAGTCTTAGATATGAAACTAACTTATAATATCTTATTAGGGAGACCGTGGATCCATGAAATGCAAGCGGTTCCATCCATGTATCATCAATGCATAAAATTTCCTTACATGGGTGAGGAGATCACGGTTGGAGGGGATTCAAATCCTTTCCAATATTGCAATGCACTAAAACCCCTTCATGAACTATTTATTCTTCATAACAAAGAAGGGATTATCCAAAGGGCCACCATTGAAGACATCAAAGTGGATGATCCTAAGTTAACATTAAGTGCTACTTCAAACCCTCCTTAAGCTAACTCAATGACATCAACTAAAGGAAAGGAGAAAGTCCAACTTCAAATGAAAATTTAGATCAAGCATCTACACCAAAGTTAGAGCCTTCAAAACCCACAAAGGAGGAGAAAGATAAAGCTAAAGAGGATCGTTACAAATATATGAGTGAGAAGATGCATACATTTGAAGAACAATGTAAAATCAATTCCAAAGGAGTAGGGGAATATTCTGTTTCCCTATTCGATTTACCCACATCTCCAAGAACACATGGGAAATCGTACAAAGAACATCTTCCTCATAAATATAACTCCTATTTTGTAAGAGAAAGTGACAAAGTAGCATTTGAAAAATAAGAAGATCAAGTCCTCCAATGGCTTTATCATGAGGAAGATGATACCTCAAATACTCCCATAGAAAGAATTCAGCACATTAACATTCAAACCGATCAATATGGGAAAGGATTTAAGATAATGCAAAAAATGGGGTACAAGGGAAGAGGACCCTTAGGTAGAAGAAATAGAGGCTTACTAGAGCCCATTGAACCTTCTTGGAGGTCAAAAGAAGAAAGATCAGGGATAGGCTACTAGCACAAAGGAGAAAGCTCCAGCCCCATGCATGATTTCTATCCTCAAGTAAACCTAGTGGAATCTGATGTTGATAGTGATGATTCCCAAGACTATGAGTGGGACACTCTATTTAAAGAATCATGTCATGATAAAGAGATAGTCACAATACATGCTTATGCTAAGGTTCCAAGGCAACAAAATCAAGGTAATGAAGAGCCCAATATACAAGAACTTAACATAGGGCAAGCACCCACTAGTCAGCCATGGATAGGTGAATCTTGGGTACCTTCATGGGGAGGTGATTCGAATGTTAGTTTTAATCCACTTATTGCATTTCCAATGCTATTTCCCATAGAGGTCTTAGAGGACTCAAGTGAAGGGGACTTTGATCCTTCTTCCATGTACCATCTCGAGGAAGCTCACGTTATAGACCTTAATGATAAAATGTATGAACCATCCAATGAGGTCATGTCCATAAATCCAATCAATGATACTTTTCCAAATGAATCCTTACCCATAATGCATCCTGAACTTATTGATTGGGACCTAACCGAGCCAAGTGACTTACTCTATTTCCCAAATGACCAAGCAATGGCCCAATACTTGAATGCGGTTGAGCCCTCTTTCACCAATGAATTTGATCCAAACATGATGAGAACAGCGGGGGTCCAATCTCTTAATCCAAAGAAAAAAAAGAAAAAAAATTAAAAAAATGAAAAGTTCTAGTGATGAAAACCACTATGTGGCAGCGCTAGAACCAAAAAAAGTAAAGATAAAGGATGTTTCCTATGGTAAAAAACCAATTGTGGAATCAAAGGAAGAGATGTTGGATACCCTACCCGAACATGAGGAAGAAAGGTCACCAATTCTCATAGAGCAAACAAAAAAGGTCAACATTGGAACATAATTGGATCCAAAATTCATACACCTAGCAACTTCACTTACACCTTTAGAAAGAGAGGATTTTATCAAGTTTTTCCAAGAAAAACAAGTGAAGTTTGCATGGTCCTATGTCGACATGCCAGGATTGGATAGTGACTTCATTATGCACTATTTGAATATTAAACCAGGGGTTAAGCCCGTCAAATAGAAGTTGAGAAAGATGTACCCACATGTAGCTCTCCTAGTTAAAGCGGAATTGGAAAAATTGTTGAAAGTGGGATTTATAAGAGAAATTGCCTATGCTGAATGGATATCTAATATTGTATTGGTCACCAAGCATGATAAATCCATTCGTGTATGCATGGATTTTAGAGACTTGAACCTTTCATGTCCTAAGGATGACTTCCCACTTCCGAGCATAGATGCAATAGTTGACTTGACAAGGGGTCACTCAATGTACTATTTGATGGATGGTTTTAGAAGATACAATTAGATCAAAATTGCACCTGAAGACCAAGAGAAGATAGCCTTTACATGTCCTTGGGGTACCTTTTGATGGAACGTCATGCTTTTCGACCTCAAAAATGTCGGTGCCACATACCAAAGGGTAATGACCACTATTTTCCATGATATGATGCACACCTTTCTAGAAGATTATGTGGATGACATATTGGCAAAGTCACATAAAAGAGATCACCTACAAATTTTGGAAAAGATATTTACCCAGTTGGAACAATTCAAAGTGAGGTTTAATCTGAAAAAATGTGCCTTTGGTGTCCAATCTGACAAATTGTTAGGCTATATAGTTTTAGCAAAAGAGATTGAAGTAGATCTGGAAAAAGTACAAGAAATAATGGATATGGAAATTCCAAAGAACATAAGTCAAATGAGGTCTCTACGAGGAAAGATACAATCAATAAGAAGATTCATTTCTCAATTTGCAGAAAAATGTCATTCATTCACAAGGTTGCTACACAAAGATACTATTTTCATATGGGATGAAGAATGTGATCAAGCCTTCACTTTATTAAAGACTTATCTAATAAATCCACCAATCCTAATGCCACCAATCAAGGGAAAACCATTGTTGATGTACATATCCACTACTGAGAGGTCTCTAGGAGTTCTTTTGGTGCAAGAAGATGAACAAGTGAAAGAAAGAGCAATCTACTATTTGAGTAGAACATTGATCAAATATGAACTTAACTATACATTCATGGAAATACCATGTTTAGTGATTGTCTTTGCATCCCAAAAATTGAGACATTATATGTTGATGCACAAGGTGAAGCTTATTTCCAGAATTGATCCTCTAAAGTACTTGCTAAGCAAAACTGCCTTTACAGGTAGGATAGCAAAATGGGTCATGATATTAAGTGAATTCGACATTGAGTATGTAGATAGGAAAGCAATAAAAGGACAAGTGATAGCAGATCACTTAGCTGAAAACCCTTTGATGTTTACACAAACCATTCAAGTGGAGTTTTTGGATTCAACAATTGTAAACATAGAGGCAAAGACATGGAAGTTGTACTTCAATGGCTCATATACACAAGGAGGTTATGGGGATAGCATATTATTGATTACCCCTGAAGGGTATACTATTCCCAAGTCATAGAAGCTTTTATTCCCATGCACAAAAAACATAGCAAAATATGAGGCTTTAGTCATTGGCATTAAGATGGCTTTAGAATGGAATATCACCAAGCTACAAGTGTATGGAGACTCTCAATTAATAATCAATCAAGTCAATGATGAATACAATACCAAAGATGAAAAACTAATGACATAGAAGGCTATGATTGATGCTTGGAAAAAGTACTTTGCTTTGATAATTTGAGAAAATTCCAAGAGAGAAGAATAGAGAAGTCGATGCAATGGCAACCTTGGCTTCCTTACTTCAAAAGCTAGATCAGAATGAGAAGTATGAATTATTGGTGGAAGAGTTAGCGAAAACCAACATTTGATCTTCCTGACACCCAAATTGTTTCCCTACTCAATGGACATGACTCACCATGGTACGACCCTATATATACCTATCTCAAAGACCAAGTGTTACCTTCAGACCAATCATGAGCCCAAAAATGAAATTTCATCTGACAATCACCCCATTACATAATCCTTTTTGACACATTATATCGTAAGGGTCTTGACGGGATGTTACTTAGATGTCTAGAGGAAGAGGAGTCTAAGTTAGCTTTACATGAGGTTCACGAGGCCATATGTGGGTCATATTCAAGTGGTTTAAACATAGCCAAGAAGATCCTTCGCATAGGGTACTTTTGGAAAACCTTAGAGAAAGATGCTTGTCACTTTGTCAAAATATGCAGCAAATGTCAATACCATAGAGACATGATACATGTGTCGGCACAAGAGTTACATCCCTTTGTTACACCATCACCATTCTATCAATGGGGATTTGACTTGATTTGCGTAATCTATCCACCTTCTTCCAACAGGCACAAGTACATCATCACCATAATGGAGTATTTCACTAAGTGGGTAGAAGAGGTTCCTTTGATCATGGCCACGGGTAAACAAATTTCCATGTTCATCTTGAACCATGTCATTTGCAGACATGGTATCCCTCATGCCATAATCATAGACAATGGAAAGCAATTCAAAAACAAAGATGTGGATGAACTTTGTGACACATTCCATATTACTCATCACTCTTCATCCATTTATTATCCTCAAGGAAATAGACAAGCCAAAGCTACAAATAAGAACATCCTCAAAATTTTGAAGAGATTGGTGAATAAATCAGGAAGAGATTGGCATGTGCAAATCAACCCGGCATTATGGGCTTATAGAACTAGCATTCAGACACCTTAAGGAGCTACACCATTTTCATTGGTCTATGGCACCGAAGTTGTTCTACCTTTGGAGGTTGAAATCCCATCTTTATGAGTATCATTGCAAGGCCTAATAACAGATGAGGATTATAGAGTTTCCTGACTTCAACAATTAGAACTGTTAGAAGAACACCAAACACAAGCCTATGAACACTTGAAAGTATATCAGAATAGAATCTCAAGGAACTACAATAAGCATATCAAACCAAGAGTCTTTCAAGTAGGAGACTTAGTGCTAAGAGAAAATCCTAAGAATCAAGCAGAAAGAGAAAAGAAAGGAAAATGGGAGGCTAATTGGCTTGGTTTGTTCATCATTGTTTCTTCATTTGGAATGGGAACTTATAAGTTATCATATTGTGAGGGAGAAGAGCTACAAGAACCTATCAATAGCATCCATCTAAAGAGGTTCTATACATGAGATAGATGAAAGAGTATAAAGAGTATCAGATGAGGAGCATCATATTTATTGTACATAGTCAAAGAGATCTTGAAAATACCAAAAACATTTGAAAAAAGAAAAAAAGAAAAAAATTGAAAAAGAAAAAAGTGCCCTGGTGAAAACCTAGCAATAGGCACCTTGGTAGCAAAATTTTTTTTTGGAAAAATTAAAAAAGAAAAAAAGCAATAAACCCCAAAGGGTGAAAACTTGGTAATCAAGAACCTTTTGTTCCCTTAAGTCTTTCCTACAAGTCGCATGTATACATATTGCATTTCCATCATCCCACATGTAAACCTTCATTGCATCCGTCATTTGTGCATAGTCATAATAAAGCCTTTCAGTCACATCATTGCATTTCCTATGGCCCTAAGTTTGTCACACGATCACATTTATCACTTGGGGGCAAAAGAGGATTGGAAATTTGGTACAAATAGATTCAATAGTGCTACATTCGGTCACATCAAAGAGAGATTTATTAGAGCTTCAGAAGAGAGAGATTTTTGTGAACCTTTGATGGATATCATTGTTCACACCCAAGTATTTTGATCCTACATCTTGATCCTTGAGCCTTCATTAAATTTATTATTTGGGATTAAAAATTGACAACACTTTAAAGATCGTAATGCTTGGAAATTCTTTTTGAAAATCATGATACATTGCAAAACACTTGAAGCTTTCTTTTGATGATCTCTTACTTAAATTGACTTTTATCACATCTTTTTAGCTAATCAATGATGTTTCAACTAGATTAGCAATGATAGAGACATGATATTTTTCTTGCCTTTGAGTGACTATCTTAAGGAAGATTCATCAACTTATGAGAATTCATTGAATGACATGGTCACCAAAGAACCATCAAGGACTATCACATAAGATGAGGGATTGACCTCTACTTGTTTATGCAAATGGATACCTTGGCTATTTAGATTTTTCATATCTTAATACCAAAATCCACTTAGAACATTGAATTTGTTGAAACCGGTATTCATACTCCCATAGTTTGGTTAGCCAACTAGTGAGGGTTGTACTAGTTTTTAAAGAAGTTACCAAAAGTGATAAAAAGTGGTATTCATATCATCATGATGTGGTCAGTGATGGTTGGACTTTCTTTCCAGTCCCAAAATGCTCAATGATGAAAATTTATCTCTATGGCATTTCTTTGCTAAAATCTAGTGACACTTAGTTGCATTCCATTGCATTATCATGTTAGATTAAGTGCATTTGTTTGTAGTTATTTTTAAAGGACAAGGGGGTATATTTATAATCTTGGTTGGTCAAAACATTAAAGAAATGGGGGTTCAATTAAGCATCTCATCCTTGATATTAATCAATAAATGTGAGGTTATCTTTTGCATTCATTGCATAGCATTAATCATTATTCATTATCCATATATCAGAAAAGAAAGAAAGAAGAAGATTCATTACTCATACATCATTTGCATACATGTAATTAAGGATAGAGCTACATACATTCAAAATCCAAAACATAGGGGCATTCATATCCATATTTCCATAAACACATTGCATCCATACATTAAAAAGCATAAAAACATATTAAAATTCATAATCAATGCATTCATCTATTTATATCCTAAATAAGATACATTGCATCCATAGCATAATCAAAAGTAAATGCATCATAAACATCATATAGATACATATAAAGATAATCCCATAATAAACTCATCAAGAGAATCAAGGAAGTATATCATCATATAAGTGTCCATAAACATCAATGATCCAGTATATCAAGATACAATATGTCATCAAAGTGATACATCAAATGTTCTGATCAAAAAACAACATCAAACATGATACAATTGATCAACAATGAGCATATCTGTCATCAAATCATCATGATCCCATAGCAACACCTGATCCATCACCAGCACCTAACCCATCTAGACCTCTGTCATCTTGTCTATCTTGTGAAGGAGGAGCCTGAGAAGTGCTCACAATGCTAGGCCTCTGTGCCATCATCGTCATAAACTATTGCATCAAAATAGCTACTTGATCTAATCTTCCAACAACAGTGGATACATCTATCCACAATGACTGAACATCTTGTGATAAAGTGTCAATACTAGGAGTAGCCTGAGATGAATGACCCATATCCTAAGACTGATGAACCTATGGAGGCACCTGTTGTGCCAGAATCTGATCCTGTTGTGCTAAAGCAACTCTTTGTAACTGAACTAAAGGATCATGTCCACTAGGAATCTATCTAGTAACATCTACATGAACCTGTCTCTGAGCCCTCTTTTGTCTCTAAGCTCTCTACTATCTATCAATTGCTTCTCTAGGATGCACCAATCCATCTCCATGGTCTTGTCGAACCTGTCCCCTAGCTCTATCCTTGGCATGTCCACCTCTCACTTGTGGCCCATCTCATCCTCCACTAATAGCCCTAGGATCTCTCTATGCTCTTCATCTTTGATGTCTCCTCCTACCACCACCATCCTCATCATCATCCCCTCCATCATCATCATCCTTAGATCTATAAATCAAATAAATCTATTCTAAGCCCACCAGTCTCGATACTCATGAGACATACTATGTGCTAAAATGTTGCCACACTTCTATGAATCCTTACATGCAAGAAAACTCAAGAATGAGATCTCACAAATCGATACATAGCTCTCTATGCATGGAGTTGCAAGATTTGTAAAATTGCTCTCAGCTAGAGCTATAAACTCATGACCTTGCTAGTCAACCATACAATGAGAGATTCACAATGAAAACAAGGGCAACAATGCCAATATCTCGAATGAAATCAATATGGATGCAATGTAATGCAAATCTATATGACAATGCAAGTTAATCTATTGCATAAAAGGAAATCTAAGCTAATATGCCATGATGATGCAACTAAGAAAGGAAATATGCAACTACAATGAAATGCAATAATAAGTCTTCAAAGCTTGGATGTAGAATGTCTTCAAAGAGCTCCAAAATGACCTAGAAAACTTGCAGCATAACATTAACATAAAAACTTAAGATATGAAAATGAGGAAGAGAGCTCTTCTTTTATAGAGAATGAGATGAAAATGGACCATTGAGATTAAGAGGCAAAAGACTTAATCAACGGTGGAGAAAAATAGGAGCTTGATCCTTGTGCACAAATATCCTCCAGTAGGAAAATAGGAGTTGACTTTATGTCCATATAAGACAAAAAGAACTTTTTCTCTTTTTATAAAATAAGAATAATGCTTTATTTGTGCACTATAGGATAAGAAGAAAAGTGGAGATTTTTTATTTAAATAAAAGGGGAGGAAATTCCTTTTAATTAAATAAAGGCTTAGGATAAAGTGATTTTATTTTTTAATTAAAAGAGATTTTTAATTAATTAAAAGGAGCATGTTCTCTTAATTAAATAAGATTTTTATTTTTTTTTCTTTTAAATTAAATAAGGCTCAAACCTTAGGAAATATTGAATTGATTATCATTTGATCAAGGAAATTGATATAATTGATATTGTTGATATTTGAAAATATCGATTCAGGGATTTGACAAATTGCTAAATGGGGGCCCAAAGTCTAGGCAACCATTTTAGGGTGCATACACATACTAGCATCAGCAATACCTGCAAGCATATCCCATCTACGAATGCCAAATGAGCAATCTGATCACAGGAAAACATAAAATATATCTGAGCACCCCACATGGATTGCTCTACCTAGACTCTAGCATATAACACTGTATCCTACAGCATATCCTAAATCCTACCATATTGCCTGTAAACTCGGCCAAAGAAAAAATGCTCAATCACTATAGTAGCCCTATCGATCATCCACTAAGGAGAAAATATGTACAGGAGCTCATCATCATCCTCCCTCCACTACTCCCAACTGATATATGGTCGCCAATAAACCTGATCAAGATCATCAATCTGATGGCACCAATACTCAAGCTTGCCCAGATGATGCTAGAAACCATGCCATTGTATAAGAAAGCATAGGGAAAACCTCTCCATCGAATCCTATCTGAAACTAGCCTAGTGATGGGAAGATGCTCCCATACCCATAACTGTAAGATCACAACACCTACTGACAAAGAAGCACTGGACCTGTATATAACCTCATGTAAATCATGATAAAGCTGAGCAAGAACACATGAGCCCCAATCAAATTGTCAAGGTTGTGCAAGAAAGTCCTTGAGTATCCTACCCCGTCCAACTGAAAATCCACAACCTCGCCAGTCAGGAAGCAGTAATCCACCGATCAGAGCACCCAATACTACTGACAATGTGGGGAATGAAGTGAACTGTGCCCACGTAATTGTATCATCATCAATAGTGTTATCTCCAAACACTCATCTACAAACTGTACTATCATAAACAGAGTCATAATATACCATCTCTCCTCCGCAAGGAATGCATAATAATCTATATACGTCCTCCAGAGTGATGTTCATCTCTCTAAAAGGTAGATGAAAAGTATTATGGTCAGAGTGCCATCTCTCTGCCACTATGGTAAGAAGGCCATGGTTCAACTGCAACCGCAGGATGTCAAGAAGGAAGCTAAGTTCACACATCTCAATAACATGATACTATGTAGGAGCCTGACCTAAATCCAAGACCCAAGAAGTGATGGTCCATATATACAACTTAAGAAAATGTGCCTATTTTGCACATCAAAGGAATCATATCAGTGTACTATATCAATGAGTTATCCTAAGTCAATCAGTCTATCAAAATCAAAGTATCAATTCTATCAAACCTAGTACCATTTGTTCATGTCTCTATGTCTTGAGAACAAATTATCAATTTTCACACTGATCAATCAAGTCCTACCTATCAGTATCCCACTATCAGATCTATCATATTAGATTGACGTAATCAAAGATTCAGTGGTACCACTATCCTGATATCCTAATCAATTGTTTTGCTTAACTACAACAGACCTAACTATCTTTGAAATTCAAACGATCAGTCAGAGAAATCAAATTTTAATCAGAAAATCAAGTTGGAGTTCAAAAAAATTTCAAAATCTTGCAGGCATCATTTGCCTATAACTACGTAGCATTTCACCTTGCATGGTGTAGAAAAGGTAATACACGGTGCTTTATCCTTAGTACATGTCATTTCAAGTTTCACGCAGTACTTCACAATGCTAGGCAGAACTTTAAGGAGCCTAGGCGGCATTTTAAACCTAGGGTTTTATAAGCGGAAAAATATATGTAAAGTGGCATGCAAATCCTAGTACTGCACGAAAGCATATTCTTATCAGGCGAGATCAGAAAGTTATTAAGCAACATTTTACTATACGGAGGCGTGAGTAAAAAGTGCGGATGCGGTGTTTTACAAGCTTACGTAGCATTTAACTAATCAGGTAAGCGTCATTTTGCAAAATTAAAACTACAAGAACAAGAAAAAATTGTAATAAATGCTATAAATGAGCAGTAAATGCACAAAGGAGGTTTGAAATGACTCACAGGAGGTCTGTAATCCAAAGGCCTCTGATAGCGATGACCTCTCTCAAATCGATGCTCTTTGATAGGCACAACCATCGTGAAAATCAAGGCAGGATTAGAGCAAAATCTCAATAGTCAAAAGTGAAAATGAATAGTAAATCTAGGTTTTTCAACCTATTTAAGCTAATTTGACCTAATTTAGAGGTGAAATTTTGACTTTGACCTATATTAATCTATCAAACAACCGGAGCAAATTGTAAATCATGGCATATCATCAATGTTTTTCAAAAATGAAAACATATTGGATCAATCAAATTAATCAAAAAATTTATATCAAGCAATCAATATGTTTTATTTGTGAGTGGGCATCAGAGTATCAAATTGGCATCAAACATCTTTGAAATCTAGGGCATCAAATTTTTTGAATCATTATCAGTGGGGCACATATCATTTTATCATATCAGATCAGAGGCATATCATATCAGGTAGCATATCAAATTTTTCATATCAGTTGATCAATAAATCAGGACCTAAAAGTGATCAGGACTAAAAGAATCTTTGAATCAATGTTCTTTGTACATCAATTCAAAGAGGGGCATTTGTAGACACTCAAAAATGGGCAAGTTCTTTAAAATCACAAAATTGCAAAATCTTAATCAAAATGCACTAATTCTCATAAAAAAGGATCAAATCAAATTTAAATGGATATTTATTAAATAAAATTGGACAAAATCATCAAATCAAAGGAAAAATCAAATAATGACATTAAATAATTAAATCAAAGCTTAAAGGGGTGAAAAACACTACATAATTGATTTTAATCAATTAATTGTATAGTTGTTAAATCAAAAATCAAATTGAACCTATTCTCTTACATGGCTAATTTAATTAATTGATGGAATTTAATTAATCCTAATATCTTTCAACCAAAAATTGATCAACCAATGAGAATTGAGGACAAAGAGACACAAATCACTCAAAACAAATGAATCTCAATCACACATTTCAACTTTACATCTCAACCACTCAATTTTGTCCTTTTGTCCAAAGCTTTGAGACAAACATTTAAACTGTCCCCCCATTTAAAAACATTGCAAAGTATTTGACTCAACCAAAGGTAAATCATGGTTACTTCACTCTACCCCCTACCCTTGGGAATTTACTATAAATGAGATGCATTTTGAGAGCAATAATCATCTTAGAAATTCATTTGCAAAGCATCACCATTATAAGAAATTTCAAAGCAATTAAGAGCATTTAAGAGCATTTGAATTGTCTTTGTATCAATTTGAGAATTTGAGAGCTAGACTAAGCATTGTAGCATCATAGATTTCTCATTTTAGAAGTGTCACTAGTGGAGATTAAGCTGAGAGCTCTACTTACCACATCTAGTTAGAGAATCATGAGATGTCATGGATTTTAGTTTCAATTCTTAGTTAAATTTGCATTGTATTTGCTTTGAATTGTTAGTTAATAATCGTAATTTCATGAAGGTGTTAAGCATACACACACAAGTGTATGTTTTTTTTTGTTTTTTTTAAGAAATTCAATTAATATTTTAGAAAGGGAGTTGAACCTTAAAAAATTCAGAGGGAAGTGATATTCCATGCTTACTCAAGTGTTAATGGATTATTTGTCTTCAAAGGCATGGAGTACTTATAAAATTCATTTAGAAGGAGGAGACAAATCTGTTCACCAACACTAGCCTAATATTCTAATCAACAGAACTGACAACAACCCCCTCCTAACCAATGTCAACAACCTCAAAATTGGCAGAATCAAAACCAATGGCATCAACCTCAAAACTAATGACAATCACCACTAGGTAATTGGAAACAGTCACTTCAATGGAGGGGTGGTCAGCAATGGCCTAACCAACATTTTGGCGCCTTACAACAACCCCGACAACTAGCCTTGATGCCTCTAACCCAACCTTCTGTAGCAAATACTAATCCTCCTAAGAAGACCCAACTACATGCATAGCCTATGCCTAATCCTAATAATATGCAACCTTAGTAGCAAGTATATTCCTCTGACATGAACCAACAACCCACTTATACCATTAATGTTCATAACATACATCTCAGGTTGTGGACTACTTTACCTACCCCCACCGGTCCTATCATAACTAAGGTTATCAGTGGAGAAGCTCTAATTGAGGAAGCACAAGTTGAAGCTCCTCATGTTTCTACTCCACAAACTCCTGCAACAAAGGCACTACCATTTCCTCAAAGGCTAAATCAAAATATTGCTCCACCCCAAAATGAATCTGCTACTAAACTATTAAACTAGTTAAAGAAAATGAGTGCTAATATTATTTTATTGTATGTTATCAAAGAAGTGCCCATCTATACTAAATCCACTAGGGATGCATGTATTAAAAGGCTTGACATGAAATGAAAAGACCCTAAGACTATGCATGTTTTAGGGAAAATTTTTGACCCTGGAAGTCTTGTTGTCACAATCTCTATCAATGGGGTACATGTAAAGAATGCTCTAGTAGACCTTGGGGCAACCATAAACATCATGACAAAAGAAATAATGTTGCAATTAAATATTTATAGTTTAAAAGAAACTGCCACCATACTACAGCTAGCAAATAGTTCAATAGTCAAACCAGATGGAATGGTTGAAGATGTGGTCGTAACCTTGGACTCATGAGAATACCTAGTTGACTTTGTGATTATCTCACCAAAAGCCACCCTAGGAGGATATCCTATTATACTAGGTAGAGCATGGCTGACCACAACAGATGCATGTATAGCATGTCACTCAGGGAAAATGACAATATCTGATGGGCTATCCACCAAAAGGCTAGCACTGTATTCCCCTCCTCAGCCCCAATTAGGTGAGGATGGAGCTCTATGGCTGGATGTAGGTGATAATTAAGAAGAAATCAATGCATTAAGCTACCTTGTGATGATTGACAGGGATCCTTTTATAGCTACTTAAGAACAAGATGACATCTTGAATGCCATTCTTTCCAATGATTATGGACTAAATTCCTAAGTTTGTAATAATGACCAATGTCCCTTACAAACTATTTTACCACCTCAATCATCATCCAACTTTTCTATAGCCATAGATTATCTACATACATTACTGCCACATAAGATTCATCTAGCCAATTTTCTTGAAATAGCCATGATGAACAAAGCTGAGAAAGTAGAGATTACTTTTGGGAAACAACTAAACATCAACAAGCACCTCACTAGATCCCAACAAGATAGTCTGCTTACTCCATTGAGGGAAAACCAACAAGAATTTACATAGGACTATACTAATATGAAAGGAATGGACCCCAAGCTCTGTACTCATATAATATATATACAAGTCCAGATTATAAACATGTTTTTCAATCTCAAAGGAGAATTAACCCTATTCTTAGGGATATTGTCAAAACATAATTACAAAATCTCTTGAACGCTAATTTTATTTATCCTACTTCTGAAAGTGAGTGGGTGTCACCCTTAGTCACAGTGCCTAAAAAAGGAGGAAAGTGGAGGGTATGTGTAGACTATAGGGAACTCAACAATGCAACCAAGAAAGATCACTTTCCATTGCCCTTCATTGTTCAAGTCTTGGATAACCTAGCTGGGACGAAGTACTTTTCCTTCTTGGATGGATTCAGTGGATACAACCAAATAAGGATAGCACCAGAGGATCATGATAAAACTACTTTCACATGTATACAAGGAACATTTTACTATTCAGTCCTTCCATTTGGGCTATGCAATGCACCAACCACATTCAAAACAGATATAGTAAGTATCTTTTTAGATATCTCCACAAATTGCATGGAAATCTATATGGATGATTTTACAACCTATGGTACTGTAATTAGCCAATTTTGGTCTACTAAACTATAAGCTCCCTTTATGAAAAATTAAATTAAAATATTAGACCATTGTTTTGCATCAAATCAATTTTACTTAAAATTAATTAATCATTTATTTAATTATATCCTAAAGTTTGACAACTTAATTCTATGTTTATTTAATTAAAAGAACATGCTCCCTTTTAATTAAATAGTAAAAAACCCTTTTATCCTAAATGCACATGAAAATCATATTTCTAAAAATAATAATAAAAAGAAAAAGAAAAAGAAAAGTGCACTTTCCAATGAGATGGAATCTTTTGACTTTTAAAAAAGGTTTTTGCCTCCTTATCTCAACCACTCATTGTTTTGCCTCTTAATCTTAGTCTTTACTTTTTGCCTCTTAAAGACATGAGCGCATGGATCAACCAAGACTTAATCTCCACCGTTGCTCATTTTTTTGCCTTTTAATATTGATTGTCCCCTCATTTTTAATTTCTTTAAAAGGAGACTCACTCCTCATTCTTGCATCTTCTTGGAGTCTTGCATCTTTTAGAATCTTCTTGAAATCTTGGTACTTTTGGAAATTATCTTGGCATCTTTGCGTCTTAGCTCATATTGCATCTTTAACTATTGCCTTATCATTTACCTTAGCTTTTTTATTTACTTTCTTTCATTTAGCTTAGTTAATCTAGTTTAATTAGCATGGATAGTAATCTTTCATCTTGTTAGCTTAGATTTACTTTCTTTGCACTCTTGCATTTCATCTTATCTTAATCTTGCATCTCATTGTAGATTACTTTTCATTTTCATTCATCATGGATATCTTGGATGCTTTCACTCTCATTGCTTGATATCTACTTGAATCTTTCGTTCTATAGTGCACCTTGCAGGGATCTTCCTTATTGGGTTAATTTGAGAGTCACCATCTTTATCTACATGATTCTTGAGTGTTATGGATAGGAAGCTATAAGTCACCTTCTAAGACTCCAAAGTCATTAGGTCTCTTCGATATAAGGGTTTATAAAAGTGACCACATGTTTTGGATCACATTTTTGGCACTCACCATGGGGCTAACCCATGAGTTTTGGATACTCATTTTGATTTTTAAGGCTAACCCTTGTGCATGTTGAGTTGAAAGTAAAAACCCTAAGTTTTTGAAAGATTTGGTCATATCTTCGAAATGGATTGGTATTTTCATCTAATTTTTTTTAAGATTGGGGATGCATTAGAGGTGTCTTAGTCCAAAAATTAGATTTTTTTTATCATTTTTCATGAGTTATAATTTTTTATTGATTTTTCATAAAAAAACATTTCTAGTCGCAAATTGGAGGATTTTTTAGAAACATTTAAAATTTTGGAAATTTATGATAGTTCTAGAGGGGGTTACTTTGTGTTTTTTATTTAGATGCAAAAACATGACTCAAATAGTTGATTTGTGCAAACTGGTCTATTTTGGTAAAATAGGTGTCTAGGACACAAATTAAGGGATATTTATGAAATTTTTGCATTTTTGGAAAGCTCTCATATTTTTAATAAGATTATCTTCTTTGCATTTCTATTTTTGGGGCTGAAATAATAGAAAACAAATCAGATCTTGTTGACTAGGTCAAAAAGCAAAAAAAAATAATAATTGTGATGAGCTTGCTTTTTATTTGCACATAGTTCAATGCATGATTGATCTTTCTTGCAAGTCTCTAGTATTTTCTATCTTCTAACAGTGTTTTTTGTAGAATGATTCACCAAGATTAAGACATGTTGGGAGTACTAATTTATTGGTTTTGTAGGTTGCCTTGGAGACAACTAAACTTTGTGCTTTAATAGATTTGGTTTTCTAGCACCTAGTTTTAATTAGAAAGGCTTCTTTTCTTGTGATTAGTTGAGTAGTAGGAGAGTATTCTGTTCACCTCCTATAGGATGAATCATAAATTTTGACCTACTTAGTTGATCACTTGCAAAAAGTC
Source organism: Chamaecyparis obtusa (assembly GCA_027943335.1). Lineage (NCBI taxonomy): Eukaryota > Viridiplantae > Streptophyta > Pinopsida > Cupressales > Cupressaceae > Chamaecyparis > Chamaecyparis obtusa. Next base: position 174,318 of record BSBK01004040.1, read on the forward strand.
TTGGGTAAATGAAGATGTTCTTGATGTGTTTGGGAGAAACTATGGAGTAGGAGAGTATGCTCTTTTCCTTGTGGAAAATAAAAAATCTTGACCTCCATTAGGTATCCATTTTACTTTCTTGAATTTACCTTTAGAGGGTTTGCCAAGAGAGAAATCTTTTGAGAACAACCCAAGTGGGGAACAAGAAAACCTGGCTACTCCATCTCACTAGAATAAAAAACTTCCTTCAATCCAAAGACAGAGAAAATGGCTATTATCTACTTCTAATGCTTCTTCATGTGTAGGGCCTAGTTTCCTCAATCTTGCTAAGCAAGACTACACTTGTTTAGGTGCTTCTAGGGCCATCTTGGTCTCAATCTTGTTTACATGACTACAAGAGAAGTACATCCAGCTTGTATAGGACTGAGAGGTCTCAATCTTGCTTGTGAGACTATACTTTTTAGGTGCTTGTAGGGCTATAGGCCTCAATTCCTCTTGGGGAACTACAAGGGGTAGTCATGAATGGAGGTCCTTACTAAATAACTTAAGTTAGAGGCTACCCTATTTACTTCTGAAAGTATCATAATCTTTGTGCAAGGATTGATCCAAGTGGACTTACCTATATCACCTCAAGATTACTCATCATATGTATTCCATGGATGCAAATCCATGGAAAAGCCAACATCACTTTGTATAAGGAAAAGGAGTATCAAGTTGTGAGAAAAGGTTTTGATACTAATCATTTCCTTAGGTAGTCCTTGTTTGATGTGTTTTTTATTTATGTTGAGACCTATGGGAATCTTTGTGAACATACACTTGACACTCCTGAGACATTGCAAACAAACGTTAGACCTCACAAGTGCTTGTATCCGCAAGGTTTCTTTGTCCCTTGTTGGATTGTTTGGAGACTATTTGTTGTTCACATCATTTGATTTCAACATAAAAAATAAAACTTGGTCTATAAAATACTCTAAACTTGTCAGTCAACCATCACAATCCTTTGGAGTTAAAATTTAAAGTTAAGCTTAAATGTTGTCAACATAGCTTCTCCATTCTTATCTTTAGATCTTTTTGTTATTTGGTACATTCCAACAAGTTAGGATTCACCTTTAGCTAAAAAATATTACTTGGATCTCTTGACTACACTCTTGGTTAGTAGATTGTTCACTTGTCCATCATCTCTTTTGGATTCTTTTATCTTATCTTTTCTTGTTCACAAGTGTCATATATAGGGCATCTACCCGTAGCTTGGGCATCTTGTGGAAAGTTATATTTTCTCTCTTTTTATGCTTTTTCACTTTGGAAAAGTGGACACTTTGCTTACTTAGTTTCAAAATCAAGTAATTCTAAGTCATCCTATTTATCTCTTGACAAACTTCTTTCATGCTGGTTACAACTAGATATCAGGTCCGCTAAGGAAAGCAACCCGAAGCAAACTTTGACAAGTCACCTAGAGGACAACCTGAACCTTGGGATTTTAATCCCTTTTCTAATACCTTTAGTGAGTCCAAACTATCCTCACCTAGGTTGTAAAATAGTGTTTCTTACACTCCAACCATTGAAGTTTGAAAGTGAAGGATTGACAAATTTATGAACCAATTAGGAAACAAACATTTGGACTAAGGATTTGATCATCACACCTCTAGACATGGCTCACAACATGCCTCTCAATACACTATACATGTTTTACGTGGCTCACAAATTTATGATTCAGATGTTGAGATAACTGAAGAAGACATCCTCCAATTCTAACAAGACAAAAATTTGCAAAAACTCATGAAATTGACCTTAAATCAAGACAAAGACAGGTACTTCATGCACTTAGCCTCACAAGGAGTTAAGTTACCTCACATATTTAATGTTGACAACTTGATAAAAAAATAGGAACCATCCAAATTAGAGGTTATGAAGAAAGAAATGCTACGCTTGACAAAGGAGAAGGAACAACCAAAGGAATTCTTTTCACTTGAGACTATATGTTCATTTCCTTTTGACAGATATTTATACATGCCTCCTTTCCCTCATAAGGTTTAATTTCTAAAATATGACAAGTATGATGGTAGTGGAGATCCTCATGACCATGTTAGGAAGTTTTGCGCAGTAAGTATGAAATTCTTCCACAAACCCACTTATCTTATGAGACTCTTTCCTAGGAGTCTTAGTGGTCAAGCTATGGAGTAGTTCATTAAACTATCTCCTCCACTTAATTTATTTGACCAACTAGTGCAAAGATTCATTAAACATTACTCTTACAATATTCAACATGTTTTCACCATGCAAGATCTATGCAATATTAAACAACACCAAGAGGAATCTTTTGTGGTTTTCCTTCAATGATGGAGGAAGCTTTATTCATGTTACCCTAGAAAAATTCCTGAAACTGAGAAGATTCACATTTTTATCAATAACCTTGTTCTTGAATTACATTATGAGCTTAGAAAGCAAATCTTTTCCACATTTAACATGATTATAGAAAGTTCCCTACAAATTGAAGATGTTCTAGTCAAGAAGGGTGAACTTAGTTTGAACAAGGACAAGTCTAACAACAACAACTACAATCACAACAATAAAAATGGCAAAGACAATGGCAATTGACAATCATGGAACACAAAAGAGCATGTAGTGAATGATGGTATAGTTGACACACCTACAAACAAGCCCAAAGAACCTATCTTTAATTTGACTAGTGGCATCAAGCTACCAAACAAAAAGAGGCTTCCAAACCTTATGATTTAAAAAGGGCAAATGAATTTGGCAAGAGTAAATCATCATGGATGCCCAAACCTAAGTATACTTTTATACCTTTAGGAGACTCACTTGAAGTGGTGTTGAAAACTTTGGTATCAAACAAGATCATCACATTACCAAACAATTCAAAATCTTATGAAACCAAAGTTAAGCCTATGTGGTGGAATGATGACCATTATTGCAACTATCACAAGAAAAAAGGTCATAAAACTAACAACTATATGAGACTTAAACACATCGTTCGGGACCTTATTGATAATAAGAAAGTTGGGGTGGATGGACACACATCTAATGATGATCACAAGGTCTATACTAAACCACTACCCAACTATGAACAAGGACAAGGATCTAAAATGAATAATGAGGGAACTAAGATCAACTACACTTACATAGATAATGAAAACATCATACACATGCTTGAATCGGCTAATCATATCTCAAAAAGAATCTTTACTCCTCTGGGACAGTCTTATGAATCAGCTTTGGAAGAGTTTTTTGAAACCAATCTCATCGCATTACCTCCAACCACTTCAAGGGGACTTGTATTCTTGAGTGCCTACTACATGTATCATCTAAATAATGAGCATAAAACTTTATATTGCATGGATCTGAAACACAAAATCCAAGATCTCATTGATGATGACATAATTAAAATTGAGAATCCTAATGAAGATATATTACTCTCAAGCTTGATCAAAATCATGAACCTATGTCTAGTAATGGTTCTCATGTTGCCTCTACCTATTCTATCATGAATTCATCTCCTAAAAGATAAAAGCCATCCAAAATTCCTCCATTTTATGCTTTTCATGCTAACTATGTATATCCTCAAGGGATACCTCTAAAAGTGATCCAAATTAATATACATCTTTCTGCAAGTCTCTTCCCTGCTTCAAAGGTGATAGATCTCAAGATTCCTTGTGCTTCAACTCCTATCATACCTATCCTAAATATTCATTCATCAACCCTTCAAGAACCCCTCACACATATTTGAAATCCCGCTTCATCCTTAGAAGTGGTTCCATGTTAAGAAGGCAATCTAAAGTGTGAAGAAATAAATATCAATAAAGATCAAGATCGAGAGACCATCCATCCTTATCAAATGGTTGATGAAATTCCAATATCCCAAGAGTCTTGTGATGATCCCTTCACACCCTTTCATTTCTTCCAAGATGATATGCTTCCACCTCATATAACTTATCCATCTCCCAATCAAGATCAAGATATTCCTTCCATCATCTCTAATGAGCTTATTCAAAATCGAGAGAAAAGTGTTCTTCCTACATTATCCAAAGATCCTTGTCAAGATCAAAATATCCTAGAAAATCCTTGTCATAATTGTCCACATCCATCTCAAAAATATTCTATTTTCCTACTCCTTTGCATAAGAAAGCTTTTATTGCTCCTATCAAACATACTCCTATAAAAGCTACGAATGAACCTATTGGTATAAATATGGACCTTACAAATTAGAGCCTTGGCCATGCTTCTCACTCTACAGATGCTGATATCCCTACCCATTATCCATTTTCATCATCCAAATCCATCCTTGGTCCTTATAATCCAAAGCTGAAACCTTCAAACCTTCCATCCATATTAGGTCCTTATGTTTCTCCATCCACTATACCTCTCACTCCTACCTTTTCATCCACTTCCCCAATCATACCTCAAGATCAACAAAGACATACATCCTTGAGAAATTTTCATCTATCCATTCATCTAAACCCATCATATTAGCCTCATTAATCCATAATTCCCAAGTTTTTTGGAAGCAATTTGGATGTACAACATAAAAATTAGAAATACAAGAATCCACTTACATATGAAGATCACCATGCCCTATCTAATAGACATGTGGATACAAAGAAAAAGGAAATATTCAAGAGACTACAAGGGTTCTCAAAGAAAAGAAAATCAAAGAAAATATGGATTTCCTAAATTCGTCATGGAATAATTTCAATCAAAAGCATCTAAAAGTAAAGAAAAATCAAAAGCTATGTGGATTCCCAAGTCTCTCTTAAAGGATTTGGATATGAAAGAAAAATAAAATCTAACATTCAAGCTTCCAAATACTTTCGCTCTGTATTCTTCCAAACATCTTACATCCTCTCCTTCATTCATTTTGGGTCCTTGTGTCCCAAGATTCATATCCTATTATACACTAAAACCTCAAGATATTCCATCCATTTTTCCTCTATTATTCTAATATCCTTCAAGGTGTGTGTTAATATTGATCTTCCTAATACTTCTTATCCCACTATTCATTATCCATCCATTCCCTTTCTCACACTTGCAGATAGAAATACTTCTTATCCTATTATTCATTATCCTTACATTCTCCTTATCCCATCTTACGCATAAATATGTGGTCATCATCCTTTCCTCCATCTCATTTCCCTACCATCACCTTATCCACATCTTTGAGCATACCTCTCATCGGCCTTTGCCAATCATAGCCTACATTTCTAAAGGAGCATTATACGAAGAGCATCAGGCTTGACTTCCTCCAAAAAAATCACACAAAAAAAATCCTCCCCCACCCAAAAAAAGTGCCTTGGTGAAAACTTGGAAACAAGAACCTTGGTAGAAAAAGTAAAGAGAGATAAATTCATCCTATAGTAAAAACCACGACTTGTCACACCTTGGACAAGTACCATGATGAAAACCTAACAAACATGCATCATGTGTAGTTCATCCCTCTTGCACTCTACACTTGAGGGAAAGATTTATCCACACTAGCTATTTCATGTGCACCCATACTTCCTCATTCTACCTTTGATCTTGACAAGGTTGAAGTATCCATGAGCATCACACATCTTCCCATCTTCTATCATTTCTATTAGCTTACTCACTTCCATTCATGCTATCCTATCATGATCTTTCTTATCTAAAATTGGCCATCACTATGCTTAAGCATATTTTCTGTTATCTTAAACCATTCACTCATAATCTCCATCACCTTTTATCCTCAGTGTGCTATCCTATCACTGTCTTATCCAAATTGACCCCTTGGTCTTGATCAAAATGAAGAACAGAAAATAAAGCAACATTTGTTAACAGAAGTCTCTTGACATGTCCACTCTCTTGGACCATATTATTTCATAACGCTAGGTCATTAGTCTATATAATGTCCAACACTACTTCGTGAGCTTACATTGTTCTATTTCATTTCCCTAGCTTGGGTAATCTTGAGGAGACTGTTCCTGAGGGTTGCATTCACCCACTTCATCCCTCATTATATTTATGCTTCATTCATCAGCTTGTTAATCCATCCATCATGTCCTATACCTTTCTAGACATTGGGGGAAAACCAATGTGATCTTTCTTTAGAACTATTAATGTCTAAAAATTCTAAAAAGTATATGATCCTGAAAAAATTCAAAAAATTGATATATGGTCTTGAAAAAAATCTAAAAGTCATATATGATCCTAAAAAAATCCTAAAAATTATAAAAAGTCCTAAAAAAATGATCATCTTAGTGAAAACTTGGAAATAGATGCTACTTGTACCTTTGTGCTCCATCTATCAGTTTGTGGCTTTGCCCATGAACACGTTTAATTTCACAACACTTGCCTCTATGGTATGGAACTGATCTCTGACTAAGTCTCACTAGGGGGAAATTATGTTCCATCATTATCTCTAAGACACACCGGCCAGTGTTTCTCAACACTACTCCATCTCGACATCAAGCGTTTCTCAACACTTGTCAAATAGCTTATCTTGAACTGACACCTTATTAATGGTCCAAGTCATATATTTCTATCACACTTGCAGGCATAAGTCATACAAATACCAGTGACAATATTTACACGGTGCTTAAACTGAAACAATTGAGCTATTCTTAATGATATTTTCTTTGTATTTTGTCTATTATTGATGATTTTCATTGATGTTCCCTCCTTAGTCTCTCTGGAATATCACTTGACTAGAGGACTGGGGGCATGGGGCATATTTTCTTTGTCTTCTACTTGTGGGTGTGGTTTCTACAATCCTATATGTTTGATGTGTCGAGTGTCTATGATAAGTTCCTCCATCATGATTGGAACACCACATATACCTTGACCTAATTCATTTGAACACTTAGGTGAGTCTAAATTATATCCTTGACCGTCTGCATTGTGTTTGTTTTATGCAAGACCATACTCATGGTTATCTTGGTGCTTATACTTTGATATTGGTATAATCTTGCAACATTAACTTGGAAACCATGTTCAGGTAATCTTGGCTCTTATGCCTTGATGCTTACATGTGTTTCTCACATTTTATCTAATATAGATCATATTCATATCTTCATAGTTGTGCTTGCACTAGTGACAGTTGTATGATCTTGCGATGTCCCTTAATAAGGCTTGATGATGAAAATAAGGATCGATTAAGATTCCTACACTTTGCACTTGGATTTTCATCGTAGGTTACATCTTAGTCTTTGTATCTTGCATTGAGTGAGGAGAGAGTCTTCATCTCATCATTATCGTAAAACTTTGGTCATCTTTTTTCACCTTCCTTGATTCATATTCAGGATCAAAATTTAAATCCGAGTTCATTTTGTTGTTCTTCTAAGGCTTATCTTTTCATCCTTTGAGGCCAAAATTGATCATATTTCTTCATAATCTCTTTCTTTGACCTAATTCTAATGCTATACCTTTCTGGTCAAACTTATTCAAACTAGGGAAAATTATCATTGCATAGTGGTTAGACTTGGTCCAAATACTTTTCTAATCTTTCTGAATCGATCATCAATCATCTTGGATGCTATCTAATCTTGATTTGATCAAACTTATCTCATTTCTACATCTCCTCAACATCATTTTGATTTTGATCCTGAGGGGGCAGGAATGATCTATCATCGATGTTTCAAACTTGCAAATTAACCATGCTATCATTTCTAGGGGCATCTCAGCTTCATCACTTCACATCAAGTTGAGATTCTTCAAGTCACTTTAATATGATCTTAGACATAGTAGTTATCATTGCATCATATCAGTTCTGGTATTGTCTTATATTTCAACCTCAGTCTCAATGGTTAGTTTAATCACTTCACATCAAACTATGTATTGAAACTTTTGCTACCTTGTTGGGCTTCGTTCAATCAGGTTTAGAAATAGTGTCTTAGGATAGTTCATTGTTTCATATCAACTGTCTACCTACCATTTTTTTCTTTGACTCAATGTGCTCGCTCACAGACTGACTCAATGAGGAAAAAATGTAATCACCCAATTTTGGTCTAGTAAACTATAAGCCCCCTTTAGGAAAAAAATAAACTAAAATATTAGACCATTGCTTTGTATCAAATCAATTATGCTTAATTAATTAATCATTTATTTGATTATATCTAAAATTTTGACCACTTTATTCTATGTTTATTAATTAAAAGAACATGCTCCCTTTTAATTAAATAATAAAAGACCCCTTTATCCTAAATGCACATGAAAATCACTTTTCTAAAAATAAAAATAAAAAATAATAATAAAATAAAAATAAAAAGAAAAGTGCACTTTCCAATGAGATGGAATCTTTTGACTTTTCAAAAAGGCTTTTGCCTCCTTATCTCAACCACTCATCATTTTGCCTCTTAATCTAAGCCTTTTCTTCTTGCCTCCTAAAGACATGAGCACATGGATCAACCAAGACTTAATCTCCGCCTTTGCTCATTCTTTTTCCTCTTAATCTTGACCGTTCTCTCATTTCTAATTTCTTTAAAATGAGGCTCTCTCCTCATTCTTGCATCTTCTTGGAGTCTTGCATCTTTTATAATCTTCTTGAAATCTTGGTACTTTTGGAAATTATCTTGGCATCTTTGCATCTTAACTCATATTTCATCTTGAAGTATTGCCTTATCATTTAGCTTATCTTTGTTATTTACTTTCTTGCATTTATCTTAGTTAATCTAGTTTAATTAGTATAGATAGTAATCTTTCATCTTGTTAGCTTAGATTTACTTTCTTTACACTCCTTCATGAAATCATCTTAGCTTAATCTTGCATCTCATCTTAGATTACTTTGCATTTTCATTCATCATGGAGATCTTGGATACTTGCACTCTCATTGCTTGATATCTACTTGAATCTTCCATTCTAGAGTGCACCTTGCAGGGATCTTGCTTATTGAGTTCATTTGAGAGCCACCATCTTTATGTACATGATTCTTGCATGATATGGATAGGAAGCTATAAGTCACGCTCTAAGACTCCAAATTCATTGGATCTCTTGGATATAAGGGTTTATAGAAGTGACAAAACTTTTTGGATCACATTTTTGGCACCCACACTAGGGCTAACCCACAAATTTTGGATATTTATTATGGTTTTTAAGGCTAACCTTTGTGTAGGTTGAGTTGAAGGCAAAAAACCTAGGTTTTTGAAAGATTTGGTCATATATTCCAAATGACTTGGTCTTTTCATCTAAAATGTTTTTTGTAGGTTGGGGATGGATCAGAGGTGTCTCAATTCGAAAATCAGATTTTTTTTATCATTTTTCTAAAAGTTATAAATTTTTTTTTATTTTTCATGAAAATTTATTTCTATTCGCAAACTAGAGGAATTTTCAAAAACATTTACAGTTTTGAAAAGGTCTGAGAAATCCACAAGGGGTTACCTTTTTGTGTTTTTAATTTGTATGCAAGAACATGGCTCAAATAGTTGATTTGTGAAAACTGATCCATTTTGGTAAAATGGGTCTCTAGGACACAAATTAAGGGATATTTAAAATGGGTCTCTTTTTTGAATTTCTATTGTTGGGGCCAAAATTATAGCAAACAAATCAGATCTTGTTGACTAGGTCTAAAGAAAACAAAAAAAATGTGATGAGCTTGCACTTTATTTGCACATAGTTCAATGCATGATTGAGCTTTCTTGCAAGTCTTTGGTATTTTCTATCTTCTAACAATTATTTTTTCAGAATGATTGACCACGATTAGGAGATGTTGAGACTACTAGTTTTTTGGTTTTGTAGGTTGCCTTGGAGACACAACTAAACTTTGTGCTTTCATAGATTTGGTTTTCTAGGCACCTAGCTTTAATTAGAAAGGCTTCTTTTCTTGTGATTAGCTGAGTAGTAGGAGAGTATTCTCTTCACCTCCTAGAGGATGAATAAAAAATATTGACCTACTTATTTAATCACTTGCAAAAAGTCTTGGGTAAATAAACATGTTCTTGATGTGTTTGGGAGAAACTATGGAGTAGGAGAGTATGTTCTTGTCCTTGTGGAAAATTAGAAATCTTGACCTCCATTAGATATCCATTTTACTTTCTTGCATTTGCCTTTATAGGGCCTTCCAAGAGATAAATATTTTTGGAATGACCCAAGTAGAGAACAAGAAAACCCGACTACTCCATCCCACTATAATCAAAAGCTTCCTTTAATCCAAAGTGAGGGAAGACTTGGCTATTATCTACTTATAATGCTTCTTCATGTGCAGGGCCTAGTTATTTATGCATTAAATAAATTCAGGCACTACATAAATGGGTTGAGGCACGACCTATGAAACATACAAGGGATAATAAGATAGTTGAATTCCTATATGAAGTAATCTTTACTAGGTTTCGTATACCTCAAGAAATAGTAACAAATCAGGGAGCTCAATTTACTTCTACCTTGATCAATGCCTTGGTCAAAGAATATACCATCATCCGACATGGAAAATCCTTACCCTATGATCCACAATCCAATAGACAAGTATAGATAAATAACAGATAAATTGAGTCAATACTCACAAAGATAATAACAATTCAAAAAAAGGATTGGGGATTCAAGCTTCCTGAAGCCATTTGGCCATATCAAACAACATAGAGAACAACCATAAGGTTCGCAACATTTGATGTGGTCTATGGAAAAGTTATTTTAATTCCTATTGAGTTTGAGCATAAAATCATACGTACTACACTTGACTTAAACACTAATCTAGACCAAGCCCAGAGGGATCAAATACTAAAGCTAAATTGATTAGATTAGTACCAAAAATCTTCTTTGCACAACACCAAAATAATTCAAAACCAGTGCAAAAAGTGGCATGACAAGCTCATTAAAGACAAAAAGTTTGAGGTAGGTGATTGGGCACTTCTTTATGACTCATGTTTGCACAATACACCAAGGAAATTTCAAACAAGGTGGCTTGGTCTATATGAGGTAGTCACTATATTCGAAAATGGAACTGTGCAACTTTTTGCCATCAATCTTGTTTGATTCAAGTTACTTGTCAACTGTCACAGGCTAAAGTTGTAACAAAAATCGCAGAGTCGGGAGGAGTTACTACAATAATTACAACCAATTGAGTCACACATGTCTCCTGCAGCTGAAGTCGTAGGACCACAAGTTCAACTCACATCATCTTGGTGATTGATTTACCAATCACTCATAATAAAATATTTCACATTGTGTAAGAGACCTTTTCTTCATCATACTTAACCATTACACCTTCTCTCTCTCCACCCATTTTGTGCGCCAAATGTCAAATCAACACATGTATCTGCAACAACCTTCTCATTTATGATTTATTCACTCATGCATGGTAAGTAGTACTCCTCCAATTTATTGCATGTGTTATTTATTAATTCACTTTGATATTAAAAATCTATGTACTTAATTCATTCTTTTTGAGGCGGCACTTCTTGCAATAGTGGGACCTATTGTTTTGTTAAGTCAAGCATGAGAAGTAGTCTAGTTAGCCCAGTTTAAATTTATACCTATATGTATAATCATGAGAATGTATTAGTAAGATTGCAAGTACTCATCATATTACATTGATGCAGTCAAGGATGGTGGATCCAATTAAGGACAGTCCAAACCTTGCAGCCAATAATCAACATAGTGGAATACTCAACAACACAACAACAAAATAATTGTTTAACTCTAATTTTCATTAACATGCTCAGCTATAAGGCCTTCCAGGTTAGGGCCAATTACAATCAGAAACAATTCTGCAAGATCCAAAAATAGATCTAATACAATCTCAGTTAGTTCAGCTCTGAAAATAATCAGCAACTGATGGAAACCCTAAGGTAATACAATTATTAAATGCAATACAAGTCGGCATCAAAATAGCCTTACAAACATTTAATCCAACATGTCAGCCTGTAACAATAGCTACCAACAATAAATGCACCAAGTCAGTCCAACAAATCACACAGAACTCTAGTTGATAAACCAGAACTACCGAGCAATAGTAAAATAACCGAGCATGCCAGGCATCACTGAGCACCAATGTTAACTGAGCACCACAGACATCATTGAGTAACACTTCCACCGAGTGCCAGAGATTACCAAGTTCCTTCAGTGACCAAGCTTCCTTTAATGACTGAGACTGTCGGTCAAGGCTACAACTGAGTAACACCAGCCAAACATACACCTCCCATGCAGATTCACCGAGTACCCTAGAATGCCCCTGCATCAGACACCCCAAGTTCAAAAATATGTTCATATGTGAGAAGAACATCTTCTGGGATTTAGCACATAAACCCTGAACTGGTTCTTCACATACAATTCCTCCACCTTTTCAGCTTGCATACTCTTCCACTTCATCTTTCTTTGTCTCTTCAAGTCTTTTCTTGACAACACATAGGTCTGTTCTCCAAAATGATCATTCATTTTCTCTAGATCTACCAACTCAACTCGGCTACCAATACTCAAGCTTCTCCTACCAAGCGTTGTATCTAGCAAAGGCATCAGGGAAAACTTCTTTTCATCCTTCTCAATAGTAAACACATTCCTTACATAGCTCTGCAATCATATTGCCAAGGTCTATCGAGCAATATATCACAACTATTCATCTTCACAATGTCACATAACACAAGATCCTTATACTAGCCAATCTAAACATCAACAAAGCACTGTTCTCTTACTTCTAGAGCATGAACATATTGTAACCAGCCAATCCTATAAGGATAGGGATGCTTCATTCTATTCAACCCAAGTTTCTGAACCATGTCCTCAGCAACAAGGTTATTAGTACTACCACTATCAACCATAACATCACAAAGTTTACCTCCAGACTTGCATCAGGTCTTAAACAAGTTACACCTCTGACAAGGTTCCTCCTTTGTACTAAGCAATGTTCACTGAAGCAGCAAGTTCTCAAATTCAGGTAGATTCTCATTCACCACAATAGTTCATTGGTCACCAAGATTCTTCTGTGTACACTCAAAAGAATGGTGTCCTTCCTCTCCATAGTTATAGAAAGTACCCTTAAAGATAACTCTACCTATCTTCTTCTTCAGTTCCACAGGTTTCTATTCATCTTCTGCACCATCTGATTTATCCTTCACGGAGTGATCAACCTTTTCTTTCCCTCGAGGATTACTATGTTATTTCCTCTTCAACTTATCTTCTACCTTCAGAGCATACTAATAAGCATCTTCAACAAAATCAATCTTCAACATACCAAGCTCATCTTGAATATTGAATCTCAGACCATTCACATACCGAGCTACCTTTTCCTTACCAACCTCTTAGTGTCTAGACCGAATAGTAAGTCTGTAGAACTCCTCAGTATAATCTTCAACAGACATATCCTTCTGTTTCAAATTTTGCAACTTCTTAAACAAGTCAAGCTCATAGTCAAAAGGTATGAACTTAACTTTCAACTTAATCATCATCAACCTCCAATGATTGATCTCCATTTCACCTTCATCTTCTTGATCTCTTTGTAGTTCTTTCCACCAAAGAGCGGCATGTCCTTTCAACTTTATTTGTGCTAATCTCCCCAAAGAGGATCTTCAATTTCTTCTAGCTCAAAGAAATCTTCAAGTTCACCAATCCAATCAATCAAGTTCTCGGGCTTCAAAGTACTAGAGAAAGTAGAAACTTCCATTCAGTAACTACTACTTAACCGAACTCCAGATCTAGGCAACTAAGAAGTTCTATCTTCACTAGATCTATCCCTCTAGAAATCACCACTAGATCCAACAGGTTCAAAGTCTTCAATAGATTCTTCATAACCATCTCCAGTACCAACATTCTAAGGTACACCAACAACAACTCTCATGATCTCGACAACCATGTCATTCTTCATTAACTCCATCTCAGATCTGAAATCTGATTTCACCTTCTCTATGATCCAGGATTCCACAGTATCACAAAGATCAAAAATAACTCTAGGGTCCAATCTCCTTAGAGGCATCCTTAAAGATATGCAAAAACCCTTTGAAAAATACCCTCATCGACCACCTTGTGGCAATCTCCAAGTTGTATGCAATTCGGATCTCAACTTGCCACCTTGATCAAACAACTAGGGCAAGATCCACAAGTTAAGTGCTACAAATCTACAATCTAGATCATACAATCTCTTCACAAACAAGATCAACTTTACAAGATCAGCCTTACTAGGTCAACCTTCACTTCACAAGATCAACTCTCAGCTCCAACGGGAACAAACTTCACTCTGATACCACCTGATGTAGTCAAGGATGGTGGATCCAATTAAGGACAGTCCAAACCTTGTAGCCAATAATCAACACAATGGAATACTCAACAACACAACAATAAAATAATTGTTTAACTCTAATTTTCATTAACATGCTTGGCTATAAGGCCTTCTGGGTTAGGGACAATTACAATCAGAAACAATTTTGCAAGATCCACAAATAAATCCAATACAATCTCAGCTAGTTCAGCTTTGAAAACAATCAGCAATTGATTGAAAACCTAAGGTAGATCTAAACTTGAGCTTGCAAGCCTCTAAGAAATCTCCTTGTCTCCAAGTGTGCAATCACTAGCTCTGCAACTATAAACTATCAGATAACAATCTGATCTACAAGATCATGCAAGATCTTTTCCACAACTTTTCCAACTCTAGCTCTTAGAACCTCAGATCTGATTTGCTAAGTCTTCCAAGTCATGAACTTCTATCTCCTAATGATGCCTAAACAACTACCCAAATATCCTATAAATACTAGTCATCATCCACAAGTCGGCTAGATGAAACCATTAACTCCCCTCAATAATTATTAAATGCAATACAAGTTGGCATCAAAATAGCCTTACAAACATTTAATCCAACATGTCAGCCTGTAACAACAGCTACCAACAATAAATGCACCAAGTCAGCCTAACAAATCACACAGAACTCCAGTCGATAAACTAGAACTACTGAGCAATAGTGAAATAACTGAGCATGCCAGACATCATCGAGCACCAGTGTCGACCAAGCACCATAGACATTGTCGAGTAACACTTTCATCGAGTGCTAGAGATTATCAAGTTCCTTCAGTGACCGAACTTCCTTCAATGATCGAGATCGTCAGTCATGGTTGCAATTGAGTAATACCGGCCAAACATACACCTCCCATGCAGATTCACCAAGTACCCTAGAATTCCCCTGCATCATACATGTAATAAATTGAACATACCACAATATGCTATGAATAGCCTTCCAAATACATGACATACCATAATTGATAGACTACTTGTTGTTTCATTAATTACCATGTCCATACCTCAATAAGACCAAGACAAATAAGCCTTTGAGAATATTTCTTGAAATGAAGCTAATTTTTCTTTGTCTAGCAACTGTTTGCATCTATTTACTATTTAATTCAATTTTTGAGAGTTATTGGTAATCCTTTCTATCTTTGGGGGTGATCTAATCTGCCATGAACCAACTGTACATGATGTAATTCTAGTTGATTAAGAATCCAAAACAAAATTTGAAGCAAGGGGATGGTTAGATTATTTTCAAAAGCTTAATGGGTATAATGAGGATATAACATTCCATTTATTGGATACACTATAGAAAAGAGACACTAATGTGAAGTGATTAAAGATAAAATGCAGTGAGAAAGTAATTGTGAAATTTACAGAGTTACCACAGGAAGGTGGAACCTTTCCTAACTCACAAGACCCTCGAACAACTAGGGCCCAATTTTATTTGCATTCAAACCCTTTGATGGATGTTGACAAAAAGAAGGGCACTAAAATAATGTCATTGCCACACCCTTACACACAATATGTTATTTATATAATCCAGTAATTGACCTGTGAGGGTCAGACTACTTTCCTGCATTCAATACATTTTAAGATGTTGAGCTATCTATGACACAAGAACATGTTGCTCAATCTCCCCAACTTCCTATTTAATCTTCTTACCAAGAGATCAGAGAAGATTCAAAAAGGTACCTCAAATTTTGTATCTCATCATTATTTGATTAAGTTACTAGTAGAAAAAGCTTTGAGGAAGAATTCTACAATTTCTTGGGATGGTTTTTTTTCTTCAGAATAATTTATGCAAAAGGTAGTAGGGTCAAGTAGGGTAGGGTTAGGTAGAAGGGAAAGCACTGAAGGGGCACTAAAAAGATAATTGAGAATCTCTTTCCCTCTACTATCTATGAATGTAAAAACCCTAGTAGTACCTCAACACATATGAAAAGAAAGTTGCAGGTTCTTTTGAAGCCTCATCTTTTAGGAAAATAAAGGAGGAAGTGTTACCCAAAAAATTCCCTATCATTCATTTTCAGCCATGTTTCCTGTTTTCCAAAGAAGTTCTCAAGTGTCGAAAGGTCCAGTGTGTTTTCTACCTTTTGGCCCAAAAACCCAGTGTGTTTTCAACCTTCTCTCTGAAGGCTCAGGATGTTTTCAACTTTTGGTACAAAAAATTCTCTGTGTTTTCGACCTCAATCTGAAAACCTCCTTTGTTTTCGACCACTTCTGCACTTTACCCTTCTCTGGCGTCTTCATTTTTCTATCCACGCAACTCCAACTAGGTGGGTCCCTCTGATGTTTTTGACAATCTACTATGGCTTTTCACATGATCACATAGCCCTTTTTAAGGCTATGTGAACATGCGACTAACTGTTAAGTGTGCAACCTCGAGGTACCAAGTAGGGCCCAATTCATGGTCTTCAAGCTTTCAAACCGCTAGTAGTCGAGAGGCAACGGTTTCATGTTAGTTGCATGATCACATGGGATCTTTCGATCCCATGCGCCCATGAGACTAACCATCAATGGTTCACGGTTTAGGCAATTAGCATCACACAGTTGGTCGCATGATCGCATAGGCTTTCCTAGCTGGATGCGATCATGCGACAAGTGGTCAGTGGGGCCTAAAGTTTCTACATTAGTGCAAGTGTGACGAAGATCTACGGTGGTCGTATGATCTAATGGGATCTTTCGATCCCATGTGATCATGTGACAACCATTCGATGGACGTCTCAGTGGGTGGTGGGTCTGGATTTTCTAAAGCAACGTGGCAATCAGCATAGATCTAACAGTGGTTGTGTGTTCGCATGGAATCTTCTGAGGCCATGCGATCTTACACCCGTCGTTAGATGGGAATCTAAAGCTTTTGAAGTGGGTCCATGTCAGGAAGGTGCCAAGGTGTTTTCTGATGTAGCGGCTGGGATGAATAAGGGAGTGACACATGGTGGTTCTAGGCCTAGGGTTAAAAAAGCAAGTGTGAAATTGTGCAGATAAAGGGTTTCACATGGTCACTGCATGTAATCAAGGTTAAGGAAAGGGTCAGGTGACTTGGCAACAAGGGGAGTTTGAAACCTGAGGTAAACCTAGGGTTAGGATTGCGTGAACATATAAAGCTTGTCACATGATCTCATGTGGCCTCTTAGCCACATGCGATCATGCAATGAGCCATCAATGGTTAGCAGGGCTTCAAGTGGTGATGTGTTTGTTTTGCGGTGGGCTGAAAGTATAGCGCGGGCCCCGTAGATTCAAAATTTACAGTGGTCACATGTTCACATGGGATCTTCCGATCCCATGTGATCATGCGACTACCATCAAATTCTCTATTGTTTCTAGGCGGTGTTGTCACGTGTCCAACCTGTGTGAGTTTCTGGTTGGTCCACATGGTTGACAGGTGACTACTTCTTGCGGGCCAGGTGTCTTGCGTGGCAGAGGCAAGTTTTCAAAGGGCTTGTCACATGATCTCATGAAGGCTTTTGAGCTCATGCGATCATGCAACCATTGCTATTTCAAGGGCGGCATGATTGTTTTTCGTGGGCTTTCTTCTAAGGAGAATGTTGCAGGCACATGTAGATGAAATTTTATGACTTTGGAGGCAGTTGCAGTTGGATAGAATTTTGTAGAGATTTTAGGCCGCCGTTTTGGGTCCTTTCAGGATGGGATCGGATTTTGAGCATTCATGACTCAGTGGGCTTGAAGGGGGTTGTCAGATTGAGGTCTTTTATCTACAGGCATGATTAAGTATAGGGATGGACACGCAAAGACATATCTGATCGGTTGAGATATTTTCATGAATATTTATGATCAGAATTTGACTGCTAGGGTTGATTATTTTATTGCAAAAATTGTAACCCTAGTTAATTTTGAGACTCCTGCCTACGTGTAGTTGGAGTTTGTATATAATGTTTTTTGGAGCTTTTGAAGCGGAGGATCTGGCAATTGTAAAAAAGGAAAGTTTCTTTCCCAAAGGTTATTGAAGGCATTCTTTCTGCCCGTTAACTTTCTGCAATTGTAAAATTCCCATTGATAATTTAGATAATGCAAAGCATTCTGTGACATTCTTGTTGTCCCTGTGTTTCCTTGTTTGGCTTATCTCTTATTGGATTGAAGTTTATGAATGCTTTCAGTGATACTTAGGTTTTCTGATTCCTTTTGCTTTTTGCAATTTTGTGTGTTTCCTGTGTTTGATCTGATTTAGATGTTTTGTGGGTATGCTATAACCCCTAGCAGTCTTGTCTCAATCCTACACCAAGCTACAGAAGTGAATGTCTGTTTGTAGGTCATAAGTGGTGTCTTCTATTTAGGCCCTCTTATGAAATACTTATGCAAGCCTATTTAGTAAGCTGTGATCTTCTAGACCTATTTTCTTCACTAGTTTCATCCCTCTATACTTAGATCCAAACCCTTTTCAGTGCATCACCTAGTAGGTAGATTTGCTTTCCTGTTATTTCCATTTCATGTATTCCTTCTATCCCTTTCCCTCAAAAGTTTACTTTCCTGTTTAAAAGAAAATCAGGGTGATTATCCAAGAGGAACCAGCCTAGAATCTAGAGGTTTCAAAAGGTCCCACAACCTTGAGATGATTCCCATGTTATACTAGATTATCAAGACTAAGAGAGCTTGAGAGATGTGCAAATTCAGTGTATAACATTTTTGGCATGCCCGGTGGGACTATAAAAGAAGTCAATTTCAAATGTTATGATATCTCTGATATACTGATTGCATAATACAGACCTTTCAGAGGTTAGTACTCAAGTATATCTGGTGACTCCATGGGTGTTAAGAGCAGTGACCCAATTTTTGATAGAGCTTATGAAGAAAATAGACCCTTCTGATGGCAAAACTATTTGCATTTGCACCCTTTAATCAGGGTAGCCCATTAAGTTTTGCCCAACACCATGATGTGCCCTTGGTAGCACTCAAAAGTATACTTGATTCTATAGGTGAAGGACAGACAATAGCCTTTGAGCACATAAGAGATGTGACTACCATTTGCAGCATACACAACATTACTCAAGAGGATGTGGCCACCAAATTATTAGTAGCATCTCTGAAAGGTAAGGCTCTAGAGTGGTTTAGAACTTTAACTATTTGCTCCATTACTTCATGGGATAGACTTGGAGATCTCCTTAGAAAATACTTTGAGGATAATGCAGATTCTTTGTCTCTAGTGGAGCAACTCCAAGTTATAAGGAGAGATCCTTGTGAGCTGATGACAGATTTTAATGGCAAATTTCTCAAATCATGGAATAGGATTCCAATTAATATAAGGCCTTTAGTAGATTGTGCTCTCCTTTATTTTTTAAGAAGCCTAGCTAGTGATATATCTATCATGATTCAATCTTTAGGAGGTAGTTCATTGCCCCAGGCTTTTGACCTAGCTGTCAAAGCAGAAAATTGCTTAATCCAGGTAGGGATGATAGACAGAAGACCACCCATGCCTATCTCTCTTAATCTTCAGCCTACTATACCTCTATAGATGCCTCCATTTACCCCCATACCTACATTAATAGACCCTCAGGCAAGCACTAGCTATGGGAAGTCCATAGTTGACCTTCCTCAAGAGCTACTCAAAGTGGAAAGTGATCAACAAGCAACAAATAAGGAGATGATGAGCCTGTTGTATGCTTTAACCAAAGAGTTGATCACTGTAAAGGGGTAGTATTTGGAGGATGGATCACTTTATCAATAAGAGGATCAAAATCCTAACCAGCAGTGGCAAGTTCAGAAGCAACTATATCAAGAGTCTAGGCCACAATCTCAGGAGAAGCATCAGAGCAAAAGGCTGAATTTGGTAAAAAGGCCTTTCCATCCATATAATCCAGTCAAGAGGACATTCCCAACATAAAGCATCAAAGCAGCCGGTAGTCACCTGAACCCATTTTTTGGGAAGGAGGCTATAGATTTTCCACTTGTTCTCTTGAACTATGAGCTTCCTGATGGAGAAAGGTTAGAAGTGTTACAAAAGGAGACGGTTGAAAGTTCTCACTTCCTAAGTGACAGTGAGCCAGTCCTACAGCAGATAAAACCCTATGAACCAATCCCAAGGGAGCCCCCTACACCTCATAGCATTTCAAGCCACCAGAAAGAAGATGATTTTTGATTTTTAGGTGTGTTTTTTCATGATGATCATGAGGAATAGGTAGGGTTATTATATCAGGGTAGATTAGAGAAATTAGATTAGGATAAGAAAGAAAGTGAAGAAGGTGAGAGCCTAGCTGATCTATTTGAAGAGATGCCTTTCTATATTGAGCAGGATAAGGTAGTGCAAAGTTCATTAGTCGAGCCCTCTGATTGTGGAAGTGAAGATGATAGAGTTGTTGCTGACTTAGAGAAACAAGATGATTTTGATCTGATAATAGATGCTTTTTTCTCAACTCTTGTTGATGATCCTCATGTTCCTGAAAAGGATAATGGCTTGCCTGTGCTTAAGGAGGGGTTGGTGTCCCAGGGGTTTAACTATGTCCCAACTGTAGAAGAAGAAAACATATGCCAAATTATTGTGGAGGAGCAAATTCTTGACCTTCCTGCTGAAGACATTCATAAGATACACGCTGAGCAATAGGAGGGGCCTGGTTTTATGCTTTCTAGGGGATGTCCTATCAGATATCTAGCCCAAATGGGGTTGAGCAAGACATGCATACTCAAAGAATCAATGGAGGGTGATGTCAAGAGTCCACTCCTTGGTGACCACAGGCTTATCTAGCTATATCAGACTCCTATGGAGGGTAGCATCTGTGATCTAATTGAGGTTAGTAATCTAGTATACCAAATTCAGGAGGAGCTTTGCCAGATAATTTAGTATATTGTTGTTTCCCACTTTCTCCTTGTTAGCATCAAATGCACAAAGTGCAATACCCTAAGGAGGAAGGGTAGTTATTTCAACATGCCAGTGAATGGCTTTGTTTGAACAAGTTTTTTGTAGCTAGTTAGCTTAGGTTAGTTTTTCCTATTTTCTTCCAGCTTTCTAGTTTAGTTTTTTCCCTGTTTTCTAAGAAGTGCTTGTGCACAAGTTTGTCTTCTCAGTTTAGTTTTTGTCCCTCTCCTTGTCAGAAAGTTTTGTGCTAAAAAATGACCCCATGCCCAATTGATTGCTTCAAAGGCAACTGGTCAATGTCTAGCAGGTTGACATCTCGCAGAGGTCGCCAAAACGTTACCCAAAACATTCCCTATCATTCATTTTCAGCCATGGCTATTGTTTTCTAAAGAAGTGCTCAAGTGTCAAAAGGTCCAGTGTGTTTTCTGCCTTTTGGCCCAAAAACCCAGTGTGTTTTCAACCTTCTCTCTGAAGGCTCAGGATGTTTTCAACTTTCAGTACAAAAAATTCTCTATGTTTTCGACCTTGGTCCAAAAACCTTCTGTGTTTTCAACCACTTCTGCACTTTACCCTTCTCTGGTGTCTACATTTTTCTATCCATGCAACTCCAACCAGGTGGGTCCCTCTGATGTTTTTGACAATCTACTACGGCTTGTCACATGATTGCATAGCCCTTTTTAAGGCTATGCAAACATGTGACTAGTCGTTAAGTGCGTAACCCCGAGGTACCAAGTAGGGCCCAGTTCACGGTCTTCAAGCTTTCAAACTGCCAGCAGTCAAGAGGCAACGGTTTCATGTTAGTCACATGATCACATGGGATCTTTCGATCCCATGTGCCCATGTGACTAACTGTCAACAGTTCACGGTTTGGGTAGTTAGCATCACGCAGTTGGTCGCATGATCGCATAGGCCTTCCTAGCCGCATGTGATCATGCGACAAGCGGTTAGTGGGGCCCGAAGTTTCTGTATTGGCGCAAGTGCGATGAAGATCTATGGTGGTCGTATGATCTCATGGGATCTTCTAATCCCATGCGATCATGCGACAACCGTTCGATGGACGTCTTAGTGGGTGGTGGGTTTGAATTTTCTAAAGCAAGGTGGCAGTTAGCATAGATCTAACGGCGGTCGTGTGTTTGCATGGAATTTTTTGAGGCCATGTGATCTTACACCCATCATTAGATGGGAATCCAAAAATTGTGAAGTGGGTCCATGTCAGGAAGGTGCCGAGGTGTTTGTTGATGTAGCGGCTAAGATGAATAAGGGAGTGACACATGGTGGTTCTAGGCCCAGGGTTAAAAAAGCAAGTGTGCAGTTGTGCGGATAAAGGGTTTCGCATGGTCATTGGATGTAACCGAGGTTAAGGAAAGGGTCAGGTGACTTGGTGACAAGGGGAGTTTGAAACCTGAGGTAAACCTAGGGTTAGGATTGCATGAACATCTAAAGCTTGTCACATGATCTCATGCGGCCTCTTAGCCGCATACGATCATGCAACAAGCCGTCAACGGTTAGCAGGGCTTTAGGTGGTGACATGTTTGTTTTGTGGTGGGCTGGAAGTATAGCGCGGGCCCTGTAGATTCAAAATCTATGGTGGTTGCATGTTCACATGGGATCTTTCGATCCCATGTGATCATGCGACTACCATCAGATTCTCTATTGTTTTTAGGCAGTGTTGTCACGTGTCCAACCTGTGCGAGTTTCCGGTTGGTCCACATGGTTGACAGGTGACTACTTCTTGCAGGCCAGGTGTCTTGCGTGGTAGAGGCAAGTTTTCAAAGGGCTTGTCACATGATCGCGTGAAGGCTTTTGACCTCATGCAATCATGCGACCATTGCTATTTCAAGGGCAGTGTGATTATTTTTTATGGGCTTTCTTCTAAGGAGAATGTTGTAGGCACAGGTAGATGAAATTTTACAACTTTGGAGGCGGTTGCAGTTGGATAGAATTTTGTAGAGATTTTAGGCCACCATTTTGGGTCCTTTCAGGATGGGATCAGATTTTGAGCATTCATGACTCAGTGGGCTTGAAGGGGGTTGTCAGATTGAGGTCTTTTATCTACAGGCATGATTAAGTATAGGGATGGACACGCAAAGACATATCTGATCCGTTGAGATATTTTCATGAATATTTATGATCAGAATTTGACTGCTAGGGTTGATTATTTTATTGCAAAAATTGTAACCCTACTTAATTTTGAGACTCCTGCCTACGTGTAGTTGGAGTTTGTATATAATGTTTTTTGGAGCTTTTGAAGCGAAGAATCTGGCAATTGTAAAAAAGGAAAGTTTCTTTCCCAAAGGTTATTGAAGGCATTCTTTCTGCCCCTTAACTTTCTGCAATTGTAAAATTCCCATTAATAATTCAGATAATGCAAAGCATTCTGTGACATTCTTGTTGTCCCTGTGTTTCCTTGTTTGGCTTATCTCTTATTGGATTGAATTTTATGAATGCTTTCAGTGATACTTAGGTTTCTTGATTCCTCTTGCTTTCTGCAATTTTGTTTGTTTCTTGTGTTTGATCTGATTTAGATATTTTGTGGGTATGCTATAACCCCTAGCAGTCTTGTCTCAATCCTACACCGAGCTATAGAAGTGAATGTTTGTTTGCAGGTCATAAGTGGTGTCTTCTATTTAGGCCCTCTTATGAAATACTTATGCAAGCCTATTTAGTAAGCTGTGATCTTCTAGACCTATTTTCTTCACTAGTTTCATCCCTCTATACTGAGATCCAAACCCTAGTCTTGGTGCATCACCTAGTAGGTAGATTTGCTTTCCTGTTATTTCCATTTCATGTATTCCTTCTATCCCTTTCCCTCAAAAGTTTACTTTCCTATTTAAAAGCAAATCAGGGTGATTATCCAAGAGGAACCAGCCTAGAATCTAGAGGTTTCAAAAGGTCCCACAACCTTGAGATGATTCCCATGTTATACTGGATTATCAAGACTAAGAGAGCTTGAGATTAGAGGTGCAAATTTAGTGTATAATAGGAAGCATTCACTATTGAAGAACACCAAACTCCCCAGTCTATTGTAAAAACTAGGACTTCCACTCGGAGTGAGAAAGGAAACACTATTGAGAAATAAGAAATTTCCCAAGAAGAACCTACTGAAAACATTAAAGAGAAACATTGCAAGAAGAAAAATATTGAGAAAGAATAAATTTCCCAGGTAGATCCTAGTAAAAAACATTCCTTCTCCTCCTAAAATAAAATCTACATAGGAATAAGTTCCTGCAACATCTGCAGGGAAAAACTCAAGGAAAAAGGCCAAAATGACACTTGTTGTTGAAGTTAAAACAAAAAAATATGTGAGGATAAGTGAATGGGTCAAGATGAAACCTAGTACATATGTTCATACTCAGGAAACCCCAACCATTAATATTGAGACCTATGAGTCCCTTGAGGAGAGAATGACCAAAATTGATGAAGGTTTTAAGGTTGAGGTATGAGGAGATATTGAACAAAAGAGTCCAAAAGCTATCTCTAATGGAGAACAAAGTACTAAAGATATAGTTATGGATTAAGGGGAGGATTCTATGCCTATAGAAGAAAATACTCTTTTGTATGAGAATCATGACATTAATATGGAAGATGTACACAAAATTGTAGAATTTTTTTTTAATGAAGGTTGTTTAGATACCTTAGCACAAGTTGCCTAAGAGTTGGGTGAATTAAACACAAAAAGGGCCATGGTAGTTTGGAGAAGATCACCAGCCCATGAAAAGAAAAATAATGAGAAACCAACAGATAAAATTGAGAAATATATATCTATTGAAAATCAGAGACTTGTACCACCATGTGATCTATCCACCACTTTGACAACATCACTTAGTTTGTACTAGTATATGCTACTACACAGAGCACTATGGAAAGAGGAAAATAATAAACTTCAACACATAATTGATGAGAAATACAATTAAATAATTGAAAAGGATGAAGATATAGAACTACTCAAGGAAAAGGTTACTCAAATAACCTCTGTAATTCCTGAATTGATGAAATGTAGAGCTCCAACAATGGTCTATACTCTCTACCTAAAGGATAAATTCTTTAGTCTTAAGTTGACCATAATAGTGCAAGGTATTAACCCTTCTTTGAAAACTCTGCATGAGTCTTATGCTACGTTCAAAACCTCCCCTACAACTGTTAAAACCTACTATGTGAGTTATATCATCATAACTATGGTGTTCCTCATGATAAAGATTGAAATCCCCTAGCCTAAGTGGGAGATATCCAACTCAAAGCTTTCATGTCTTGGATTCAGAATGAATTAAGTCGAGAATATTTGGAAAGACCATACAAATATGAGGATTTGGACACACATTTACCCATCAGGGAAAAAGAAAAAGATGCAAAGAGGGTATATTATGACTAGCTAAAACTTAATTGTCACGAGGCAAGATTATAAATAGAACCCCCAAGGAAGAAGCCTACATAGATTATGAACAAATGGAAAGAATTGAATAACAATAGGGAACCAATTTAAAGAAAAGGGAACCACATTCTCCACAGAACTGCATCTTGGCAACATGCAGAGCTCCTCAGTATGTTCTTTTAGGGAGAGATAGGTCAAGCCATTGGATTCCTCTTAAGTTTCAACCACCACTTTTAATGTGGCCCCTGCTTAGTGTGAATGAAAATGTTAAATCTCACAATATGATGACATAGGTATCACAATGGAAGAAGCTAAAGGATACTATTGGAGCCTAGAAAAAGGAGGAGCAAGGCAAAGTTGACCATCAAACTTCTGAGTGAATGCTAGAATAATTAATGTTGTAGTTGCTGAGGGACCAACAATGAATTAAGTTGGGGGGAATGATGAGGCTGTTTTATGGCCTATTTTGTTCCATGCTTTCATAGATTTTTAGTCCAGAAGATAGGTTGTTATATTTTCACTAAAATCTTTTAAGTCAATATTTGTATAAAGGCATTATAAGGACCTGGTTTAAGTCTGAACAATCGTATCTTGATCTTAAGAACATAGACCACTTAAGTAATATTATCTATGGGTTAACTAATCACTTTTTATATTATTCACACTCTTATGGATGATTGAAATGTGAATGTGTTTCTATACCCAAGAAAACCATTTCCTACAAGAATGAATTAGTATATATAGATGTTTTATTCAAAGTAGGATGATGAGATAATCATATGTTATAAATTTGGCATGTGCTACTAATTGTTGTTTGCAGGACTAATTCATTCATATATTTAAGAAGATGACATCACAAAGGGCTCTGAACTAGTTCAACATCCACCAGAAGGAGAGGTTAGCTGCCTGCCATAAATACATTAGATTATCATTAAGAAAGTCAAGCATGGACAACTACACTTAGGAGGAAATCCAGTTAGAAGAATGTATATTTCTGCTGGATCATTTAATAAGTGAAGACTTTTTTTGTTAGTTGGGGAATTGTCTGAAACATGTTTTGTAGAGATAAAACTATTGTAATCCATACTGAGATGACCGATAGTTTAGGAGTTAGTTAAGGAAGTCCTTTTTATAAATAAGTTTCTTGTAGTCTTCTCTAGAGTTAGATTAGCAACAGGAACATAAGTCTTTACTGTAGTTTTGGGTGATTCTAGTTAATACGATTTATATTCAGTATGTACTTGGTTTTTTAGTTATGAATAAAACAAAGATGTCTTTGTTCTGATAAGCATATATTGAGTTGTTCCAATTCACTCATCCAAGGGGGGCCACTTGGTGAGTGAAAATTACTATTTCTTTAGTCATTATTTAGTACTTTGTTGTTCCTACATCCACTACGTAGCAAAACCTATGGTTGTTCCCACAACAAGGAAAATAGATTAGAGACCTGTTTGATTTCTAGATTTTGTTGAGTAGACTAAACTATTTGAAGCTTTCTAATTCCTACAGAGTCAAGTTACTTTCTAGTATTTTTTTTCAAGAATGCAACATTTTGTTTCCTTTCAATAGAATAGTGATGGCAATTACTGTAACTTAGTGCATATACTTTGTCGCACCATTTCAAGTTCATGCCCCTGGGTTGATAGATAAATGAGCCTATTGAATCAATTGATAACTTCTTTATGGATGCCCAATCTATAAGTAATGGGTAAACTATCCTAGTTACTAGTTATATTAATTTGGCAAGCACTTGGTGTGAAATGGGTATGCTAAAGAGATTTGGAAGGTCAGTTATTAAAAAAAATTGATCTATGTTTTTATATAATTTTAATAGAGGTGAAATGGAATCACCAATATTCAAATGTAAAGAGGGAAATATGAGATCTATTCTCAAACCCAAATTCCCAAAGAAGATATCCAATTTGATCAACCAAGAGGTTAATACACAATTGAATCAATTTTATGAAGAATATGGAAGAGAGAGAGAGAGAGAGAGAGAAAATCCAATATTTCCCTATAAAGGGTGTTATATTGTGTTTGCAAATATGGAATAATTGAAATACAAATACTAACCTCAAATTAGGGTAGATCTAGAAAATGTCAAATTCTGATGTAACCTACAATTTTGTAACCTACTCTGGACTGGAAATGTTGAGATAGAGAAAACCCAGAAATCTTTTCCAAAATGAGCTCAGGTTAGGTTTGACCCTCATAAAAGGTCAAATACTACATTCTTTATTTGAAGTCCGATTCTGATTCTGTTTGTAGATCTCAGAAGTTTGCCAAAAAGGGTATCCAAATTCTCTCTCAAATTCAAAATCCCACACCTATACCTACAAGAAAATGGCAGTTTTTTTTTTTGAATGGGGGGTTTGCCTTGGTCAAACCCCAATTTAGGAATTAACCTTGAAATTGAATTGAAATATATTGTGCATAAACAAAGTAATTGAATCAAATCACCTTGCTTATGTTGAAGTCCTTGTAGAGGATTCAAATACCCAAATCCACAAGTAGGAATGCTTCAATGGATGTAGGATGAATGTAGGATGTCTCCAATCAATGACATTTGATCTTCAACGCCAATCTTGACTTGATCTTTGCATATGAGAAGGCTTGAATGAATGGAGAAGGATGGATCTTCAAGGGGGCTCTAAAGAGATTGAATCCTTTAATGGCTAACAATGGATCTCCTTAATGGATGAATGCTTGAACACTTGAATGCTTGAAGGCTTTCTTGAATGCTTGAATTCACTTGCTTGCACTTGAGAGCTTGTTCTCACAAAACTTGATTGAGAAAATGAGAGGAAGACCTCCTTTTATAGTGAACTAGGGCACAATCCTCTAGAGGGGCCACCTTGGAGAATTAAATCCCAATTAGGTCCTAACCTTTAGAAAATATACCTAGATTAAATGCAATTAAAGGATTTACCATCTTGAAACCCGAAATGGTCGACCTGAAGGTGTGAAAACAAATATCCTAAAAGCTCGATGCCCAGAAATAATGAAAATTGGAAATTTGAATGAGAGGGAAAAAATCAGGGTTGGACCTGACCTAGTCAAGTTTGAGCTCACTCCTGACCTAGTTAGGTTTGACCTTGAATTTGACCCTGGTCCCAGATTCACTCAAAACCAAGTCAAGAGGTCTTGGGGATGCTTAGAAACCTAGAAATGATGCCAGAACAGGATAGAATGCCAGAGATAGACATAAAATCCTATGATTACTATGATGAAGGCCAGGAGGACTTATTTTTGAATCCTACCTAGAAAGTAGAGCCATGGAAGAGGGAAATTAAGGAGAATCCTCAGGATCCTAATCCTAATTTCACCTAGAATGAAGAAATCAAGTGCAGGGAAGAAGTGGAAAGTGGGGAGAAAAGCCAAATACATGCAAATACCTGATCAAGGTGCTTAACATGACCCCAAACCACTTACTCGGAGGGCTAAATGCTCTTACCATGGAAGTGCTTCCATTTTAAGATGATCTACGTTAAGCCCCCACTTTAGCAAGAGTATGGACTTGATGCAAACTCTTGGTAAAGGAGATCAGAATGAAAAGATAATCTTATCGTAATCCTAGGGACAAAGAGAAACCTTAAGCCCCTAGGAACTCAAGTCTTCATTGACTCCTAGATCACAATAAGAGAAACATCTCTAGTGAGAGAAATAAAGTGTGATTACCTCACCCAATGAGAGCTTATGTCCCATTGTGAACCACACGGTGCAACTGGAAAGATGGAATTGAACCGCCTAGTGAATGTGGCTACTCAATAGTCAACCCATCAAGGATTCATCCTTAGGAATATTCTATTCCATAAGAATAAAACCAAAAATAAAATAAAAAACAAAAGAGATTCCATCTTGAGGACACTTCCGACCTTAAGGGATCACAATATATGTGTATTTGAAATTGGAGGGATCAAGAGATCCTAAAATATAAATTTGTGCTTTAAGGATCAATTACTAATCCAAAAAGGGAAAAAATATCTTGAAAAATAATATGTGTGTATTGAAAAGTGTGTGTGTGCGATAGGTGAGAAGAGTGTATTCCCCCACATTAAATTCATTACTGACACTTTAATAGGAGCAATGGCTTTAACGAAAACATAAACAGCTCCACTAATTACATTACCACGTTGAGATGCCCCTAGATGAAGACAAATCAAGGGAAATATCACAGAAACATATAGAGAACATAGAAGGGATCTACCTACTATGGGGTCAGTATGATCATAAGATAATATATGTATGATATTATTGCAAATGAATTGACATCAGTCCCCAAAGAAAGTAGAACTACAATCACAAAGGAGGAAAGATCACATAAGATATACGAAGGAAAATATTTTCAGACCATGACATGGAGACCAAAAAGAATTAGTATTACCATATCTTGAATCCAAGAAGATTATACAAGGAAACATTTATGAACAATAGCACAATTACAACATAACATTGAACAATGCATAAAAGAATAGAGATACATATAGAAGACTTTGAACAATAGTTTTGATTCCTTCATCACCTTGTACCAACTGAGTAACAAGGATTTTATAAAAGAATCTAACAACATTTAGCAAACACATTATGGGAGAAGCATAGTACAGTAGGCAAACACACAACAAAACTACCACAAAGGACTAGCCTATCAAGCATGTCGCCTACTCTCCCCATCTCATTGTCTATCATTTAGGGAAGGTGGGTAACTCACAAGAGGGACTATATCCAACACAGTAGGAATGATACCCAATTCCAAACAAGGATCCTCTTGAGAATCACTATGTTCAACACTGGGTATAAGAGTCAATTGTGATGAAAGTATATTAGGTAAATCAATGTCAATGTCAATAGTCTCATATTCATCATTAATAGCATCAGTATCATCAAGAGTATCTTCTTCATCCAAATTAATCAAAATAGGGTCTAAGATACGAATAGAATCATCATAATCATGAATCTGAACATCATTATTAAAAGAAACCTCTTCTAACACGTTATGCATAGGTTTATTCGAGGAAGGTAAAGATCTTTAAAGAATAGAATTATGAGCTTTAGAATAAGCATGATGCTTTTTACGATGTTCATTAGAAGATTGGTTACATTTTGATTTATTTGAAATAGGTTGAGAACTAGTAGGAACAATCTTAGGATCCTTCACAGGTTCTTTAGGAAGATCCATAGGATTGGAAACAATAGGAGAAACAATCACAGGATCTTTGATAGGTTTGGTAGAAGGAACTTGATTAACAGAACTAGAAGCCATAGTTAAAGGAGGTATCGAGGGTGTAGGTAAAAGATCACGATTAAGATCCCTAGGAGGTGAACTTAATTCAATAATTTTACGATGTTTATAAGCTTGATATGATCAAAAAAGATTATCAGGTTGAGGAGGATATGAATTAGGTAATGAAGGCCAAAATAAATCCAGAGTAGCACAATCTCTAGGCCTAGAAGGTTGATATAGACTATGATTAATCATCTTTATTTCATTATCATGAATGAACTTAAGACACTTATGGATAGGTGAAGCAACAACATGCATGGAAGTCAACCAAGGAAAACCTATCTTAACTTGAAACTGATTAGAAGTAGGAACCACAACAAAGGTAATGTTCGCAACTTTTCCACAAAGTTCAACTGGTAAAATAATAGAACCAAATGATGGATAAAGAAAACCATTACAAGTATGAATCCACACATCTGATGTATCATAAAAGTCACATTGTAAGCTTTTCATAAAAAGATTTTCTTCAGTGATAACATTGACTAAGGACGTAGGATCAACAAAACAACCACGAGTAGGTTTCTGAGCAATCCTAGCAGCAATGTAAAGGGGACCATCAGGAGCTTTAATAGTCTTAGAGTCATCAAAGGTAATCAAAAGTTCCCAAGGTCTTTTATTCTTAAATTGTTGTCAAGGTTTAGGTTGATTTTTCATTTTAGGTTTAGGTTGTGGTTGTAAGGAAACTCAGGTACGAAAACAGCTTCCTATGCTAATCTCTATAGGAGAGTATTGTGCAAATTCTTATAAATCCTTACAATTTTAGATTCGTTAACTACTTTAACAAAGATATTGTAACCACATACCATACATACAGAAAAATAGAGAATGACACAATGATATACCCTGGGGAAAACCTTTCGGTAAAAAACCCCAGCACTCCAAAACCTGCACAATATATTATCTTCAACACAAAGATTACAATACACTTGCAATGAAAGTTCTTTCAGGAAATGAGAGATAAAGCCAACAAGACTTAAATTTCTATTATATCTCTCCCATAGGAGCATCATCATATATATAGACTCCTCTGGACCCAAAAATAGGCACAACCACCAAGACCCATGCACAAAGCCACATGTACACAGTTGTTACATGCAATGCCAAGAATAGGCATCCATCCCTAGAATAGACTATGACAGCTTGTCATAGAATCCACCAAAAATAACGGGCACAAGAGAAGTGTAAGAGAATCTGTCATACCAACCTATTTTTGGCATATTCTCTTACACACACCAACCACTTCTTCTTGGGCACCCAAATAGGCCCAAGTCATAAGATGCTCTTACACCTGTCATAGCACATTCCTTAAATAGTTCTTACGCATCATAGGAATCCGTCATGACCATTTCAGTCATGATCTCCTTACGCACAAGATGCCGACACATCAAGTAGAGTGACACATCAACATGCCAACTAGACATGTACACTCACACTTAATTACATTATTTGCAAAAAATACATTTTACAAAACAAATAATAAGAAAAGGAATTATCCAAGGTTGAGATACCTTATTCCGAACATTCTCCCACTTTTCGAACACCTTGTAAGAGCAACAGGAACATAACAAGAACTTTAACCGCTATAGGCCAAAAGGCCCATAGACTCCAAACACCATCTAAAGTTATCAGTAACCATTGGTTTTGTTAATGCATTTGCAACATTCTTCACAGTATCTACCTTCTCCAAATTTACCTTTCCATCTTCCACCATATCTCTCACAAAGTGAAACTGCACATCAATGTGCTTCATTTTGGCATGGAAAGTTGGATTCTGTGCAAGGCAAATAGCGCTTTGACTGTCACACCAAATAGTAATATGTTCTACATCAACACCAACATCAAAACACAATCTTCTAAGCCAAATGGCTTCTTTACAAGCATGAGTGGCAGCCATGTACTTAGCTTCTGTAGTGGACAAAGCAACCACAGGTTGTCGCTTACTCATCCAACTAATGGCACCACCAAACATAGTGAACACATAAGCACTGGTGGATCTCCTACTGTCAATATCACCTGCCCAATCTGAATCCACAAACCCACTAATATAAATTGAATGCGGAGATCCAGAAGAGTTACCATGATAACATATGGAGTAATCTGATGTACCCCTCAAATATCTGAATACTCACTTAACTGCATCCCAATGTACCCGTCCAGGGTTAGCCATAAATTGACTTAGGACTCCCACTGCTTGGGCAATGTCTGGTCTAATACAGACCATAGCATACATAAGACTGCCAACTACACTAGCATAAGGTACTCTACTCATGTCCTCCACCTCACTAGGAGATTTTGGACAATCATCTATAGATAACTTTGTTCCCATAGAAATAGGAACACATAGTGGTCTACAATATGCCATGCTGAACCTGTCCAACACAGACTTCACATACTTACTCTAACTCAACCAAAGTTTTCTGTTAGACCTATCTCTACTGATTTCCATACCCAAGATGTACCTAGCTGCCCCAAGATCTTTCATCTCAAACTGTGCTAACAACTGAGATTTAAAATCATAAATCATACCCTTACCCTTCCCAAATAGCAACATATCATCAACATATAATGCAACAATAAGAAGGTGATCATTTTCAACTCTGAAATAAACATAATGATCTGATTTTGATCTTACAAATCCAATTGACAATACAAAGGCATCAAACTTAAGGTACCACATCCTAGGAGATTGCTTCAAACCATATAGAGATTTCTTTAATATGCAAACTAAGGATTCTTTACCTTTAACAATGTAGTGCTCAGGCTATGACATATAAATCTCTTCCTCCAAATCACCATGAAGGAAAGCTATCTTCACATCCATCTGTTCTATCTCTAAATCATATGATGTAGCAAGAGATAACAAAAATCTAATGGATGTCAACTTTGCAATAGGAGAGAATATTTCACCATAATCTATTTCCTCTACCTATGAATACCCCTTTGCAACCAATCTAGCTTTATACCTCTCAACGCTGCCATCTGCATATAATTTCTTCTTGAACACCCATTTACAGCCAACAGATTTTCTCCCTTTAGGCAAAGGTACAAGGTCCCAAGTTTTGTTTTTCTCCAATGAAGCCATCTCATCATCCATAGCCTCAATCCAGGAACCTGCATCTTCCATGCCCAAAGCCTCTTTCACAGATCTAGGCTCATTAGTGTTAGTAATCAAAGCAAAGGCACAACTAGAATCTAACATAGAATAACCAAACATTTCTGGTTGCTTTCTTTCTTTCATGGATCTCCTCAAGGGCTGAGGTTGAGTTTGTTCTTCCTCTTCTTCCAAACTATCAGAGCTGCTAGAGCTCTCCTCATCATTAGACCCAACATGGTCTCTTTGTTCAGTCTTCTTAGGGGTAGGAGGCAACTGAACAAGATCTTTTTCCTTTTCTTTTTCATCTAGTTATAGCACAATAGGAGAAGATGTTAGCTCTCTAAAAATAACATTTCTACTATACAACACCTTACTAGTCATAGGATCCCAAAGCTTGTATCCTTTCACACCAACACTATATCCAATGAAAATACATTTAACAGCTTTGTTTTGCAACTTAGATCTTTTCTCCTTTGGAACATGTGCATAAGCTTCACAACCAAAAACACGAAGATGTCTAATTGAAGGCTTCTTACCAGACCACACCTCCATGGGTGTCTTACCAACAAGGGCTGATGTAGGAGATCTGTTAACCAGATAGCAAGCAGTGGCCATAGCTTCAGCCCAAAACCTTTGTTCTAAACCAGCTCCACTAAGTATACTCCTAGCCTTCTCCATTAGTGTCCTGTTCATTCTCTCTACAACTCCATTTTTTTGTGGGGTATAAGGAGTTGTCTTATGCCTCTTGATACCTTGTTCTTTATAGAACTGTTCAAACTCTACTGAGCAAAACTCACCACCATTGTCAATTCTCACACACTTAATCTTCTTACTAGTCTGATTCTCTACAAGAGCTTTAAATTCCTTTAACTAACTAAAGACTTGTGTCTTACTTTTAAGGAAATAAATCCACATCCTTCTACTATAATCATCTATGAAAGATACAAAGAATACAGACTTGGAGATTGAAGGAACTTTTATAGGACCAAATACATCAGAATGAATAAGATCCAAAACATCAGAAGATTTGTGAGAACTAGAGTAAAACTAAACATGATTTTGTTTACCATAGACACAGTGTTCGCAGAAGTAGAACTCGAGATTGCAGTCATTTAACCCCTCAACAAGATTTTTATTTTTTAGGGTTCTGAGACCCTTTTCACCAATGTGGTCAAATATCATATGCCACAACATTGTCTTTCCTGCAGGAAGCTTACCTTCCAAAGTATTTGCACTACCATCAGAACCAATAGCCACAAACTTCTTCACTACTTGTTCAGATGGTGAGGATGAAGAACTATTACATAGAGGAATACATGCATCTAGCTAAAATAAGGTACCTCTCCTAGTACCCCTTGCAAGCACTATCGATCCTCTAATCATCTTGCATCCTTCTTTCGAAAAAACAACTTGCACACCTACATCATTCATCATACTTACAGATAATAGGTTTCATGCCAAACCCAAAATGTGCATAACTCCATTGATTCCCTTTACTCAT
The DNA here is from genome assembly GCA_027943335.1 of Chamaecyparis obtusa. Taxonomy (NCBI): domain Eukaryota; kingdom Viridiplantae; phylum Streptophyta; class Pinopsida; order Cupressales; family Cupressaceae; genus Chamaecyparis; species Chamaecyparis obtusa. Next base: position 209,510 of record BSBK01004040.1, read on the forward strand.
CCATCAAGAAATTTGATAGTGACCCTTCCACGTCCAACTATCTTTAGGTGAGAATCATCACCCAAGTACACCTTTCCACCATTGAACTCTTCATATTTTGAGAACCAGTTTCGATGAGAGGTCATGTGAAAAGATGCGCTTGATTCAACCAACCACACATCATTAGATTCATGGGCTGCCAAAGTTGTGATGAATGCATCGCCATCTTCTTGAGATCTTTCTGAAGTTGAATCTAAACCTTCCTTCTTCTTCTTCAGCTCTTTGTAGTCTTTACGGAAGTGCCCAGATTTATCACAATTCCAACATTTTGCCTTGGACTTATTGGAAGTCTTTGACTTCCCATGGGATTTGGATCTAACCTTATTGTCAGACTTATTGTCATTTTTCTTCCCTCTTTCAGTGGATCTCCCACGAATGGCAAGGGCTTCTTTTTCTGAAATGGAAGCCTTTCTCCGCATCTCCTCTGATAGCAGCAAAGACACCACATCATCCATTTTGAAGGTGACTAAAGTGCTTCTGAGAGCCATCACAAGATGGTCCCATGAATCTAGTAAAGAACACAAAAGTGTGTAGCAATGATCCTCCTCCTCTAACTTGACACCAGCTGATGTCAACTGTGTAGCAAGTAGATTAAATGCATTTAAATGATCCGTTAAGGATCCACCTTCCTCCATTCATAGAGAGTACAAATTCTTCCTCAGGAACAACTTGTTCACCAGAGATTTGGCCTGATACATGGCTGCAAGTCTTTCCCACAAACTATTTGTGGTTTTCTCATCTAGAACATTCAGAAGAACTACATCGGTTAAACAGAGTCTTATGAGACCCTTAGCTTTATGGTCTTTGATATCCCAATCTACTTGAGCTATAGTTGCTGGTCTTGTAGCATTTGAAGTCACTTCCCATAGGTCACGATCTTCCAACATGTCTTCCATGTTGAGTTTTCACAACTCGAAATTAGTGCCATTAAATTTCTCCACCTCCATTCTTCCATATGATGAACTTGCCATCTCAATCTGCAAATAAGATTCAGAATGCTCTGCAAAAAACTCCCACTCAAAATTGAGATTAGCTCAAAAAACCCTACCCAACAACTAGGATCAAAAGTTCATCAAGCTTTGATACCACTTGTAAGGAAACTTAGGTGTGGAAACAGCTTCCTACACTAATCTCTATAGGAGAGTATTGTGCAAATTCTTATAAATCCTTACAATTTTAGATTCGTTAACTACTTTAACAAAGATATTGCAACCACATACCATACATATAGAAAAATAGAGAATGACACAATGATATACCCTGGGGAAAACCTTTCGCTAAAAAACTCTAGCACTCCAAAACCTGCACAATGTATTATCTTCAACACAAAGATTACAATACACTTGCAATGCAAGTTCTTTTAGGAAATGAGAGACAAAGCCAACAAGACTTAAATTTCTATTATATCTCTCCCATAGGAGCAACATCATATATATAGACTCCTCTAGACCCAAAAATAGGCACAACCACCAAGACCCATGCACAAGGCCACATGTACACAGTTGTTACATGCAATCCCAAGAATAGGCATCCATCCCTAGAATAGACTATGACAGCTTGTCATAGAATCCACCAAAAATAACGGTCACAAGAGAAGTGTAAGAGAATCTATCATACCAACCTATTTTTTGGCATATTCTCTTACACACACCAACCACTTCTTCTTAGGTGCCCAAATAGGCCCAAGTCATAAGATGCTCTTACACCTATCATAGCACATTCCTTAAATAGTTCTTACACGTCATAAGAATCTATCATGACCGTTTCAGTCATGATCTCCTTACGCACAAGATGCCAACACATCAAGTGGAGTGACACATCAACATGCCAACTAGACATGTACACTCACACTTAATTACATTATTTGCAAAAAATATATTTTACAAAACAAATAATAAGAATAGGAATTATCCAAGGTTGAGACACCTTATTCCTAATAGTGGTTGAGGTTGAAATTGAGCTTCAGGTTGAATCTAAGGTTGAAGTTGAAGGTGCAATTGAGGTTGAGGTGGAGATACAGACTGATCAATATGCTCCACTTGATTAACAACATGATTGAGATCATCCAACTTTGAATCATACACAATTTCCATAGCAGATGGTTGAACAATAGTATTAGTATCATGCATAGGTAAAGGGTTCATATAGATTTGAAGGTTCTGATTAGGAGGCAAGATAGATTTATTCCCACTACCATCCAGACGATCAACAGATAAATCCTTAGAATCAATTAGATCTTGAACCTTATGTTTTAAAGAATAACATTTCTCAGTATCATGACCATTCTGACGATGATATTGACAAAAAGCATTTTGATCAAAAGATTTAGATGTAATCATAGTAGGTACAAGAGGTCGAATAGGAGGTAAAGTAATCATATTAGTAGCTAACAACCTATTCATAATAGCCTGTAAAGATTCAAAAAGAGGAGTAAATGTACGATTTAATCGAAAAGTAGTGGATGTAGAAGTGGCATTATGAGATGCAACAACAACCTGATCAGCAACTACATTCACTTGTTTGTTTATCTTGACATAGTTATTGAATTTTTTAAACTTATTGGGATTAGGAGCAACATCACTCTTATTAACTGGAATAGGATCCATTGGAGTGTTGCTCTCAAATTGACTCACTTGTAATTGATAATGATGAAGTGCTGCACAAAGTTGTTGAAAAGAAGTAAATTCAGTAAGCAGAATCTTATCTCTAATATCCTTTTGCAAATTTGAAATAAATATACATTGAATATCAATATCAGGAATAGGATAGGAAATCCGAGCATGCAAATGCTTAAATCTACCAATAAATTCAGTCAATTTTTCTTTAGCACTTTGTTTACAATGCATTAAATCAGTCAAAGACACTTGCGAGCCAATATTGTTTTGAAATTGTTGAATAAATGCATTAGCAAGTTGTGGAAAGGAATCGATTGAATAAGAAGGCAAAGAACAATACCATTGTAAGGCCTTGTCATGAAAGGTTCCAGCAAACAATTTGGCTAAATTCCTATGGTCATGAGCATAATCACTACAAAGGATTTGGAATGTTTTAACATGATGAACATGATCTCCTTTTCCATTATAATTCTCAAGATGAGGCATCTCACCTTGCTGAGGAATAGGAGTTTGGATAATGTCTTGGGACAAAGGACTTCCCATGTCACATGTAGGAATACTAAACTTGTTTTGAGTTAAGGAAGCAAGTTGTTGTTGTAAGGATGATATAGTTTGAGCCAAACTGATGATTTTTGAATCATTAGAAGAAATGGGAGGAGTAGCCACATTAGATAGATTAGGTAAAGTGTAAGAGGCTGCAGGAATATATGACACAACTAGAGGAACACTAGGAACTATAGTTGGAAGCAGATTGGAATAAGTAAAAGGAACATTATGATATGAAGGTCGTGATATAGGAAGAGACACAAGAGGAACACTCATAGGAATAGAGGGAACCATCACATTCACCAAAGAAGGAGTATAGATAGGAATACTAGGTAAAGGATTAGAAGGAGGTTCAACACTAGTGATAGGAGGAATCAATCCTAATTCTTGAGCTTCTTGAGCTAAAGGTTTAACATTTGAATGCACAAGGTGAGTAATACCATGCAAGAGGTTAACACCTTGATCACTATCATGGAGAACTTTCTTAAGAGCCTCTATAGCTTGAATGAAATCTTGATTATGGTTTTCTTGAAGAAGCCAATTACCCATTTTATCAAGTTCAGTGGAAAGTTTTTGGACTTGCTTAGGAGGAACTCTTAAAGTATCATCCTCACCATGAGACGAGTGAGAAGATTTTTGCTCCATAGTAGGATTGGAATCATGAAGAATAAAGTTATCATCCAAGATCCTAAGGAAAGGAGAAGAAGATTCAGGATCAAAGGCACCCATGAGTCTACAACTTCGTGTAACCAGAATATTATAAGTAGGACTAGTGGTAGTAAAGCTCATAAACCAATGTAATGCAAATGAACTAAACTAAGAACACATAAAGCATGAATATGGTTGTATTTTTGAAATCTAATTAGCATACAAGATCTACCACCAACGAAAAATATAATACTAACAAGATAAAATGAAAGCACGATAAGGCATCCAATTCCACAAAAGAAAAGAGAGTAAATATTTTGGGTTCACCAAAATCAATAGAGGTGAAATGGAATCACCAATATTCAAATGTAAAGAGGGAAATATGAGATCTATTCTCAAACCCAAATTCCCAAAGAAGAGATCCAATTTGATCAACCAAGAGGTTAATACACAATTGAATCAATTTTATGAAGAATATGGGAGAGAGAGAGAGAGAGAGAGAGAGAGAGAGAATCCAATATTTCCCTATAAAGGGTGTTATATTGTTTTTGCAAATATGGAATAATTGAAATACAAATACTAACCTCAAATTAGGGCAGATCTAGAAAATGTCAAATTTTGATGTATGTGTATACTTTTGGGCAATTCTGCAACTTGCTCTAGACTAGAAATGTCGAGACAGAGAAAACCTAGAAATCTTTCCCAAAATGAGCTCAAGTCAAATACTACATTCTTTATTTGAAGTCTGATTCTGATTATGTTCATAGATCTCAGAAGTTTGCCGAAAAGGGTATCCAAATTTGCTCTCAAATCTGAAATCTTGCACCTATACCTACAAGAAAATGGGGGTTTTTATTGTATGGGGGGCATGCCTTGGTCAAACCCCAATTTAAGAATTAACCTTGAAATTGAATTGAAATATATTGTGCATAAACAAAGTAATTGAAACAAATCACCTTGCTTATGTTGAAGTCCTTGTAGAGGATTCTAATCCTCAAATCCATAAGTAGGAATGCTTCAATGGATGTAGGATGAATGTAGGATGTCTCCAATCAATGACATTTGATCTTAAACACCAATCTTGACTTGATCTTTGCATATGAGAAGGCTTGAATGAATGGAGAAGGATGGATCTTCAAGGGGGCTCCAAAGAGATTGAATCCTTCAATGGCTAACAATGGATCTCCTTGATGGATGAATACTTGAACACTTGAATGCTTGAAAGCTTTCTTGAATGCTTGAATTCACTTTCTTGCACTTGAGAGCTTGTTCTCACAAAACTTGATTGAGAAAATGAGAGATGAAGGCCACCTTTTATAGTGAACTAGGGCACAATCCTCTAAAGGGGCCATCTTGGAGACTTAAATCCAAATTAGGTCCTGACCTTTAGAAAATATACCTAGATTAAATGCAATTAAAGGATTTACCATCCTGAAACCTGAAATGGCCGACCCAGAGGCGGGAAAATCCCGAAAGCCCGATGCCCGGAAATCATGAAAATTAGAAATTTGAATGAGGGGGGCAAAATCAAGGTTGGACCTGACCTAGTTAGGTTCAAGCTTGATCCTAACCTAGTTAGGTTCAACCTCAAATCTTACCTTGGTCCCAGATTCACTTAGAACCAAGTCAGGAGGTCCCGAGGATGCCCAGAAACCTAGAAATGATGCCAGAACAGGATAGAATGCCAGAGATAGACATAAAATCCTATGATTACTATGATGAAGGCAAGGAGGACTTATTTATGAATCCTACCTATAAAGTAGAGCCATGGAAGAGTGAAATTAAGGAGAATCCTCAAGATCCTAACCCTAATTTCACCTAGAATGAAGAAATCAAGTGTAGGGAAGAAGTGGAAAGCAGGGAGAAAAGACAAATACATGCAAATACCCGATCAAGGTGCTTAACATGACCCCAAACCACTTACTTGGAGGGATAAATTCTCTTACCATGGAAGTGGTTCTATTTTAAGATGATAAATAATTATACAATACATGAGGTTATTTGGCAGACAATTTAGAAAATCACATTGTTTGTGCAACAATGGTCTAGAAATATAATGATAACAAGAACAAAAATATTGAACTATGAAGACAATCAAGCTTCATTAACAATAGTGATAGGGAGATCTTCCTTCGAATAGCCCTACTTCCTCTAGGACTTCTCTAGGTCTTCTCTTGACCTATCTTAGGGTTCCTAAGACCCTTCAAACTGAGGGATTCTTCCTAATCTCCTCTACTCCACAAGATCTCACTACCAAGGTCTCAAACTCACTCTAGCTCCCACAACTCCTATGAATTCAACTAAGGAATTCATCCATTACTCCAACTTCTTATTTCTAGTTGATAGACATGGGAGAGGATTCTTTTAGTATTTATTTATCTCAATTTGGGGTGCTCTACCTTGTAGTACCTTCCTTCTACTACCTGATCTCCAACTTCTAGCCTAAAAAGGCTACTAGGTCTTATACGTCTTCTAACACCCAAATCAGGGCTTATCTCTGCAATTGTCCATACAAGTGGTCAAAATAATCATCTTTTCAAACACCCTTTTTGAAGATACAAAGGATTCCAAAACCGTTATACCTCCAGATCCTCCGTACAGGCCTTTCCTAACTTCTAGCCTTGTTTTTAGGCCTAATTAGGCCTCACTAGTTCTCAGTGATGGTTTGATCTTTCCACCCCTTTCTGATTTGATCAAGAGCTATCCTTCACAAGATAGAGTCTCTGATCATCATGGAACACTTTCTAGGTGTTGGATTGGCTTTCCCAATCACCAAGCTCTCTCCTATTTGTTGGATCAAAGAAAGTTCCCTAACCGGGCTAGCTCTGGCTCACCTAGGGCTTGCTTTAAAAATTCATTCCTCTACAACCTAAAGCACAAAAATACATATTTATAATGTATATATATTTCTCTAATATGTTCCAGGTGGCTGTACAAAACCAACCATAGAATCTTAAGTTAGAGCCATTTTAAGAGTCTCCACTCTAAACAATCCAACAAGATGGTCTCAGAGGAGATTTAAGTTTCAATGCTTAAAAAAAAACTAATAAACTTAAACAAAGGTCTAAAATAATGCTCAAAACATAAAGAATGAAAACATGCAAACTTATACTCTGGTTCAATCCATGGTTAAGGATGACCGAGTTCTCAATTCAAATCATTCATGGGTACAGTCCTGACAGTCACAAATCACAAACTAATACAAATATTCAAAGAAAACTTACTTCCCACCTTTGGTCTTGAAAAAATCAAGCCATAAATAGGCTTTTTTCCCCAAGCTTGGTCATTTTTTTACCTATAACTAACTCCTAGGCTTAGACAGACCTTAGACCAAATGTTGTCATGACAACTTTTACATTTTGCTTGACAACTTTGTCAAGGTTGAGCCATGAGGTCTAAATAGACTCTCTCAACTATTCAAAGCCTTCTAGGACCCTTTTCCCACTTAATTATACTCATTTAATTCCTTTTCATAGTCAAGATACACCTTTGACTGATTTGCAACTCCCAATGGCATATAAGCCATATGCTTGGGTCTTCACCAAGACTAAAATGACCATCACTAGGACTTAAACCAACTACTTAAGAACCTTATAGGACTAATAACATACTTACTAACTAAGACAAAAAACCAAAAGTCCTTAAAGGATAGTGATTAGGCTAGAGTCACTACAAGCCAAAACTAGGTGTTTAGGAGCTAGGTTAGCCAAGAACCTAGGTGCTCTTGCACCATACTCCCCTGCAAAAATAACCTAAGTCCCATTAGGAGACAAGAGTGCCACATCAATTCCTAGCTTCTTGAAGTTGTTATCTTCAATCCATTGAGCCTTTGATTTAGGGAGAGACTTCCACTTCACAAGGTGCTCTATGTACACTCCATGTCTAGTTTGCTTCTTGATTCTTAAGTCTAGGATCTTCTCAGCTTGAGGCTTCACTTGGACTGGTATTTTGAGATCTTTCACATTAGTATGAAAATTAGGGATATTTTCTTCATCCTTCACATTAGGTCCTTTGTATTTCACCATGTCTTGAACATTAAAAACCAGAGAGATAGATAAGTCACTAGGCAGGCCTATCTTATAAGCATTTGAGTCATACTTGGCTATAACCTTACAAGGTCCAACTCTCCTCATTTTCAGCTTGCTAGGTATTCCTTTTTGAAGCCTTTCTTTTTTTAGGTGTGCCATCACACAATCTCCCACTTCAAACTAAAGATCTTTCCTCCTTTCATCAACTCTAACCTTCACCTTTTGAGTGGCTTCCACCAATGTCCTTCTAACCTGCTCATGGACTTCTTGCATGGATTGAGAAAAATCCTTAGCATGTCCACTCACTCCACCTTGATTACCAAGTTCTCTTACCTCACACACACCTCTTGGGTGCATGGCATACACCACTTCAAATGGACTCTTTCCAGTAGACCTATTTATGCTATCATTATAGGAAAATTGAGCTTGTGGAAATACCTGGTCCCACACTTGTCCATACTCCTTGGTAATAAATCTTAAGAGGCTCCCCAACACTCTATTGATAACCTCTATTTGACCATCCATTTGACGATGATAGGCTGATCCAAAAGTAAGGTTGGTTCCCAATCTCTTCCACAAAGTCTTCCAAAAATACCCCATGAATTTTACATCCCTATCTGAGACTATGTTGATTGGTAGGCCATGAATCCTTACCACTTCCTTAAATAATAAGTGTGCTATATATTTGGAATCATGTGTGGTCTTGCATGGTATGAAATTTCTCATTTTGTTGAATCTATCTACCACCACATAGATACTATCAAAACCAGTAGTTGACTTTGGCAAACCAACTATAAAGTCCATACTTAGATAGTCCCATGGCCTCCTAGGGATTGGTAAAGGCTAGTATAACCCTACATTTGAAGATGTTCCATTAGCCTTTTGACAAAAAATACATTGTTCTATATATCTTATCACATATCTTGGCATCTTGGGCCAATAGTAGAACCTTTGCACTAGGTCCAATGTCTTGTTCAAGCCAAAGTGTCCACTAAGGCTGCCATTATGCTTTTCTTGTATAAGGTTCTCCCTCATGGAACCTCTAGGTACACATAACTAATTAACCTTGAATAAAAATCCATTTTGTAATGTGTAGTTAGCAAACTCACTATGAAAGTGATTCTCAAAATCTTCACATACCTTGTAGGCCTTGGAGAAATCCTCATCCTCCTTGTAGAGTCCTTTGAATCCTTCTATACCAATGCTTTGGTGCTGGATTTCTTGGATAGTCAGCAACCTCCTACTTAAGGCATCATCTACCTTGTTGTTAAGGCCCTTCTTGTGCTTGATAGTAAAAGTATAGGCTTGGAGGAACTCCATCCACTTAATGTGCCTATGACTTAGCTTGTATTGAGTGTTGATGTAACTCAATGCTTGATTGTCTGTATAGACTACAAACTCCTTGGGTAATAGATAGTGTCTCCACTTTTTAAGTGCTTGAACCAATTCATAGAGCTCTAAATCATATTAGGAATACTTGGATTTAGCCTTATTTAGCCTTTCACTGAAAAATGCAACCGGTCTCCCTTCTTGATTTAAGACTACTCCCACTGCTATATTTCTTGCATCACATTCAACAATTGACAACTTTTCAAAGCCTGGTAATACCAAAATAGGCTGAGTTTCTACTCTTTCCTTCAATTTCTCAAACCCTTCTTGAGCTGCCTTGGTCCATACAAACTTGATTTTTAACTCCACCTTTGGTAGTGTTGAGCATAGGTGCACATATCTCACTGAATCATCTTATGAACTTCCTATAAAAGTGAGCTAATCCATGGAAGCTCCTCACTTTAGTCCCTATTTTAGGAGTGTGCCAACTCACTATGGCTTCCACTTTCCTTGGATCCATCTTGAGGTCACCTTTAGACACCACAAAACCTAGGTACACTAGTTCTTGTTCAAGGAACTCACTCTTCTCTAGGTTGATGGATAGCTTCTCCTCATGTAATCTTATTAGGACAACTTATAGGTGCTTCATGTGTTCCTCCTTGGTCTTGCTAAAGATGAGGATGTCATCTAGGTACACCATACCAAATCTACCAATATAGTATTTTAGGACCTCATCCATTAACCTCATGAAGGTACTAGGTGTATTTATAATTCCAAAGGGCATAACTAACCATTCATAAAGACCCTCATTGGTTTTGAAGGCTGACTTCCACTCATCCCCTTCCTTCATCCTAATTTGGTGATACCCACTTTTAAGATCAATTTTAGTAAAGTGTTGAGACCCCCCAAGATAATCCATAAGGTCTTCTATTCTAGGGATAGCAAACCTATATCTAATGGTAATCCTATTGATTTCCCTAGAATTGGTACATAACCTCCACTTACCTCCCCTCTTTGGTGCCAAAACCACATGGAAAACACATGGACTAATGCTTTTCCTTATCAGCCCTTGATCACAAAGTTCTTGGATTTGCCTTGCTATCTCTATGTTTTGGTCCGGGGTCATTTTGTATGTTGCCTTGTTAGGTAAGGATTCTCTAGGTACAAATTCAATTTGATGACTGATTTCTCTTTGAGGAGGGAGAGTGGCTGGTCCCATCACTTATGATGTCCTTAAACTAATTCAATAATTGCTGCACTTCTTTAGGCAATGTAGTGTGTAGTACCTTGGTCTCCTCCTTGGGTTTCAAGACTATAGGTAATCCCACTCCTTCTTCATTGAGTTCATGCAAGAACTCCTTCCCATTCATCAAGAGTACATGAGGATCAATTGAACTTGCAACTCCTTCCTCCACAAGTGACTGAATTTTATAAGTCACTTCATCCTTCCTAAAGTTATACACATTTCTCTTTCCATGATAAACAACATCCCAGTCATGTTTCCATGGCCTTCCTAGCAAAAAATGGCAAGCATCCATTGGTAGGATGTCACATAACATCTTATCTTGGTAGCCACCAATCATGAAGTCTAGCCATGCTTGTTCATTCACAAGAACATTCTACCCCTTATTCAACCAAGTCACTTTGTAAGGGTGAGTATGAGGTATACCCTCAAGTTTGAGCTTTTGGATTGCCTCCTCTGATATTATGTTATCAATTGAGCCTAAATCAATGATGACTTTGCAAAATTTTCCAGGGATCTTGCACTTGATCGTAAAAAGAGCCCTCCTATGTTTAGGTTCTTCTTTAATAGGTTCCTTGAGTAGAACTCTCCTAAACACGAGGTTCTCTCCATGTTCTAAATCCAAGTTCACTTTAGGTGACTTCACACTACTTTCTTCCTCTTAAGCATATGCTATCTTATTCTCTCCTTGATAACTTGAGGACTTATCTGGACATCTATATGTAGGATGGCCTAGCTGCCCACAATTGTAACACTTCATGCTTACAAAGTGTGATCCCTTGCTGAAGCCACTTGATCTTCCTCTACCACCTTGAAACCCTCTACCTCTTCCATAATTTCCTCTTGTACTTGCTTCACTAATTTGTTCCACCAACTTGGATTCTCCCTGAATTTTAGGCTCATTACTCCTACCACCATAGCCACCTCTATGGCTTCTAGAATCTCTTCCTCTATCCCTACCTTTGGTGGTGGAATCTTGTTTCTTTTTGTTCTTTTCTTCTACCTTTAGTGCTAATTGGAAGCACTTGTGGACAATAGCAGGGGTCCAAAGGCTGATTTCTTCTTGGATACTCCATCTCAAACCACTCAAGTATCTAGCAACTTAGATACTTTCCTCTTCTTGAATTTTGGACCTCAAACAAAGTTTTTGAAACTCCTCGGTGTAAGAAGTCACATCCATCTATTTTTGTCTAAGATTCTACCTTTTCTTGTGCATTTGGATCTCATGATCCTTTGGCAAGTAATTCTCCTTGATCTTTGTAACCATGGCTTTCTAATTTGCAATGGGTCTCTTCCCTTTTTTTTCCCTCTCTTCTTGAAGGAACTTCCACCATTTTAGGGCTGGTCCCTTTTGTCTTGATTTGGCTATCTTCACTCTTTGTGCCTCTAAGACACCTTCACATTCAAAGTGATTCTCCATCCCTTCAATCCACTCCATCACCAATTCCGAATCCATCTTGTAGGTGAACATGGATATCCCTTCTAAATCTTTGCCTCCCAATGCCTTGATGTCTTTTAGGAAGGGTTCTTCTTGAATAGGTGGATCAGGTTCAGGAACATAATCTTCATCAGCAATTGCTTTTCCCTTGTCATCTTCCACATCCATCTTTTCTTTCATCTTTTCAGTAGCCTCTACTACTAGCTCAAGATTATCTTTCAAAGCTTCCACAATCTTCTCTAGGAGCCTATTTCTTTCTTTTTGGTCCACCATTTCTCTGGCCAATTTAGGATTGGTCACCATCATGTTATCTCCAATGGATTCACTCCCTTCGGACATACAACTTTACCCAAGCCTTTCAATGACTCTGATACCAATTTGATAGGGAGATCTTCCTTCCAATAGCCCTACTTCCTCTAGGACTTCTCTAGGTCTTCTCTTGACTTATATTAGGGTTCCTAAGACCCTTCAAACTGATGGATTCTTCCTAATATCCTCTACTCCACAAGATCTCACTACCAAGGTCTCAAACTCACTCTAGTTCCGACAACTCCTTCAATGAATTCAACTAAGGAATTCCTCCATTACTCCAACTTCTTGTTTCCAATTGATAGACATGGGAGAGGAATCTTTTAGTCTTTATCTATCTCATTTTTGGGTGCTCTACCTTGTAGTGCCTTCCTTCTACTACCCGATCTCCAACTTTTAGCCTAAAAAGGCTACTAGGCCTTGTGAGTCTTCTAACACCCAAATCAGGGCTTATCTTTGCAATTGTCCACACAAGTGGTCAAAAGAATCACCTTTTTAGACACCCTTTTCAAAGATACAAAGGATTCCAAAACCCTTATACCTCCAAATCCTCCGTATAGACCTTTCCTAACTTCTACCCTTGTTTTTAGGCCTAATTATGCCTCATTGGTTCTCAATGAGGGTTTGATCTTTCCACCCCTTGAAGATTTGATCAAGAGCTCTCCTTCATAGGATAGAGTCTTTGATCATCATGGAACACTTTCCAGGTGTTGGATTGGCTTTCCTAATCACCGAGCTCTCTCCCATTTGCTGGATCAAAGCAAGTTCCCTAATTGCGCTAGATCTGGCTCACCTAGGGCTTGCTTTCAAAATTCATTCCTTTGCAACCTAAAGAAAAAAAACACATATTTACAATGTATATACATTACTCTAACATGTTACATGTGTTCATGCAAAACCAACTATAGAATCTTAAGTTAGAGCCATTTTAAGAGTCTCCACTCTGAACAATCCAACAAGTTGGTCTCGGAGGAGATTTTAAGTTTCAATGCTTAAAAACAAAATAATAAACTTAAACAAAGGTCTAAAATAATTCTCAAAACATAAAGAATGAAAACATGGAAACTTATTCTTTGGTTCAATCCATGGTTAAGGATGACCGAGTTCTCAATTCAAATCATTCATGGGTACAATCCCGACAGTCACAAACTAATACAAATATTCAAAGAAAAATTACTTCTCACCTTTGGTCTCAAAAAAATCAAGCCATAAATAGGCTTTTTTCCCCTAGCTTGGTCAGGTTCTGATGTATAACTAACTCCTAGGCTCAGACAGACCTTATAACAAATGTTGTCATGACAACTTTTACATTTTGCTTGACAACTTTGTCAAGGTTGAGCCATGAGGTCTAAATAGACTCTCTCAACTATTCCAAGCCTTCTAGGACCCTTTTCCCACTTAATTATACTCATTTAATTCCTTTTCATAGTCAAGATACACCTTTGATTGATTTGTAACTCCCAATGTCATATAAGCCATATGCTTTGGTCTTGACCAAGACTAAAAAGACCATCACTAGGACTTAAACCAACTACTTAAGAACCTTATAGGACTACTAACATACTCACTAACTAAGACACAAAACCAAAAGTCCTTAAAGGATAGTGACTAGGCTAGAGTCACTAAGAAAAATAAGTTGGACTGGTAGCCAAACAACCATTCATAATAATAAAAATAGGTTTTTCCTATTGAACATCACTCTGTAACTTGCATAAGCAAGCATACCAAGGAGGCCTTCCTCATGGGTGGAAGAACATCCTTTGAAACCAGTGATAAATGACTATTAATACACTTCCCCCTTCATTTTATGGGGTCATTTCCATCAGATCAAGAGTTTGAAAATGACATCCAGAAAACCAAACCAACAAAGGAGACTACTAGTGCACAATCTTATAGGATATCATCCCAGATAAAATCTAAATTCCCAATGGAGCTTGGTTTTTCCAACATATTGTCAAGGATCAAACCACATACATGAGAAGGGAGGTAAAGGTAATATTTTTCCTACTGATGTCTTCACTCTTAAACCATATCTTCAAATGGCCATGGTTATTGATTTAGAAATGAATAAGCTTAAGAATTCAACTATTTTCTTGGCAACCCAAGAACTTAATAGGTTGCCATCTTGAAGTTTTTTAAATGATTGGCTTCATAATATTTGGAGTAATTTCTTAGGGTTTCACTTTTCTTATTTGAGAATAATTCAAAAGGGTTTGTTCCTCATTTTTTCCACTAACCCTAATAGCCAAAAAGAGGTTATTAGGAGGAAATTTTGGAAAATAGGGTCCTCTAATTTTAGAATATTTTCTTTGTCACCTAATGAAATTCATGAAGAATTTATTGCATTATCTTTCCCTAGGTGGTTGGTGATAGGAAATCTCCCACCTTTTTTGTGGAACCTAATGCCCCAAGCTCTTGAGCCAATAGGCAATGTGTTATGGATGGATAAAAAAAATGTCCTCCTTCCTCATACAGATGCAAGGGTTATTTTTTCCTTGAAACCTACACTTGACTTACTAAAATAAATTCATTTTGATCTTGACCACTTGTATTCATGCCATGTTACATATTTAGGTAGGATCAACTCATGCTTCCTTTGTAGGAAGGAGGGCTATATGCAGTCTTCATGCCCTATTATAAAAAAGAGAAATCCTAAACCTAATGCTTAGGTTGATCATGCCAACAAGACCTCTAATGTTCCTCCCATTAATCCATCTAAACCTAGTCTTGACCTCACCCCTATTGTGTCTACCTACATTCCTAAGATTTCTAAGACCCCCCAGATATTGACACTAAGCTTGACCAATTAAAGTCAAATTTTGTGAAGAAGGTTCAACCAAGTGATGTTATCCCTTGTGCTTCTCTCCCTAACCTGCCAAAGCTTCTAGATGTTGAGTCACTTGATTTTGGTCTCTTACCTCCCTTCCCAAGACCTAAATAGATAAATCTCAATGCCCAAAAGTTGGCCCTAAAAGGATTCGTAGGATCTCTTATCCTAAATTTAAGGATGCTCACTCTTCTAGATTTAATTTTCCCTCCTCTTCAAATAATTCCTCTTTTAACCAGAACCTTATTGAGAAGCTCATTTCCCCCTACACCATGAGGGTAATGACACCATGGATGATTGTAAATCAAAGGAGGATGAACCTGCGGAGAGGGTTGTGGAAGGGTTGGAGAATCCCAAAGTTGTTTTTGATATTGGGTCATTAGCTAATGGTTTACTAGTCATTTAAGAGGCATATGATCTAGAAGATAAATTTTCTGATTTTACCCTAGTTGTTATTCCTACTCCTCCCCCCTTCCACCCCCCAAACAAAAAAAAAAATCTCATCCTCCTTTGTCTCCCTCCCCTTGTACTCCCACCCATGATCCCATCCAACCCCATCATGTTGAGGGTAAAGGTGCTTCTCAAGGGGTGACCGATATGGATGCTCTTGAAGAGGGAGAGATTACTGAGATGGAAATAGTCCCTATTACAGAATCAAAAAAGGATTCTGAAGTTTTTGTGTTCCACAACAAGATGAAGAAAATAAGGGTTAGAACCAATAAGTCTGATTAGGTTAAGGAATCTCAAGAAGACACAAATGAGGTAGCCACTCCCAAAAAGAAGAGGGGTACGCCCCCTGACCCCTCAATGGTAAACATAGAGGCCTAGAATCACCATACATTTAAAATACATTATAAAAAGATTTCTTATGGCTAATAAGAGTATTGACATCCTACTGCATCAGGAATTGAAAGCCACTAGTTTCACATTGGAAATAAGTCTTCATTGTATATGGAAGGATGCTAGTGTGTATGTTACTGCTCATCAGAAGGGTAGGGTGGGGGGCTACCATCCTTATCAACCCCAAATGGGATAACCACATCTAAATGGGGGTGTTCCCATTGTCAAAGACTAATTTGGGTTACTTTTAAGGTTGGTAATTTAGATTTTGGGGTATGAAACATATATGCCCCTAATGAGCACAAGAATAGAACCAAGTTATGGAAATCTATGTTTAACCTTGATGGAATTCCTTGGATACTAGGAGCTAACTTCAACATAGTGGAAACACCTCAAGATAAGGATGGTGGTGTTAAATTTGAATGGAAAGGGTTTAAATTTATTTTTTTGGTATAAATCTCTAAACAAACATAGATTGTTTGACCCACTTGCTGGTAATAAATATAATCACAAAGGCATTTGGCATACATGGACTAACTATTAGTAGGGCAATAAAAGGATCTATTGTAGGCTAGATAGATTTTATGTTAATAGAGATGAGTTTAGTTTCAGGAAGGGTCATAAGGGTGCATGTGTCAAGGTCACCCCTTATACCCTATCTGACCACCACCCTATCCAAGCTAATATATTTTAGATTGGGAAGGGTTTCCCTGAAATTAGAGGCAAATATGGATTTTCTATGAATGTCATTCTACTTCATGATGAGGATGTTAATACAGTATTCAATATTATTAGATGGTATAACAATGTTGTAGGGGGTGATCAAAGTGTACTGGATAGATGGTCACATAATATTACTAGTTGGAGGACTCTTTGTCAGGTTGTTGGCAAGGAAAAGGCCAAACAAAAAAGGAGGCTAGACTCAGATCTCCAAGAAAATTTGAGCATATCTAAAGGGGCCTTACAAAATGATCCTACCAATGTTGATTTATTGGAGATGGTGACTTAGACAATAGACTCCCTCATAATATTGTAAAATTTTAAGATTTAAGGAGCTAAAATGAGGGCTAGATTGAATTAGATCAATAAAGGTGATAAGGGGTCTAAGTTATTTTTTCAAGTACTAAAAAAGAAAGAGGATAAAAATAGGATATATTTCATTTGGGAGGAGGGAGTTGGACTGAATTCACAAGGTGATATCTTAAAGGCATTTTTTTAGTTTCTATAGTAAACTCTTCACTACATAAGACATAGGCCCTCATATGGAGGAAGCAAGGAATAAAATTAGTGAAATCATTCCCAAAAATGTGTCCATGGAAAAGGTTGCTTTATTAGATAGATCTATCATTGTTGAAGAGATTAACAACTCCATCCTAAATTTGATCAATGATAAGGCCCCTGGGCCAGATAGGATTACAGTTGAGTTCTACGAAAAGAACATTAATTGGGTTGGAGAGGAGCTTTTTCAATTCTATATAGAGGCCATTAATAGAAAAATACTTGGGGTATATATTACTATAATTTTAATTAAATTGATTCCTAAGGATGGAGACAAATAATTGATTAAAAATAGGAGGCCCATTACATTACTTAATATCTCCTATAAAATTCTTTCTAAATTTTTGACTTTAAGGCTAGAAAATATTCTCCCCCAAGTGATTAATCCAACCCAAATAGGTCTTGTGAAAGGGAGGTATATTCTTGAGAACTTAATAACATGTTGGGAGGTCATAGATTGGGCTATGGACTCTGGACAACATGCTTGTATGCTTCTATTCTAGTTTATGAAAAGGTATATGATAGAATTAAGTGGCACTTTATTGCTATGATACTAAAATGTTTGGGGTTCCCCAATCTATTCTACTAGATGGTTAATACCCTCATGTATGGAGTGAATTCCTAGGTTGAGGTAAATGGTGTTAGATCACACCCTTTTGCACTATCTAAATCAATTAGGCAAGCCTGTCCACTAACCCCAACCTTATCTATTTTTGCAATTGATGCACTTTATTATATTCTCAAAGATAATACCATATCACCAAGGGTCAAATGGATTATCATCCCAAATGGGGAAGAGCTCTGATGAAGGGTGCTCCCCTTAATACCACAAACACATAATAGAAACAGAGAAACAACAACAATATGCAAGAACATAAAATTGGCTTCTTATTATCTCCACAAATGTGGAATTACAAAATTTCAAAATTACAATATGCAAAGCCACATAGGCATTCCCTTACAATATTCTATAGGACAAAGCCTCAAATTATTACCCAGAACTGCCCTAGACAACACTACAGACCTTCTTTATATAGGCAATTTCCACCACCCGAGAAGGTTCCAAAAATTTAGCCAACAAGGCCGACCAAACTTAGAATTATTTTATTTTATAATTTATTACATCAAAGTCAGCTCAAAATAGCTTTTGAAACCCAAACAAAAATTTTGAAAGAAAATCATTTTCTGCCATTTTAGGTGACCCAACTTCTGAAGACCATAAGTCATCGCCAGTTGACCTGATTGACTATTATAACCCCATTCTGGAAAGGCCACAAAGTGCTCTACAAGCCTAAATTGTGCAAGCGCCTATCACCCAAATTTTTGACCTCATTCGGGGCCTCTAAAGCCTTCAAAATTGAGTTCAAAGTTTTGGCACCCTGCTACCAATACCAAAAATCTTCACTATCTACGAAGCTAGATTCGATCTGTCATTGACATTTTACTAGCAAGCTAATACGACTTAGATGAACCTCCACATGTGAAATCAGAACATTCTGAGATTGTATGACCAAATTACTAAAAATAGAAAGTTTCCATAAATAGAAGCTCTACACAAGATATCCCTTATTGAAAACAAAACCAGAAATATTTTTGGGTGATGCAAGATTTCTCTTACACCCAGGATGCTCCTGCATCAGACACTCAGGGTAATTTGAGAAGTGACCCTGTCACGACTCAGGTGTGAAGAGGAAAACCAAGATGGTTAACCTCCTCCCTTGTCAGCCATGATGAATCTTCAATAGGTCATCCTTTCCACTTGACCAGATATTCTTCATATGTCCTGTTCCTTGTGCTTCTGCCAACACGGTTGTCTAGTATGTCTTCAATCTCCTTGATATCTGAATTGGTTGCTGGAATACTCCACTATGCTACTATAACCTCATCTTCAACACCTCCTTCATGATACTCTATCAAATCTAAAACATTAAAAACTGGTGAAATATTCAGCTCAGTAGGCAACTCGACCTCATATGCATTTCCTGAATCATGCTTCTTCAGTATCTTACATGGCCCAAACTTCTTCATTTTCAACTTGTTATATGTACCAACCAAAAATCTTTTCTTCCATAAATGAACCATGACTTCATCTCCAACGTAAAATTCCTTATGCCTCCTTTTCTCATCTACCTTAGCCTTATATTGCGCATTCATCTTGGTAACATGCTTCCTCACCTCCTCATGGATGTTCTTCAAATGTTCTACAAAATCCTCAACTGCAGCACTACTTATTTCTCCTTTATCTATCTTTCTCAACTCAAATGCATTTCTTGGACTACTCCCATATACAATCTAGAATGGTGATTTACCAGTGCTCCTGTTGATAGAATTATTGTATACAAATTCTGCCTGTGGTAAAATCAAATCCCATCCTGTTGGCTTATCCCCAACCAAACATCTCAGCAAATTTCTCAAACTCCTATTCACCACCTCTATCTGTCCATCAGTCTATGGATGATGTGATGAACTGAACTTCAAATCTATCTTCAACTTCTTCCATAATGTACGCCAGAAATATCCAGCAAACTTAGTGTCTCTATCTGAAACTATCATCTTTGGTAAACCATGTAGTCTCACCACTTCTCTGAAAAATAATTCTGCTACATGAACAACATCATTAGTCTTCTTGCAGGGAATGAAATGTGCCATCTTTGAAAATCTGTCAACTACCACAAAAATTGAATCATGTCCTCGTTGTGTCCTCGGCAATCCAAGAACAAAATCCATATTGATATCCTCCCATGGCTTCTCTAGTACAGGTAATGGCTGATACAATCCTGTATTCTGCTTCACTCCTTTTGCCATCTAACATTCTCTACAACTCTATACAAACTTCTTGACATCTTGTTGTAACTGTGGCCAATAATAGTTCTCACTAACAATAGCAATGGTTTTAGCTCGACCAAAATGTCTAGCCAATCCTCTGCTATGCTTCTCCTTGATGAGATTCTCCCTCATAAAACTTCATGGAATGCACAATTGACTTCCTCTGAATAGCATACCATCTTGGATGATGAAATCCAACCACTTCATCCTATCTAAAGTAATAGGTTCTGTACAAGCTTTCCAAGCTTCACCAAAATTAGGATCCGCTAGATACAAATTCTTGAGTTCCTTGAACCCAACCACCTCAATCTACATTTTTGTCAGCAATAGTTGCATTAAGGTAATGGGAAACTTTCTCCTTATCAGCTTCTACATGGCCTATTCTGATGAGGATTCGATAGAATTCCTCCGTATACTCCTGAACAGATCTTCTTGCTTACTTCAAAATTTGCATTTTCTTTAGTAGGTCAAGCTCATAATCAATAGGAATGAACTGTCGCTTCAATTTATCCACCATCTGATCCCATCTTGTGATTTTATCTTTTTCTCTTCTATTTCACTCCAATTGAATCTCTTGCCACCAGATCTTTGCATAGCCTTTCAGTCTGGCCTTCATGAATTTGACCCTATTAGGATCCTCAATATCTTCATACTCAAAACAAAAAAATACTCATAACAAAAAAATATTTTTAAAGGTGACAACTTGCATACAAAGACAACTAAAAAAATCAAAATCTGATACACAATTTAGACTCTAAAAAACATGTTAAGAGTGTGCCGTAGTGGTGTTGTTCCCCTAATGAAATCTAGAAAAATAGACATAAAACAAAGTATTAGTCATAATGGTGAATGCCGGCATGGTTTAAATATAGGCCTGCAAAATGAATCGTAAGTGCTGCGTTCCATAGAAAAAAATAAAAAATAGATGGCAAATCATAGAACTCCAACGAGGGATTTGTTTTCATCATCTTGGAAATAAAGTCACTTCTGCCATCCTTGCACACTTTTCCCCAATAAATGTTATTCATCTTTATGAATAAGCAATTCTGCTCCGTCCTCCATGCATCATACCCCTACCAATTGCTTTTTGTCTTCTAAGCATTCTGCATTAAACTAGCTTGATCCATTTTCCTGGCTTCTGTTTGCCTCAATTTAGTGTCAAGCATTTTCAAATTCCAAGAAAATGCTTGTATTAGCATTCTTCTCTGTTTCAATTTGTATCTCATGGCAGTCCCTTCTGAAACCTCTAGACATCCCAAGTATGGCCTAGGAAATGCTTTTGATGGCTTGAGAATTTCCCTACCTGCTTCTGTTGCATCCGGCCAACAATTGCATCACACGATAACTGCTTTTGATGGCATAATAATTACCCCACCTACTTCAGCTTCTATTTTTGCTGAATCTAAAACCTCATCTGGAATGAAACACCTGCTCTATGATGTTTTTATAAATCATCACGGAGGAGATGTAAA
Organism: Chamaecyparis obtusa; assembly: GCA_027943335.1. Taxonomy (NCBI): domain Eukaryota; kingdom Viridiplantae; phylum Streptophyta; class Pinopsida; order Cupressales; family Cupressaceae; genus Chamaecyparis; species Chamaecyparis obtusa. Next base: position 230,948 of record BSBK01004040.1, read on the forward strand.
ATACACAATGGCCAACAATATCTACAAAAAATTAGATGCTATGGGATTGAGGGTTTTCTTGGACAAAAATGAACTGGAACTTGGGGATTTTTTCCCTATTGCTTTACAACAAGCAATGCAAAGTGCTTCCCTTCACATAGCCATATTTTTTGAGAATTATGCTCACTCTCCCTAGTGTTCGGCTAAGCTGGCATTCATGCTGCAAACCGGCATCAAATATATCCCCATTTTCTTTCATGTCGAGCCCTCTACTCTAAGGTGGGCGATTGAAGGAAAAGGAATTTATGCAGATGCCTTCTCCAACCATGAAATGAAGAACAGGTACGCCTCAAATACTATTCCTCCATATTCTCTGTTGGATGCCCATTCGACCCTTAATATTAATTAAGTATTTTACACTCTCAATTATTATTATTTTTTCCTTTTAATCTATCATATATGAGAGTTAAGTTTGTTCCACCTATGCAGATATAGCTTAGAAAAGATTCAAAGCTAGAAGTTGGCACTCCATAAAGCTTCCTTGTACACTGGCAAGACCATTAATAATCAAAGGTAAGGAAAATAAAGCCAAGTTTTCAAATTGGTTCTAAAATCAAAACAAATTATATATTTCTATTCAGTAGATTATAAATTATGGTAATTGTCATGGACTGCCATAATAATTTTTTATTAAAAAACAAATTGACTGAAGAATGTTTTGAATTTAATTGTGTAGGGATTTTTATTATTATTGTGGATCATAGCTCATAATCTTATTTGCATATATATTATAATTTTTTTTTATTGAAAAGAATTGATAAATATCTTTCTTAAAGGGCCTATTCCATCTATATATCACATTTAAAAAAATAGACATCTTGAGAAGGATTTCTCTTAATATCTTTTATATTAGCTTTCTAAAGATAACTATGCTAGTGATGAATTATGGAGTGTGATCCTATGGTTGATAATACTTACTATTTAATCAATAAGAGTCTAAGAACTATACTAAGTCATCTCTATCTATGAATAGATGGTGAAATAACTTGATTTGTGACTTATACCTCCCCCAGTCCCATTGCCCTTCCCAAGATAGATAGGGGACATCAATAGCTCTAGCCTTGTTGGCTTCTCCTTTATCTACATCATCCTTCTTGAACCCTCTTCAGAACACTTAATGTCTTTACATTTTCATGTCTGCTACTTTGTTGTATATGCAAATGCTTTGGAGATGAAGCTCCCAACAGAGAAGACAATGGTATGGCACCAAAGACTTGGTCACATTGGTGAGTAGGGTCTTAGAGCCCTAAAGAATAAGAGCCTTGTTGAAGGCCTTGATGATTGAAATCTTGAGTTCAACTTCTGTGAACATTGGGTTTATGGTAAACAACACTGTGTTTCTTTTTTATTCTAGTTCTCATAAGTCTTTTGGGGTTTTGGATTATATTCATTTGGATGTGTTTGGTCTAGTTAATGTTCCCTCGATATCTAGATTTGTGTACTTTGTTTTTCTCATAGATGACTATAGTAGGACATTCGTTTATTTCCTCATAAGTAAATCTGAAGTTTTTAGTTGGTTTAAGGAATTTAAGTCTTTGGTTGAAAATTAGATTGGTAAAAAAATTAAGTGTTTGAGGACTGACAATGGCAATGAGTTTTGTTTAGTAGAATTTGACAGGTTCTGTAAGGATCATGGAATTGAGAGACATAAGACAACTCCATACACCCCACAACAAAATGGAGTTGTAGAGAGGATGAACAAAATGCTGATGGAGAGGGCAAGGAGTATATTGAGTGGTGCTGGGCTTGAACAAAAGATTTAGGCTGAAGTTGTAGCCATTGCATGTTATTTAATTAACAAATCTCTTACTTTAGCACTTGTTGAGAAGACACCCATGGAGGCGTGGTCTAGCAAGAAGCCCTCATTAAGACATCTCAAAGTCTTTGGTTGTGAGGCATATGCTCATGTGCCAAGTGAGAAAATATCAAAATTGGAGAGCAAGGTGGTTAAGTGTATCTTCATTGGCTATGGTGTCGATGTGAAATGTTACAAGCTTTGGGATCTAGTTGCCAAGAAGGTGCTCTACAATAGAATTGTAATATTTCATGAGCTGAACACTTCCACAGTTGATTTGCAACCAGAGAAGGAAGAGAAATAGAAAAAGGAGGTAGTTTAGATACCATCTATTCATTATAAGAAATGAACTACGCACTCCTATTGGACTTGATGATGAGGAGAGCTCAAGTAGCTTTGAAAGTTTTGAGAAGAGCAAGAACCTCAACCTCAATCATTGAGGACATCTACTCATGAAAGACAATGACCTAATAGATATGGTTATTCACTTGAAAGGTTTGGATATTCTTTGTTGGATTCTAGTTGTATATTTTCTTTGATTACTAACACTGATGAGCCTAGGACTATTATAGAGGCTATGGGTATGCATGATGCAGATTCTTGGATGGAAGCCATGAATGAAGAGATGGCAGTATTGTAGAAAAATGCTACATGGGATTTGGTACCTTTTCCTGAAGGACGAAAATCTGTTGGATGTAAATGGGTGTTCAAGAAGAAACTGGGTCCAGATGGCAGTGTTGAGATGTATAAGGCACGGTTGGTCGCAAAGGGGTATTCACAGGTGGAGGGAATTGATTATGATGAAATTTTCTCTCTTGTAGCTAAGATGACATCCATTCGATTCTTGTTATCACTTGCAGTAACTTGTGACTTTGAAGTTGAGCAAATGGATGTGAAGACAACGTTCTTTCATGGTGGTTTGTAGGAGGAAATTTATGTCACAGCCAGAGCATTTTGTTGAAAAAGGTTAAGAAACCCTTTTTTGTAAGTTGAAGAAATCTCTGTATGGTTTGAAATAGTCTCCTAGAATGTGATATCAAAAATTTGACACCTATGTGAGAAAAGAGGAGAAGACTCAATTTATAGACTTTTGAGAGGAATGATTGGTTGAGATTTGAAATTGAATGGAGGGCTAAGATTCATTTGGATCAATGATGTGGAGGCCAAATAAGCAAGTGTTGACCATTTAAAAAGGTGAGTTGTCACTCTCACATGTGTGAGCAACTTTGAGGAATGGGACAATAAATGCCAAGTGGGGGACAAGTGTAAGAGGTGAGAGGCTCAAGAAATTTCACACGTGTGAGCATGAGTCAAGAGAAAGTGGTACACAAATGTGTAAGAGATGGGTAGCTCAAGGTAAATATAGATGTGAGGAGTGTCTCAAGGTAAATTTTTTTAAAATTTGAAATTTAAAATTGTGCATACACATGTGTGAGACAATTTTAAGTTAGGGTTAATTGCTAATGGGTTAGGAATCAAGAAATTAAGCTAATTAATCAATGATTAATTAGTGGGTAGGATTTAGGAAAAGGTGGAGGGATTTAGGATATAAGTTAGTTTAATTAATTTATAATTAATTAGTTTAATTAATTTAGAATTAATAAAGAATAAGTAAATGTAAATTTATTTAATCAAGGGCAAGGGATAAAGGTGATTTTAATTAAATAAATGTAAATTTATTTAATTGAGGGGAAGAATAAAGGTTAATTTTAATTAAATAAATTTAAATTTATTTAATTAAGGACAAGGTAAAGATAAAGGATTATTAAATAAATAATAGATATTTGTTTAATTGGCTAAGATAGGATAAGGGTAATTGGGTTTAAGTGGACAAATTTTGGTGTCTACATTTTGCCCCTTTTTGATGTAGCATCACGAAGTGATGTTATATCAAAGAAGAATAAAACATAGTGGATGAAAGGGATAAGACTAGTAGCGTGATGCCCTAGTCACTTGAAGGATGAGGAAGGATGACAAGAAAGGAATGGTATGCCCCCTCAAGAAGAGAGACGAGTTCGGAGAAAATGGGTGTGCCCTCAAAATGGATAGGAGTATGGAAGAAAAGGGAAAAGGATAGGGATGATGAAGGACTAATAGAGGAAAGTCATGCTATTGTGGTATGAGAAATCTAGGTTTGATATTGTACTTAAGACTATGCACCAAGGTATCAGGAACCAAGATGACAATGTGTCAAGTACATGATAAAAAAATTCAAATACAACCATATGCCTTATTACATCATGATATGGAAGACCACGATGCCATTGTGACAACAGGATGTAAAGACCATGATAATGCAAAACATGCTAACACATACAAGCAACAAGCAAGCATGCACAAAAAACCAAAAGCAAATCAAAAATTTTCCCCTAGTCAAGTTGAAAACCAATTGATGGATTGATTGATTGATGATGATTGATTTGAGGATGACAATGTTAACAATAAGAACAATGCACATCCAAGGGACTAGGGAGGATACATCCCATGATGATGATTTGATTAATGGATTATCAACTGATTTGGGTCAAGAAGATGGCTTGATTAATGATGATATGCTAGATTGCAAGATTGGATTGCATGGATTAGTATTGATTGCAAATGATTGGATTGATTTGGGATATATTTTTTTATATATGTTAAATATATACTGTAAATCTATTTAAATAAATAAATAAATTTATTATATATATATTTTTATCTTTTTTAATATATAAACTGAATATATATACACACACACACACACAACTATATATATATTATTTATGCATATGCAATAACATATATTACAATAAAGAGAAAATATTTTAAAATGATTAGTAAAATAAAAAAGTAACAAAAGAGATTTTTCTTTTTTACAACCAATATAGATGTAAAAATAATGTTAAATATATATATACAATGTAAATACTTCTTACAAGTTGAAAATAGTAAAATGAGGAAAGTATAGAGAGTGATATGTCAAAACTCTTCTTTTGGTTGCTCCAACCACAACAATGAGGTTCTTTTTATGATTTGTGGCTCCTTGGAAAGCTTGACCTCCAAGTGCTCTTTCAACCTACAAGCTTAAAACTCACAAAAACACTTAAAAACACATTAGAAGGTTAGTTTGCAGAATGACCTGTGAAGTGGGTCCCACCGGGCGTGCCAAAATGTAACTAACAGAACTAGCACAAGCAACTAAGCCCATTCCTACGTAATCATGCACACCTCAAACGATATAGAAGTAAGCATACAAATGTGTTGAAATAAAAACAAGAAACAATTTTAACCTACTCAAAACAACAAGCAATGCAAACCTCCAAAATAACAAAGAGTTGATGATTTTGTAGATGAGGTATGTGGTTGCTCACAAAACCAGCAACATAACAATGGATGAGAAGATGATATGAGAAATGAGGAGAAAGTTCTCAATTTATAGACTTTTGAGAGGAATGATCAGTTGAGATTCAAAATTGAATGGATGGCTAAGATTCATTTGGATTGATGATGTGGCAATGAGGTGGAGGCCAAATAAGCAAGGGTTGATCATTCAAAAAGGTGAGTTGTTGCTCACACGTGTCAACAACTTCGAGGAGTGGGATGATAAATGCCAAGTGGGGAACAAGTGTAAGAGGTGAGAGGCTCAAAAGATCTCACACGTGTGAGCAAGACTCAAGAGAAAGTGGGAGACACATGTGTAAGAGATGGGTGGCCCAAGGTAAGTACACATGAGGGGAGTGGCTCAAGGTAAATTTATTTAAAATTTGAAATTTAAAATTGTATTCACACATGTGTGAGACAATTTTAAATTAGGGTTAATTGTTAATGGTTTAGGAATCAAGAAATTAAGCTAATTAATCAATGATTAATTAGTGGGTAGGATTTAGGAATAGGTGGAGGGATTTAGGCTATAATTTAGTTTAATTAATTTAAAATTAATTAAATTCTAGGGAAATGAGATGGGATAAAGAATAAAAAAATGTAAATTTATTTAATCAAGGGTAAGGGATAAAGGTGATTTTACTTAAATATATGTAAATTTATTTAATTGAGGGGAAGGGTAAAGGTTAATTTTAATTAAATAAATGTAAATTTATCTAATTAAGAATAAGGTAAAGATAAATGATTTTTAAATAAATAATAAATATTTATTTAATTGGCTAAGATAGGATAAGGGTAATTGTGTTCAAGTGGACAGATTTTGGTGTCTACAAATGCTTAAATTGTAAAAACAACACTCCAAGAAGTTTCATGTTTTATAGGTGGCATCATCAAGAATAGTGCCTCAATGCTTTTCCTCCCATTAGAGGCTAAGTGAAACTCTACATATTTTTAATCATAAAATACTTATTTTTTATTAGAGGGGGAAAATAGGTTTTGAAGGAACCTTGAAACCCTTTACAAAAAGCTGTCCATAAAGAAAAATGTACCTCCTACAACTTCATTTACCTTTTTTATGCTTATGTATGCGTGTGTTTAAATATTAATTATTTGACATGTAAATGCTTGTAAAATATAAGAGGGTTTTATGTACATGGTCACAATGTGGGATTCCATGTCTCGATGTAATTATTTACTTATTTGCTACTATTAATTATCTCAGTCATATTTGAATGGTAATATATTAGTAAATAAGTACATTGAGACATGGAGTCCCTTATTGTGTCCATGTACATAAGAACCCCTTAACTTGTCTTTCACAAACATTTACATGCCAAATAATTAATATTTAATATTTAAACACATACATCAGTGAAAAATGGTTAATGGAGTTGTAGGAGGTACATTTTTCCTTACCTCACAAATTTGTTTTAGGGGAAGAAGAGATGAAATGGATGCAATTGGGGTTGTGTTGTTGTGTCCCCTCAACTCTTTAGTAGACTTGCATAATGTGGAACCATTTTTTATTGCATAGGAGTCATTTGTGGTCTCCCACATACTATAGAGAATGACGCAATCCTACCATTTTGATCTCTCCATTTTGGCTTTAGAGAAATTAGTTGGAAAGAAATGCCTAAATATTCACAATAGCATCTTGGTTAGAGAGGTATCCTATTATAGTAACAATTTCAATCTTATGAATCTGACAATTATCTATATGTCCAATATTTAATATTTTTACATGTACATATAACTTATAAGTATATATTATTCACTATTATAAATGTATAAATATTCACTATATTTTTAAAAGTAGAAAATAGAACAAAAATAATAATTGAAATAAGGAATAATGACTTTTTCAAATATACATTAAAAATAAAATCATTTTTTAAATAAAGATAAAATAAACAATATAATGAAATAAGAAATTCTAAGATTAAAACTAAATTTTGTATCATATAGCATAAATATAATAAATAAAATAGATGTATTTAATAGGGGAGACCTTGTCACATTAAGGCGGGGCTTTCTGCTTACAAAGCTATCAGCCCAAGTTTGAAGCTTGTAGGTTTCCATCTATTGCATCAACAATTGATAAATCCAATTCATAGCTTTGGTCAAAAAGAACTCACCTCCAATAAAAAATCTAAGAATGTATTTCAAAAATGGTACACTGAGCTCACAACTACTGCCTATACCATAAGATAATGGCATCCAAAAGTAGAATAAGGGATATGAGTAGAAAATAATTGACGAATCGACAATAAAAATTGATCACATTTTCAATGTAGAGTTGGATATAGAAATGGCTCCGAGCAATCAAGGATAACCATTGAAAAGTGGGTGAAGGAAAACTAACCCTTCAAATTTGTCATGAGTTTCTTCTCAAGGGTTTTTCTCCATTATATTTCTACAAAGAGAATCATGATCATGTCCTTGAGTATGCATTATGGAAACTAGGCAACTCCCCCCTCTACATGCAGAAATGGACTCCGACTCTAAACCTATCAATTATTCTCCATATGATTCCCATCACTAGATCAGATTATGTAACTTCCCATTAGAATTATGATCGAAAGAATGCTTAACAAAAATTAGAAGATCCCTTGGCATTGTTTTATATATTATATTGATATAACAATTCTAGAAGGCAGTTCTAACATCTATGCTAGAATGAAGTTGGTGGCTATTCATGAGATTCCAAAGGAAATAATTATTACATTTGCAAAGAAGGATTTTTTAATGAAATGTAATGGGAAAAATCACTCAATTGCACTTGGATCGTGTCCATTCTCAATCAGATCTAATATGGGTTCCAAAAAAGTGAAAATCGAGAGTTGTCAAATAAAAAAGGAAAAAATCAATAGATAGCTTGGTTGCCTCCTTTGCTTCCCCAACAAATGAAACGGTCTTATCTTTCATTCAAATTCTTATCAGTTCTAACCTTCTCAACCATGTGAAGCAAGGTTACATTTTGTTGGAGCCTATAGAGTCGTCAACCCAAGTTTTAATCTTGTATGATTCCCTCTATCACATCCACAATTGATAAATCCAATTCATAGTGTTGGTCAAAAAGCACTTACCTCCAAAATTTAATAGGGTAAAAAACTAAAAGAGTGTGTTTCAGAGATGGCACATTGAGCTCATAGCTATCACCTATTACCATTAGATAATGACATCCAAAAATGGAATAAGAGATATGAGTAGAAAATCATGGAAGAAACAACAATATAAATTGATCTCATTTGCAAAGCAGAGCTGGATTTAGAAATGTTAAAGGAATCAACAATCACCATAAGATTCATTAGCTCGAAGCAATCAAGAACAACCATTGGAAAGTGGGTGAAGGAAAACTAACCCTTCAAATTTGTCAAAAATCAAAAGATCCCTTGGCATTTTTTGAGATATTGAGACAACAATTCTGGAAGGCAACCCTTACATCTATGCTAGAACTAAATTGGTGGTTATCCATGAAATCCGAAGGAAATGATTCTTACATTTGTGGAGAAGATTTTTTAAAAAATTTTTTGCATGAAATGTAGTGGCAAAAATCACTTAGTTGCAATGTGTATCCCTGTCCCTTCTCAACCAGATCTATTATGGGTTCCAAAATAGTGAAAACCCAAATATGTCAAATAAAAAAGAAAAAAATGCTACAATAAATGGCTTGGTTGCCTCCCTTGGTCCTCCAATAATTGAAATATCCAATTCTCACTTCTAACCTTCTCAACCAAGTGGTGCAAGGCAATCTTTCCTTGGAGCCTATTACAAATCATAGCTGGTGGAATTGGATTGGAACAAAAATGATGATTCATTGAAAATGGATAACATTGGTCTAGTGGATACTTGCATGATTAGTCAATCTACGTCCAAGATTCTACTGCCATATCTAAAGTAAACAAAAATTAGGGTAGACAATTCAACAAATAGAGAGAAGTAGAAGATGCTTTAGATGTAAGCTAGACTACAATAAACAAATATTTATTAGTTACAAAGGGAGGAAATCCCTCCCTTAAAGAGCTGTGGAGATCATTACATGGAAGGATAGGGGCTTAAATGTCAAAATGTGCTTAATCAAGCACTACCTTCAGTCTGTAAGTGCCACTATAGTTATGATTCATGAATCAAAACTTATAAAGGATAGTAAATGATTTATTTTTCAGTTTAGAGGTTGGGATGGTGTGTTTATCCTCGCTCTCGGTGCTTCTGGTGGTTGGGATGGTGTGTTTATCCTTCTACAATTTAGAATTTGTTATGCTTTGGGGTGATTTAAATATTACGGGAAGTAATTGGTAAAATAGTTGATATATTAACAAAGATCAACGATCTATATATACATAGAATAAATGATGTTTCCTTGGGAAATGATCATAAAGAATAGACCCAGAAAAAAGGAAGTGGTACCCAGAAGAGAGCTCGAAAAACCCAAAAGGAATATGCTGCTAGATTTTGGATTTGCTGGCTTGAAAATTGAGGCACCAAGAAAAATGAACGACAACCCAGTTGAGAGCTTGAAAAACCCAAAAGGAATATGCTATTAGAGTCTGGATTCACTGGCTCAAAAATTGAGGCACGGAAATTGAGGCACCTAAAAAATGGACGACAACCCAGTTGAGCTCTCGAAAAACCCATCAAGAATCTACAAAAAATTTTTGATCCGGTACAAAAAATTAGGGTTTTCAAAGAAAACCCTACCTGGTTTGAAATAGCTCCAAAAATTGCAGAAAAATGGAGTTTTCTTTCAGAAAATGGCAGATGCTGAGAGAATAACACCAACAATCATGAACCATGAGAAGATCTCTACAAAAAACTAACCCAAAAATTGTTAGGATTAAGTAATACTAAGAGGGGGGCTGAATCAGTATTACAACACTTTAAATTAAACTTAAACCAATTGCAAATAAACCATATGAATGCTGAAATGAAAAGAACTTAAACATATAACACATAACTCATGACACCATTATTTATTTTCGAGGAAACCTTGGCCAAGGGAAAACCCCGGTGGGGATGGTACCCACAACTATGTACTAAAATATAATATCCCTGTTAGGAGATCTAGCCCTGTTAGGAGCTGAGTGTTACTTAGTACATTTCCTTGTTAGAGGAATATCAACCCTGTTAAAGGTATACAAAAACCCTATTAAAGGTATGGTGAGCTTACAACTCTTACAATCAAAATTTTGTTACAAAAGTGTTCTTTAAGAATGAACAATACAAGCATCTTCTATGCTTTGATAGTTCTAGACTTCCAGTTATGATTCACAATAGCCTCTGTCAATCACTGATCTCGCATCTTCTATCAGTCATCACCAATATCCCAAATTCACATTCATATCATCATCACAATTGCTTTCACAAAACACTCTATACTTATATCTATTTTGCTATCCAGTCGGCTCTCAAATACAATATAAAACATAACAATTACTTATACAAATGATAAATACTGAGTTGGTGATCTTATATTATCAAAGTGTCGACAATATACAAACTTTATCTGACTTAGCATGTTACCATTCCATCTGGCCTTCCCTTAATCATCATGACTGTTCATATGCCCTGTTTCACTGCTCCTTTGTCTTGGCATGCCTTTATATCACTATAACTTACTAATATCAACACCAAAACACGTGCGACCTTAACTGAAGCTCATACATATCCCAAAATATCTTCCTCTAAGTTCGCAAGCTATAATATATCATATACCATCTTCACTGACCGAAACAGTATTACAGTATACTTTAAATTTGATTCTATACTTAGTCATTTTCATGACTGTGTCTACAACACTCATACTTACTACATGCGATCACTATAACATAAGTGTTGTCATAAATGACAACCCTTAAGTGATTCTTAGTGCACTCAAATTCTTAGTGCACTTAAAACATCACTTGCCAACAAAAATAGTGTTGAAAAATTTGATGCAAATAATTTCTAAAAGAAATTATAAAATTTACAAAAAAAAATTAAAGTATTCGCTCTAATACCATATTACGTGAAGTAATTGATAAAATACTTGATATATTAACAGAGATCAAATGATCTATATATACACAAAGAATAAATGATGTTTCCTTGGGGAATGATCATAAAGAATAGAAACATTCTATTCTAGGTACAGATAACTAAATATTAGAAACATTCTAATATTTACAAGTACAATGTCTACATAGATAACCATTAAGATGATAATAGAAACTAGCTTTTATTGTAATATTTAATACCATTATAAGCCCCATTAAAACCTAGGATGGCCTTCCTTAATATGCTAAAACCAAAAGATCTTCCAGAAGTTTATGAATGATATTAGTTTTATTGACATTCACCCACAAAATGGTGATATTACGTGGTCTAATCAAAGAAAAGGCTTTGCCAATATTGCTGAGAGACTTGAGAGGTTCCTAATATACTCTAATTGGCTCCAGTTTTCCCAATGTATTGGAACCCATGTTCCTTACCCTATTTGGTGTGAACCTCTTTCTTGTCACTCTTAAACATTTCTGATGACTACCCTCCTCTCTACTGCCCATTCAAATTTGAAAAAAAAATGTCGCTCAAAAGTGATTCCCTATGTGACCTCCTTCGTTCTTGGTGGGAAAATGTGTAGTTCAAAAATGTTCCAACATGTTCATCATAGCAAAGAAGTTGATTTGAGCTAAAAGTAAGTTAAAATATTCGAATATGAAATTCTTCAAGAACATATTCAATGAGAAAGAAATAGTGGAAACAAAATTGGAGGCTCTTAATCAAAACATAATATCTCAAGCAATGTGTAAAGTTCCCTTTGTCTAAAGGTCCTTATTTTCACCCTAAATCATAAATTTCAAGTAGAATAAGAAGTAGAATAGAATTAGTAACATCATGTACCTGGTTGAGATCCCGCTACATGTTAGGAAATCATTGGAACATAATCCAAAAAATAGATTTTCCTTATTAGAGACATTAAAAGCATAGATTATTTCAACCAAAGTTAGGAACATTAATTTAATCATAGGATATGTTTAATTTATTGATGGAGTTCAACCATAGGAGAGCTAGGATAGGGGGCATATTAGGGTGCCTTAAAGTTTAAACAATCCTCTACTCTTGGCCCAAGAGCAGATGTCATTTCTCTTGGCCATCATGTGTCTCTTTGCCATCCCTATGAGGGGGTGTAATCCCATAGCCATTCCCCTCTTCCATTCTCACCCTTATCTTCCTCCTTATGATTAGAGTTCCTTAACATTATGGTCAGTCAAGTTATGGGTTTGAGGAAACTACAATAGTGTGTTTAGAGTGTCCTTCCCTTCTAAGTCCAAGGACAGGGCATTCCTCCCACCCCCTTGCCTCATGGAAAGATTTCTCACCACCATGAGGTGGTGTGCTTAGAAGAGGACCTCATAATAGTTTCTCCCTCCTTGTATTCCCCTATTATCCCTACCATGATTGATTACAACAAATAGATAAAGAGTTACACATTATTGCATGTATTCTTCAAATAAAAGATCACATATTAATATCATATTCATATACATTATTCATGAATAGAAATCATAGATAGGACCATTATTCATAAGCAAGAAATCATAAGACCCACTATGCTGCTTATTATAAGAACTGATAATACCAATTTGTAGATAATATTCAGATACTCTATTCCTGAGTGAGATGTAAGATAGATCTGATTGGTTAGATGTTATGCAACTGTTGATGCTTATTGTTGTTCTGACTTGGTGTCTTCTCCATCTAGCCCTCTCTATGTGCATCTTAATCGCTTCATGAAGCTGGGTGCCCTTTGGAGGTTGTTGTCCCTTCAGAAGTGGACACAACCCTTCATAAATCGAAACCGTACATAAACCATTTCCTTCTAAATATCTATCTTTATTTTATTTTCAACTAATCATTAGTTCCTTTCTTTTATCCCTGCAATTATGCTAATTTCTTAATCAAGATCGCTGCTGTAGACATTAATAATAATTGCTGCACATATTTTAAATTGCTGTGTAACAAATACATTGTTGTTTAAGTGGATCTACTCCTTAACCCTTTGTTCTATGCTACTGTCTGTGAATGCTCGAGGTTTATCTCAGCTTATATCTGACCTAGATAAAAATGATACTTCCTTCCATTTATACCATATCTCAACTCTATGAAGAGAGGTGATCCTTAAGGAGCCAGTCCTATGAAACTAATTTAATTTATTTAATTTCCCAAGAGAGTTGCCCCCATCATTACTAATCATGGGTCAGCTTGCTGATCATTCAATTGCTTTATTGTTTAAGACTCTCTGCAAGATGCGATGAAGCCAAGATGGTTGGCCTTCAAACAGGGTGATTCCACTCTAATGTGTGTCCCTAGTTATTTAGAGGTCATTATTTATTATTTGTACTTAAAACTTGAGGTGGGGCATGACACAATGATCCAAGAGGATTATGTTAAATAAAAAGATTTGTTGAACCACCATGCTGAACTCCAGGCCTGGGAAAAAATATATTTGAAATCTAAATCTTGAGAAGTTTGGCTAAAAGGAGAATTTGAAGAAAAAAAAATTCACAACTCAACAAAAAATTCAAAGATCTCAAAATAGAATGTCTTAATTGGCTGGGATTTATGGCTTAACTCTTAATAGCCATAAGGCCATCTGGAAAGAGGTTACGGGATATTTTCAAGAATTACTTGCATGCTCTGATGCCTTCAATCTGAAAAATTAGGATTTTTTCCTAAATTTTATCCCCAACTTTATCTCTAAAGATGATATTAGAATGATGATTTATATGATCATGAAAGAGGAAGTCAAGGATGTAGTGTTTTAGATGATTCTAGATAAAGCACCCACGCCTGACAGGCTTCCTATCCTATTCTTTCAAGAATTCTGGGAGATTGTAGGTGTTGATGTGTGGAATGTGGTGGATGTATCAGCATTGATTTATTTGGTTCCAAGGAAACCTAACCTTGCCTCCTTTTATTTTTAACCTATCTCACTCTGCAGCTCCCTGTATAAGATAATTTCTAAGGTGATTACTAACAGACTGAAATTGCTCCCACCACAAATTATTTATAATGAGAAAAGTGACTTCACTCTGGTAAGGGACATAATAGATGGCATCATTGATGTGCATAAGGCAATTCATTTAATTACTACATCCAATTAAAGTTGCATGATTCTCAAGATGGATTTAAGCAAAGTGTGACAAATTTTGTTAGCCGTCAAGTTGTGTCACCGTCGGATGTTAGCTGCCGATGGATGTAAAATTGTGTTACCATCGGGTGTTAGCCGCCGACAGAGGTAAGTTGAGTTACCGTCGGATGTTAGTCACCGACGGAGGTTAGTTAGTTGCTATAGTTGAGAAGGGTGATGACGTTTGGTTGCACCGCTTCGGATTGTATATGAATACTGTACTTGTTCATTAGAAGCATCACTGTTATTGTCACCTTTACGAATGATTAATGAAAGTCTGATATTATCTGGTCTAATTCTATCTTGCTAGTTACATTCTGTATCATGTCTATGTATCTGTAACCGAGTACTTATTAGGCAAAACATCTGGCACCGCTGCCTAGATACACTCGGATGGCAAGTAGGCATAATGGGCTTACCTGTTAGTGCCATAAACCCAAAAGTCGAGGAAGCCCGTACCGAGTTGTATGACAGAGAGGACAATCAAGCACATGAATTCCAAATTTTGTTTCAAGTAGCTCTTGAAACTCACATCCGAATAGAGGAAACGAATGGAGACGTCCCTGCAAGCGTAGTGTGGGACGTGATTGGGGTGAACCTTGTAGCGAATTAGTTGTTGAACCAACTTTCACGGTTGCTGGCACAAGCAGCACTCACACGACATGTTCGGCAGGAGGAAATTGATCGAGAGGAATGCTACCAGGAGATCCTCCGTGAATTTCATGCTCAAGAGCATTTGTGTCACCGTCAAGAAGAGAGTGATGGCAATCGGAGGAATCCTTGAAGCATGACTGAAGAGGGTAGAAGAACACAAATAATTGTAATACAACTGTAATGTAATTACAAATATTGTAAAAGCAATGTGAATGAATAAAGAATAAGTGTTCTTGTGTTTGAAGGAAATGTTATTTTCTCTGTTTGGATGCCAAATAATTTAAGTAAAGATAGAAATAGAAAAGTAAGAAATGATGACGAAGAGGTCGCACATGCAGCCCTAATCTCTGCACAGCAGCGTGAATGTCGCTATAGGCTAAGGCAACTTGCCAAAGACCAGCTTGTTGGAGGGTTTCTCGAAGGGGACCTCAGAAGTGGTACAGAGGGTGCAGAAGTTGAAGAGGAGTTCACTTCTCTGGAACGGAGAGTGCGGAGTCGGGAAGAGTTACATGAGGAGACACATGCGAGAAGAGCCTTTCTCCAAGAGGAGAGAGTACGGTTTGAGTTGGGTCTCCATACACCAGGCGCGGAGAACCAAACTGGTGGAGAGGGTGATACTACAGAGGGTGACATGAGCACACCAGTAGACCCTCCATTGGAACCGAGAACCCCGCACGGTGCGGTGCCAGGACAAGGGCAAGGACCACTAGCCCAACAACTACCGCAAGGACAAGTACCACAAGTCCAGACTACCCACAACACTCAAGGAGGTGCGGGTACGAGTGGTATTAGCATGCCTCCACCACGGCCAACCATGGTGGTGAACAAGTAGAAGTTACCAAAGTTCACGAGATAATCGAAGGAAGATCCAGTCCGGCATTGCTGAACCTGTGAGACCATATGGGCGGCCAACAGGGTTACCAACCAGGATGAATGGATCTGCCAATTCCCTACAACATTAAGGGAGGGAGCCATTGACTGGTACTCCAATGTAGACAAGACAGGCCTGATGACATGGAATGATGTGAAAAAGGCCTTCTAGATGGAATTTCAGTTGTTAAGGGACGACAATGAGATTCTAGCAGAGATTTACAATACTAAGCAAACGAAGAGTGAGTTTGTTTGTGCCTACAGATAGTGATTGAAGGAACTTATTGGGAAGATGGAGTCCGCCCTAGCAGACAAACTCAAGAAGAGGTGGTTTGTAGAGGGCCTAAAAGCTTCCCTTCAGAAGAAAATGAAAATTGTCCCACCTACGTCATACAGTAATGTGTACAACCATGCAATGGACTTGGAAAGCAAGTGTAAGACCTCCAGAAAGACTAAGTCTTCAAATGATGAATCGGAGATGGAAAGCAGCGAGGGTGAATCTAGTAAGAAAGTGTTGGCCCTACAAAAAGACCTGGAATGAATGATGAAAGAATTGAAGGCCACCAAGGGGAGCTCAAGTAAGGCAGAGGAAGACACCGTGTGGTGCACAGATTGCAAAGAAGCGGGCCACACAAAAGGTTCTTGCCCCAAGAAAGCCTTTTGCGATATCTGCCAAATTGCGGGACATTCCACTAAAGAATGTCCCTACAACCTAAGGGCAAGAAATCAACAAGTGCTCTACACTCAAGAGCAACCCTCCACGTCCGGAACTGGCGAACAACAAAACAATGCATCATCCGGCAGGTACAAAAACAATCGTCGGGGAGGTCGAGGCAACAATGAGAACAAGCCACGAGTCCAGTATGATGCGAAGGGGAGACCCATGATACAGTACAGAAGTTGTAATCAATGGGGACATTATGCACGTGATTGTCAGAATGAGGCCACAACTCCACAGAAGCTGTGTTGGTGGTGCAGACTGGGAGACCACGAAGACACTAACTTCCTAAAGCTTGGCTACAATATCCTAGATATGGAATGCAGGGGCACCGAGAAGGTCCTAGTAGCTACTTGAGCACAGACCAAAAAGGCCATGTACCCACATCCTTCGACGGAGAAACAAAGGGTACTTGAAGAAAAAGTCAAGATTGAGAAAGGTATGCAGGACCGAAGGGAGCCTACAGACATTGACACTTCTCACTGAGCATTGGCCGAACAAAATATCTTACAGTAGATAATGCAACTAGAGGTACCAGTAAAGGTCAAGGACCTATTGGAAATAATGCCGCATCTCAAAACGGCCCTATTTCTAGGCCATAATGTTCCAGCAAGCACGGTTGAATGAACGGAGATCCCCGATGGCTCTGCAACCAACCCCATGACATTATCAATCAATAATGGGCGGAACCCTGCAGTAGTGGAGATGGGTATCTTGGGTACCATCCTCACGAACACAATTGTTGATGGTGGGTTTAAGGTGAATGTCCTACCGGAAGAAACCTAGAAGAGCTTGAGGAAACCAACGCTATGGCCACTGACCTTCAATCTACTAGGGGCTGACCAGCACGGCATCAAGCCCCTTGGCACGCTGATGGCACAATAGGTAACTATCAAAACCCAACCATTCATCCTCGACTTTGTTGTAATTCCTCTCAAGCAAAAGGGGTATGACACCATCCTAGGAATGGGTTGGCTGGTGACTGCCAGAGCCAATCACAATTGGAAAAGAAACACCATGGCATTTGAAAAGGGGAGAAGGAAGATTGTGGTGGACCTCACCACGCAGATGGTTGGGGAGGAAATGGCATCCGATTCGGAATCAGATGATGGGATGGACAGAGAGGAAGGAAACATGGAACCTAACGACAAAGGGGTACTTGAGATAGAGGATGATACAAATTCGATGGACAGTCTATTCCACTGGCAGATGCGTGATTATGAACTATTTCCACCGGTGTGCAACATACTAGAGATCGAAGAAAATAGGAATGAGTTCCCTCTGGAGTACACAGAATACAAAGAAGGGGAAGCTCAAATGAGAGTGAGCCCCGCTCATGAGTTTGTTGGAAACAATTGTCTGAAGGAAATTGCTACTCAAATTATTTACTGTCTTTGATGTCACACAATGTCATAGTCCGCAGCAATCAGTTCCTACCGAGCTCAGTCGGTCTGCCAGACAGGAAGATTAGTGCTTACCGAGTTCACTCGGTTATCAAAGAAAATCAGTGTCTACCGAGTCCACTCAGTTATCAAAGAAAATTTAGCATTTACTGAGTTCAGTCGGTCGTCAAAGGAAATTCAGTGTTTACCGAGTTCAGTCGGTCGTCAAAGAAAATTTAGTGTTTACTGAGTTCAGTCGGTTGTCAAAGGAAATTTAGTGTTTACCGAGTTTAGTTGGTCGTCAAAGGAAATTCAGTGTTTACCGAGTTCAGTCGGTTGTCAAAGGAAATTCAGTGTTTATCGAGTTCAGTCAGTTATCGAAGGTAAAGGATTGTCGGTGTTTACCGAGTTCCCTCGGTCTCCAAAAGATTGTAGAAAGTTATGGTCACCAAGCACTGTCGGCCCTTGAAGGATTTTTGCAAATAGAGTTTGCTTAATTCAGCCGACTGTTATACTAAATAATGTCGATTTGACAAATCTAAAATCATATAAATAAAAGGTCAAATGTGAAAAATAAATAAGAAACACAGCAAAAGATTTACAGAAGAAAGACAGGAAAGGTGTGTGTGAATTTGTGAAGGATGTTCAGATATCCTTAAGGTGCAGTAGAGATTTATTCGATTAGGAAGGATCACACTTATGCAGAATAGAGATCTGTAATCAACAAGGCAGTTGCATTATTATACAGGTCATTTTCATTGTTACCTTCTTATCATTGTAACAGTGAATTCTAAATCTCTTAACCGAGTTGGTTTAACAACCATATTGTAAATCCTCTAACAAGGTGACAATTCTATTGAATTGTTTTCAAGACCTCTTACCAGGCCACTCCTAGTAGGGTGATTAAATCCTCTAACAAGGTCACACCTAACAGTGTGTTTTGTAACCTTTTACCGGGTTGGCTTCTAACCGGGCATCACTTCAGAAAAGTGAAAATCAGTATCTAGATACATTGGTGGTTTTTCTCATATTGGGTTTCCACGTTAAATCTTGTGTCTCTTGTGTTCTTAATTGCTATCTTAATCATACACTAGTGCTGATGAATATCTAAGAGATAACTTTGCTAATACTTTCTGCATCTTCAAAGTTACTGCAATCTATTTACCGAGTGCTAAAACAGATAACATTTTTAAGGGATTTGGAAAGAAATAATTGTGAAGTGTTTTATGGTTGACTGATTCACCCCCCCCTCTCAGTCACTTCATCCATATTCCATCAATTGGTATCAGAGCTTTTGGTGCTTACAGGAAGGGTTTCAAGGACCTAAGCTAAAGATCAGGATGTCTTACAAGAGGGAAATTTCAAAGCTCAACAGAGATAACTTTTCAGCTTGGCAAGGTCTCATGCGACTTCATCTAGCTTCCATTGGTGATTCAAGATGCAAATACATTGATGAAGAATACACAATTCCTACTGGCGCATTAACTGTTGAAGACATTGCAGAGAAAAAGACTCATAACACCATGATGATAGACATTGCATCTGCTCTCAGCTATGAAGAATTTGATGATATTAAAGAATGCACTACTGCATATGAAATGTGGATGGCACTGAAAAAAATATATGGTGGTGATGCAAATGTGAAAAGAGCCAAAGCAGAAAGCCTAAGAGGACAGTTTGACAAGATGAATATGAAGGAAGATGAAAACATTGAAAAATATGTTGAAAGAATCAAAGCAAGTGTAAGTGCAATTAGAGCTTCTGGAGGAACAATCTCAGATGAAACTGTTATAAGTAAGGTACTCAGAACATTACTCCCTATCTATGCAATAAGAGTATCATCTATTCAAAAAAGAATATGTGAAACAAACCACAATATAACTTTGGATGCTTTAGTTGGAAGATTGACAGCCTTTGAATTAGACAACTATGACAACTATGTTCCTAGTTCCAAAAATATTGAATCAGCATTTGAGGCCAAGGTTTCACTAAAGAAGAACAAGAAAATTAAAGAAGTTCAGTCAGAAAGTGAAGAAGTATCAGAAGAAAGTTCTGATAGTGATCTTGAAATTGTAGAAGCATTACTTGCAAAGAAGTACTCTAAAGGGAAAGGTAAATATAAAGGTAAAACTCTTTTAATCTATTTTTCATGTGAAGAAATTGGACATATTGCAGCTAGGTGCCCAAAAAAGCAAGTCAAGGAAGAGAAGAGAAGTCACAAGTACTATGGCAAAAAGAATTTCAAATCATTCAAGGATAAAGGTAAGAAAACATGTTTTATGGCTAAAGATTCTGATGATAGTGAAGAAGAAATTGTCTTTATTGCTATAAAAGATGAATTTGATGATGATGAAGATAAGATGGCACTTATTTCTCATATAAGAAAAGATGATATATGGATAATAGACAGTGGATGTTCACACCACATGACTGGTGACAAGACAAAATTTGAATATCTAGAAGACTGTGATAGTGGTAATGTAAGATTTGGAAACAATGAACCTTGTTGTATAAAA
This sequence comes from Chamaecyparis obtusa, assembly GCA_027943335.1. NCBI lineage: Eukaryota > Viridiplantae > Streptophyta > Pinopsida > Cupressales > Cupressaceae > Chamaecyparis > Chamaecyparis obtusa. Next base: position 251,448 of record BSBK01004040.1, read on the forward strand.
GGAAAAGGAAGAATCTCATTAACCAAAGAACTCATATGTGATAATGCTTATTGGGTTGAAGGACTAAAACATAATCTTCTAAGTGTAGCACAGCTAATCAACACTAGTTTCAAGGTTGAATTCATGAATGGTCAAGCAAGACTGCTGGATGAAAAAGGAAAACTCATTGGATCAGGCAAACAAACAAAATGTAACTTATTTTATCTTGATCTCAGTGAATATTCATGCTTTATTGCTCAAATTGAAGAAAGTTGGCTATGGCACAAAAGGTTATGTCATGTGAATTTTGATAACATGATAAAAATAAGCAAATTCAAGAAGGTTAGAGGCATTCCTACTTTGAAGAAACCTAATACTGGTCTATGTAAGAATTGTCAGATTGACAAAATGAGTAAAACTAGTTTCAAGAGTAAGAACTATCAGTCTAAAGAAATTTTGAAAATTGTACATACTGATTTATGTGGACCTATTGGAATACAAAGCTATACTGGAGATAAATTTTTTATTCTTTTCGTTGATGATTATTCTAGAATGATGACTGTTATGTATTTAAGAGAAAAATCAGAAGCATTTGAAAAGTTCAAATGGTAGTTAGCAAGAGTGGAAAAGGAAACAGGGAAAAGATTGAAATGCTTAAGATCAGACAGAGGTGGTGAATTCATCTCCCATGATTTTAACAACTTTTGCATTGAAAGAGGAATCAAAAGATAGGTATCAGCTCCTAGAACTCTTGAGCAAAATGGAATAGCAGAAAGAAGAAACAGATCTATTATGGATTGTGCAAGAACTCTAATGATAGAAAAGAACATCGCTATAAAGTACTGGAAGGAAGCTATCAGCACTGCAGTTCATACCTTGAACCGAGTACAATTGAAGAAAGACACATTCAAAACTCCTTATGAATTATGGTATGGCTATAAACCCAATGTAAGTTACATGAAAATATTTAGTAGCAAGTGTTATATCTTAAAAGAATCCAGAAGAAATAAATTTGATGTGAAAAGTGATGAAGGAATATTCTTAGGATATTCTAGCAAAAGCAAGGCATACAAATGTTTGAACTTATCTACTTACAAAGTCATAGAAAGTATACATGTAAAATTTGATGAGTTTGTAGAAAAGACTGAAGAAGAAAGCAAAAGGGAACCTAAGAACTACAGAAGATTCATTTACATTGAACCTGAAACATTGGCAGACACAACTATCAATGAGGAAACTATATCTACCGAGCCGAGCATAGTTACCGAGTCACAAATCGAGTCACAGGAAGAAGTTCAAACCGAGTCATAGGAAGAAATTCAGACTGAGTCTCAGCCTGAAGTTACCGAGCAAATATCCACTGAGCCCGAGCAACCTGAAGAAGAGATCCTAGAAGACAACAGCATGAATCATTCAAAAAGCAAGGAACCTATACTAGCCAAATATGTCAGAAGACATCATACACCAGATCAAATTATTGGAAACAAATCAGATGGTACTATGACAAGAAGCAAGCTAAAAGGTACATGTCTTCTTACTGACTTTGAACCTAGAAATATCAAAGATGCATTGGAAAATGAAAGTTGGATTGAAGCAATGAATGAAGAATTAGAACAAATACAAAAGAACAAAACATAGACTCTTGTACCTTGACCTAAAGATAAGAATGTAATTGGAACAAAATGGGTATTCAGGAATAAGCTGAATGAAGATGGTCAAGTATCTAGAAACAAAGCTAGACTGGTATGTAAAGGTTATTCTCAAGAAGAAGGTATAGATTATGGAGAAACTTTTTCTCCTGTTGCAAGATTAGAAGGTGTAAGAACTCTACTGGCTTATGCAGCACACAAAGGATTTAAGGTATATCAGATGGATATAAAATCTGCATTTCTCAATGGAATTCTTGATGAAGAAGTCTACATTGAACAACCTGAAGGTTTTGTTGATCCAAATAAAAAGGACATGGTCTGCAGGTTACACAAAGCATTGTATGGTTTGAAACAAGCTCCTAGAGCATGGTATGAAAGACTCCATAACTATTTGATTCAGATTAATTTCAAAAGAGCCAATGATAATAGCAATTTGTATATTAAAGAAGGACCGGATGACAAAATTGTATTGGCAGAAATATTTGTAGATGATACTATATTTACAGGGAATGAGGATCAGTGCAAAGAATTTTCAGAGAAAATGAACAAAGAATTTGAAATGTCTATGTTTGGTTTAATAAAATTCTTTGTTGGTCTTCAAATTCAGCAAAGCAAGAATGGTATATACATTACTCAATCTAAATACATTAAGGAAATACTTAAGAAGTTTGGTATGGAAGATTCAAAATCAGTTGGTACACCCATGTGTACTGGACTGAAACTTACCAAAAATGATGATTCAAAAGAAGTTGATCAGACCCTATACCGATCTATGATTGGAAAATTGCAGTATGTAGTAAATACAAGACCTGATATTGCCTTAGCAGTCGGTATAGTAGCTAGATTCTCAGCAAAACCTAAGGAAAATCATATGATGGCAATCAAAAGAATCTTAAGATACTTAAGAGGAACTGAAGAATATGGTTTGTGGTATAAATTTGGAGGAAATCTAGACTTAAAAGTGTTTACTGATGCTGATTGGGCAGGGAACATTGATGACAGAAAAAGCACAAGTGGTGGAGCATTTTTTCTTGGAAAAAGATTGGTATCCTGGACTAGTAGAAAGCAAAATTGCACATCTCAATCCACAGCTGAAGCAGAATATGTTGCTGCTGCAATAAACTGTTCAAATATTGTTTGGTTTAAACAGTTATTAGAAGGTATGAAGGTTGAAATCAAAGAACCAGTTGTTATATTTTGTGACAATACCAGTGCAATAAACATTTCAAAGAATCCAGTGATGCATTCCAAAACCAAGCACATTGCTATTAAATATCACTTTGTCAGAGAATTGGTGCAGGACAAGGAAATCAGATTAGAATATATTCATACAAAAGAACAGATTGCAGACATTTTTACCAAACCATTACCTAAGGATGCATTTGTGTATCTAAGAGGTAAGTTAGGGGTCATTCCCCTATCCGAGGCTCACTAAATACAATTTTAGTGATGCATCAACCAGAACATGATTGAAAATCAACCAGTTGATGCAGCATATTCAAGGAATCATTGCATATGAATCAGTACTTGAGGTACATTAATTTACACCGATAATATGTGAATTGTCTTTGGCATGTGTTGTCAAAGAGGGAGTGTTTGCTATGTCTTTGCTATTACTTCAAGAAATTTTCAATAGTCAGAAGGAAGAATTTTCAGGATAAAGGAAGTTTGCTGATAGAGGGAGATTTGAATCTGAACCGAGCTAATTCTTTCAAATTTCTTATGCTATGACATATTGTGTTGCCATCAATGCCAAAGAGGGAGATTGTTGGAAAAAATTGTCGGAAGAAAATTGCTACTCAAATTATGTATTGTCTTTGATGTCACACAATGTCATAGTCCGCAGCAATCAGTTCCTACCGAGCTCAGTCGGTCTGCCAGACAGGAAGATTAGTGCTTACCGAGTTCACTCGGTTATCAAAGAAAATCAGTGTCTACCGAATCCACTCGGTTATCAAAGAAAATTTAGCATTTACCGAGTTCAGTCGGTCGTCAAAGGAAATTCAGTGTTTACCAAGTTCAGTCGGTCGTCAAACAAAATTTAGTGTTTACCGAGTTCAGTCGGTTGTCAAAGGAAATTCAGTGTTTATTGAGTTTAGTCGATCGTCAAAGGAAATTCAGTGTTTACCGAGTTCAGTCGGTCGTCAAAGGAAATTCAGTGTTTACCGAGTTCAGTCAGTTATCGAAGGTAAAGGATTGTCGGTGTTTACCGAGTTCCCTCAGTCTCCGAAAGATTGTAGAAAGTTATGGTCACCGAGCACTGTCGGCCCTTGAAAGATTTTTGCAAATAGAGTTTGCTTAATTCAGCCGATTGTTATACTAAATAATGTCGATTTGACAAATCTAAAATCATATAAATAAAAGGTCAAATGTGAAAAATAAATAAGAAACACAGCAGAAGATTTACAGAAGAAAGACAGGAAAGGTGTGTGTGAATTTGTGAAGGATGTTCAGATATCCTTAAGGTGCAGCAGAGATTTATTCGATCAGGAAGGATCACACTTATGCAAAATAGAGATCTGACAAGGTCACACCTAACAGTGTGTTTTGTAACCTTTTACTGGGTTGGCTTCTAACCGGGCATCACTTCAAAAAAGTGAAAATTAGTATCTAGATACATTGGTGGTTTTTCCCATATTGGGTTTCCATGTTAAATCTTGTGTCTCTTGTGTTCTTAGTTGCTATCTTAATCATACACTAGTGCTGATGAATATCTAAGAGATAACTTTGCTAATACTTTCTGCATCTTTAAAGTTACTGCAATCTATTTACCGAGTGCTAAAACAGATAACATTTTTAAGGGATCTGGAAAGAAATAATTGTGAAGTGTTTTATGGTTGACTGATTCACCCCCCCCCCTCTCAGTCACTTCATCCATATTCCATCAGAGTTCTCGAAAGAAGAACCAATCCAATATAAGGAAGCAAAGTTGGAGGCAAAAAACCTCGGGGATGAACAGAATCCCAAAACCATCCACATGGGAGATGATTGGAGCCCCGTATTGAAAATGACAGCTTTCAAAATTTTTACAGAATATAAGGATGTGTTCACCTGGACCTAAAAAGACCTAAAGGGCATACCTCCAGAACTATGTGTGCACCACATCCCTCTGGTTCCTGGAGTCCAACCTGTGTGGAAGAGGCCGTATAGGATGAACAAAAATTATGCTGCATGAGTAGAGACCAAGATTGCGTGGATGTTGGAAGCAGGGATCATCTTTCAGGTGGACACAAGTGAGTGGGTGTCACCCATTGTGATCTCTCAGAAGAAAGAAGCCAACCAGATCCGCATCTGCGTAGACTTCAGGTGCCTCAATGCAGTAACGATCGAGGATCCCTTCCCAATCCCTTTCACAGACAACATACTGGAAGAGGTGGCGGGCCATGAAATTTATTTCTTTATGGACGGGTTCTCAAGATACAACCAGATATCCATTGCAGAGGAGGATAAGTTAAAAACAACCTTTGTAGTGGAGGATGGTGTGTATGCATATAATCGGATGCCCTTCAGTCTATGCAATGCACCGGCAACTTTTCAGAGGATTATCCTCCACATTTTTGACAAGATGTCGAGAGGAAATTTTAAGGCATTTTTGGATGACTGGTCCATCTTCAGTGGCAAGGACAAACACATTGTAGTGCTGGGAGAGTGCATGGAGCAGTGTCGAAAAGCCTGTCTGGCACTCAACCCGAAGAAGTGTTGTTTCATGGTACCACAAAGAAAGTTACTCGGACATATCATCTGTAAAGAAGGGCTGAAGATAGACCCCGATAAAGTCCGGGTGATAATTGAAATGGAGACCCCCAGTGACGTAACTGGCATCAAGTCATTCCTGGGCCATATCGGGTACTGCCAATGGTTTATAAAGAATTTTTCTTGGGTGTCATACCCGATGGATAAACTCATGAGGAAAGGAGAGCCGTTCATATGGGTGAAGGAGCAAGGGGAGGCTTTCGATGACTTAAAAACATGATTGTTGGTGGCTCCCATTCTAGCATTTCCAGACTGGGACAGAGAGTTCCACGTCCATGTGGATGCATCAAACTACGCCATCAGAGCCACCCTAGCATAGGAAGGTGCACATGGACTTGATCACCCGATCTATTTTGCTAGCCGGTTACTCTCAAGTGCAGAGAAGAACTATAGTACCATGGAATGAGAGGCTCTAGGAATGGTGTACTCGGTCCAGAAGTTTCAACATTATCTACTGGCGATGCTGTTCACTTTCTTTGTGGACCATCAGGCCCTGATGTACCTCGTCAACAAACCCATCATCCAGGGGAGGGTGAGTAGGTGGCTACTCTTACTCCAAGAATTCACCTTCAGGATTGTAGTAAGGCCCAGATGTAGCCATCTGATTGCAGATTAGCTATCCCAAATTAAGTCAGGCGAGCCACCTATGGGGGTAAATGATGATTTTCCAGACGCACATTTGTTCCATATTACTGTACTTTCAAAGTGGTACACCAGCATTGGCGAGTATTTGTCTACAGCCCGATTTCTAGAAGGCATGCCTCTAGGAGAATGTAGGAAGTTGGCTCTAAGGAGCAGGACCTTCCAACACATCAATGGACTGCTATACAAAATGGGTATAGACCAAGTGCTGAGGCGATGTGTGATGGAAGAAGAAGTGTCCAGAGTTTTGCGGGAAGCTCACGAAGGACCCACCGGAGGCCACATGGGTCCAGACACCATAGCCAGGAAAGTGTTGTTGGCAAGCTTATGGTGGCCCACGCTGTACAATGATGCGAGAGAGTGGGTAGTTGGCTGTGACACTTACCAGCGCACTGGGAGACCCCTCAAATGGGATTTCATGCCACTCAACCCCTCCCACGCACAAAAATTATTTGAAAGGTGGGGATTGGATTTTGTCGGGCCTCTCAAGGCTAGTCGTGCCCGACGCTGCCAATACATTGTCATAGTGACAGAATACTTAACCAAATGGGTGGAGGCACGAGCACTGAATGATAACTCCACTTTAAGCACGACGAAGTTCATTTATGAACGGATAATAACTAGATATTGCATCCCACTACAGTTGACGAGTGATAGGGGTGGCCATTTTGTCAACCATGTGATCAAGCTCCTAACCATAGAGTTCAAGATCTTTCACACACTCTCGAGTCCTTGCTATCCTTGAGCGAATGGCCAGGTGGAGGCAACTAACAAAATTTTGGTCGGAGTTATTTATAAGTCTTGCGGTGTTGAGGGTGAAGATTGGGAGGAAAGGCTGCCTTCAGTGTTATGGGCCTACCGAACTTCTTACAAAGTGACCACTGGCCAGACACCATTTTAGCTCATGTACGGGCAAAAGGCCGTAGTACTAGTGAAGTTTATGGTTCCCAGCCTCCAGATTGCGATTGAGAACAAACTCAAAGATATGGAAAGTTTGAGGGAACGACTGTACCTCTTGAATAGGTTGGACGAAAAAAGGGCATTGGCATAGTGGGCCACAGAAGCGACACAACAACAGAGGAAGCTATGGCATGACAAGCACCTCAAACGAATGCAGTTTACACTAGGCCAGTTAGTCTTAAAGTATAACGGGCAAAATGAAATCAAGTCAGGAAAGTTCAAGGTAAAATGGATAGGTCCTTACAAGGTTCGGGAGGTGGCCGCAAATGGGTCTGTGAAGTTGTGGACCCTCGATGGACGGGAAATACCTGATGCGGTGAACAACTTGAAATTAAAGTTGTATCATGAGAAGCCGACGACGTCGCGTGGATCAGGTACTTAGAAAATTTGAAAACAATAAAATTAAATAAAAAATTAAAAAAATATAAAAAAATTAAAAAATTAAAAAATTAAAAAAAAAAATAAAATAAAATAAAATAAAAAGAAATGATGCAAACGTTTCGTAGGTGGCACCACCAAATGGTGGCACCACCTAACGGTGGAACCACCGAACGGTGGAACCACCGAACGGTGGCCCACTGAATGGTGGAACCACCCAACGGTGGCACCATCGAACGGTGGAGTCCACCGTTTTATAACCTCCACAGCCGCACAGACAAAGCAAAACACTAACGCACGGGAGGAAAGAAACACAGTGCAGTGAAGAAGATTGCAGTGCCGGAGAGAAGGAGAATAGTGAAGAAGAACAGTCATCGTCCACTTATAACTTCCGCATGGTGAAAATAGGAGAGGAATAGGGCCGCGGGAGGCAAAGTGCGGAAGGAAAGATTGAAAAGCATAACAACACGAAGGAAAGAAACATAGTGCCATGGAAGGAAGAGCAGAAGGAAGAGCAGCGCGGGGGGAGAGGAAGAAAAAAAAAAAGAAAAAGATAGTGCGGTAGGGAGGAACAGTGGAGGAAGGAAGTTGGATCGCGGACGGAAGGGAAGTGATCACCATACACTGGCAGTCAACTTTGCTACAGTTCAGGGTTAGTGTTATCAGACATGTAGTTCATAGTGAGGACATGGTATGTTGGTAGAAAGACCAGACGCATAAGAGTATCACCGTCGAAGCCATCTTTCGCAGGTAGCACCGCACGGAGCGTGGATACACGATAACTACCGTACAAAAAGGGAAAATTGGTAATGGTTTCTTGCATTTTAAGAAACAGTTTCTTGAATTCACAACGGGTTAAAAATGCATTTAGCGGGAAAGAGAAACAATTGAAAAAAGCAATTACAGTCAGGAAGTTTAGGCAAAATAGGGATGAATAGGCAAGCTACGATTCTACCATCCGGAGTAAAGGTTGCAGGGCATTAGGCGAGTGGGAGCAGCAGAAAGAAACCCAAGTCTATACAGGAGGAAAAAAATGGTGTCACCTATCAGACAATAGCATTCGAAGGACTTAATGGATTGGAATGTTGAACATGGTGGAGGGAGACTCCAGATGACGATGAGGTAAAGAAATTTCTACGGCAAGCAGGCGTGCACTGGGCTATCCAAATGCCCTTGTTCCCGGTCCATAATCTAGAAAATACCTTAAGGATGATGATTCAGTGTTTCGATAGGGAGAAGAGGAAAAGTACATTTATGTATCGAAACCATAGGCTCATAGTTTCCTATGGCCCAGAGGACTTCACACGGGTCTTCGGCATTCCAGGACGTAATGGATAAAAGGTGGATACCACAAAACAAAAAATGTCAGTAGAGAGGAAAGAGTTTTGGATAAAGCGTGTTTGCTGCCGACTCACTCTAGAAGAATTGGAAAAAGTAGTAAACACAACCAAAGCCTGAGGGCTGAGGAAGGAATACGTAGCAGAGGGTGCTTGGCGTTGCATTCTTGATGTCCTTAAGAGTAGGTTGACTGGTTCGAGCCGTGCATCCGACATTGCCCTTCCACAGATAGTCTACATGCAGGGGTTGATGAATGGGGTGGTTTATGACTGGGCTTCGGTGTTGGCGGAGAGGATGTGGGAATTCATGACACTACAACATCACACCTTTTACATGCCCCATTACGCTGTTGGACTATTTCTTGAGGCTGCACTGAGACAGATGCCCGCAGATGAGTTGGAGCTCAAGCCGCAAGGCAAGCTCACGGGAGGAGCTCCGCCGGTGTTCTACTGGCAGTATTTGGATATAGGAAGTGTAGTCAGTGGATAGAAAAAAAGGCGAAAAATGGTGGTAGAGTCCGACCAAGAGGACATTGATAGTGGCCGGAAAGCCAGTGAAGAATCTTTCGATGCGGACTCAAGCGAAAAGGACACAGTGCGGTTTGCACCACCAGTGTTATCTCCCTTGGCCCACTTAATTTTGACACCATTAGTGAGTTCTATAGTTCCTCTAGTTGAGTTACTAGCTGAGGAAGCAGCCATAGAGGAAGGAGATCCTGAACCTCCGAAGGAGGTAGCAATAGCAGCAGAAGCGGAAGAACGCGGAGGTACTCATGACATTGGAGAGGGTCAGGTCCGGATGGAAGTGATTGGGTTGGATGCTATAGTGACTGTGGATGTGGCACTCTTGCAGGATCCCTTACCACCTCAGGACCTTGTGTAGGTGGGAGCTATGTGTTCTTGGATTAGCCGGCGGTTTTAGTTAGTCTCGACTCCACCACCAGTAGTAGTGCTCTCTCCTCGACGGGAGGACCCACAGGAGGTTGTTGGTATGGAGTTTGCAGATGTCCAAGTGGTAATAGATGGCCTTCCTCTTGTCTCTGAGGAGGACAGGGTTGTGACAGGGGGCGAGGTGGTTAGGGAGGCACCTCGTGGAATTGAATTGGTGCACCCAACAACCCTTACTAGTCCTGAGGCATTGGAAGGGGAAGATGTAGAGACCTATTTGGCAGACATGGTCACTCGAGGATGTCGGTTGGTGGCTGTAGCAGAGTCTCAAGCTATGGTGGCTATCGTTGAGGATTTGAGACGTCTCCTAACTTTTGCTCAAGTAGGCTATGGTGCAGCATTTGCCGCTTGTTTTGAGTAGAGGTTATGGCCTGATGGAGAGACTGCTGAGATGTTGGCTGCCTGGGTAGTTCCTACGCCAGTCATTGAGAGTGAGGCAGCATCTCTAATTCGAGAGTTGGAGCAGACATTCAAGGAGGGGTACTACGCATTGAGGTGATCTGAATATGTCTCGTCTGATCATGAGACTACATTGGTGACCGCGCAGAGAGCTGAGGAGGAGCTAGGCACCAAGTTCGAGGTAGTAGAGAGAGACTTACTCCAGCGTACCCAAGAGTTGATGGCTGAACAGGTAGCACAAGCGGCTTTGGAGCAACGGTTGGTAGCAGCACAGGCAGAGAATGAGGCAAAGGAGAAGGAATTGTTGGAGGCTGCCATGATGATTAAGTCTACCTTGGAGTTACAGATGGTAGAAGAAGCACAATTGCAGACTCGGACCACACAGGTCTATGAGCTTCGGGCTCAATTGGGATCATCCACCACCTCAGTTCCTCCAGCGGAGCAGCATGCTTTCTCATTAGGGATGCTTCCTCTGCCCCACTTTACTTCTCAGTCTTAGCATTAGCATTAGTAGTTCATCATTCCTATTTTGTTGTTCTGTCCCGGACATTTTTTTGTCATTCGGAGATGACTTTTCTTAAGGGGGGATGATGTTAGCCGTCAAGTTGTGTCACTGTCGGATGTTAGGTACTGACGAATGTAAAATTGTGTTATCATTGGGTGTTAGCTGCCGATGGAGGTAAGTTGAGTTACCGTCGGATGTTAGTTACTGACGGAGGTTAGTTAGTTGCTGACGGTTGAGAAGGGTGACGATGTTTGGTTGCACCACTTTGGATTGTATATGAATACTATACTTGTTCATTAGAAGCATCATGTTATTGTCACCTTTACGGATGATTAATGAAGGTCTGATATTATCTGGTCTAATTCTATCTTGCTAGTTACATTTTGTATCATGTCTATGTATCTGTAACCGAGTACTTATTAGGCAAAACAAATTTAAACTGAAGATTTTTGCTGAACATTCATAAAAAATTTGGTTTTCATCATGACTGGTTGAGTTGGATATTTGATTACATTTCAAGCACTCAATTTAATATTGGTGAATAGTAGCCCTTGTGGTTTCTTTGAATCCTCTAGGTTCCTGCTGTGGGGTGACCCAATATCTCAGTTTATATTTGTGATCATGGATGAGGCTTTGGGGTAGGGAATTACTTCATGTTTGAGGCTTGGCACATGCTCATGTGTAATTATTGCAAATAATTTCTCTGCTATCACTCATGGGTGATTTGTTAACAATACAATCCTTTAGGTGGAATCATGTGGAAGAAGCTAAAAATATAAAATCTGATAGTCCCAACTGGTGCTGAGAGGGGAGGGGTGAATCAACACCTCTAAAATTTTTCTCTTAACTCTGGGAAAGTGTATTTATAACTGTGAACCAGATAGATTCAAACATGTAATAACAGTGAGCAAACAATCACACAATGACACCAGATTTATCACGTGGAAACCCGATTAGGGTAAAAACGACGGTATGAGTAGACCTCACAAATTTTGTACTCTTTTGAAGTACGCTATGTTACGAGGCTTCCCGGTTAAAGGATCAAAATGCACTGTTAGATGCGACCTGGTAAAGAGATTTCTTACAATAAGGCCAATTAGTGCCTGCCTAGTTAGAGGACTTTGAACACCTTGAAAGATGTCACCCGGTTAGGGGATTTGATACAAGGAACTTGTTAGAGTCCACCCAAATACTGAGATTTTAACTATTGTAATTGCTAGAAAATAATAGAGGGATTGACCTTTTATAGATGGCTATGCATAGCTTGATAAGATCTCTATTTGTGCTCAACTAAGAAGCATCACTGGTCACCGCAGGTGTGTACTCCTCTACTATTGTGCTTCTTTGCACAATCTTCTCTCTCTCTTCTTCAAACTTCTTCTTACCCTAGCTTCTATAGCTTATAGGTTCACTCTTTTTCTCAGCAGAATGAAGGCAACTTCTATTCACCTCAGATAGAAGAATATATAGAGCCCTAGCCCTAATTGTGCTCATAATATATGACCTAATTATAGATCCTTCTCGTATTCATCACTTAGTGGAGTACTAGTTCACTTAGGAAACATTCGATGCATGCCCTTGATTTATCTGTTGTAAAAAGAAAACAATAGATACATGTCAAGCATCTTTCCTTTACAAGACATAACGCCTTGTTTTAAAGCCACAGGTTCTAGCTTTAAAACCTCCAAACGCGCCCCAAACCGATCACTAGTTTAACTCAAGGACCTCCAGATTTATCGTAAAAAATCTCGGTCAAGGAGTTGGTTGAAACAAATAGTTGACTATGACTTCCTCGGTTCATACCAGAGTCATTACTAGATCGGTAAAGATTCTCATGTTGTGAACAGGTAAGGGTCTTTGACCTGTTGCTATCTCTTCTTTGGCTTACTGGTTGTGCCTTCCTCGGTTGTGTAGTTGACACCGGTTAGCTGTTGCTCTTCTCTGTACTTGACTACACTGGTTGTAGCTAGGTCTTCGGTTGAAGGTGGAATCCTCCGTTACTTGATTGTTTACTTTACCCAGTTGTTGATGCTTTGTATAGTGATCAGTGTTTATATGTTGACATCATCTGCCAAATCATCCTTCTTTCATACAGATCTCCTTGGATCTTTAGACTTAATAGAGATGACAAAACTCTATCTTCTTTTGCCAATCAATGACAATACTTGTACTTGTACCAGTAGAAGGGTTATCGGTTACCATCACATAATGCCAACAATCTCCCCCTTTGGCATTGATAGAAAATCTTGATGGGCAATCATCACAATATTGTGTCACTGCTTCTGCTACAGTCTGTTCACCGGTTATTGCCAAACTCTCCCCCTTTTTGACAATAATGCCAAAGGCTAGTCAAATAGACTATATTTTTCTAATCTGCTCCCCCTATGAGCAATAGCCCTTTCCATCAGTCCATAAAAGATGAGGTGTAACTCTCTGTTGAAGCATAATGAACTGATGATCACCTTGGCAGGTTTACTGAATATCTTGAAGGGGTATCACCCCTAGTTTACCTCTGAGATACTCAAAAGTACTTTTTGGTAATAGCTTTGTAAAGATATTAGTAATTTGTTCCTTGGTGGGAACATACTCCAATCTCACCTCTTTGTCTTGTACCAACTCTCTCAAGTAGTGATACTTGATGGCAATGTATTTTGTCTTGGAGTGCATAACAGGGTTCTTGGATATGTTAATTGCACTGGTGCTATCACAATAGATAGCTATCGGTTCAGGTATCTGTTCTTTGATTCCTTCCAATAGTTGTTTGATCCAGATTACCTGTGTGCAATTGATTTCTGCAGCAACATATTCAACCTCTGCAGTAGATTGTGAAATGCAATTTTGTTTCTTGCTTGTCCAAGAAATAATTCTTCCATCGAGAAAGAATTCACCACCACTTGTACTCTTTCTGTCATCAATGTTGTCTGCCCAGTCTGCATTAGTGTATACTTTTACCTCAAATCCTCCCTTATGTGGAAACCATAAACCAAACTCCTCGGTTCCCTTTAAATACCTAAAGATTCTTTTTACTACTATCAGATGTGTCTCTTTGGGATTAGCAGAGAATCTTGCCACTATGCCAACCGCATGTGCAATGTTCGGTCTACTGTGAACAACATACTGCAGTTTTTCTATCATGGACCGATACATTGTTTCATTCACTTCTTTTGCATCATCCTCCTTTGATAACTTGATGTTAGTTATCATTGGGGTTCCAACCAGTTTAGAATCTTCAAGTCCAAAAGTCTTAAGAATTTCTTTTATATACTTGGACTGAGATATAAAAATACCTTCTTTTAGCTGATGGACCTGTAGTCCAATCAAGAATTTTATGGCGCCTATCATAGACATCTCAAATCCTTTCTTCATCTCTTCAGCGAAGGCTTTGCTCATGCTGTCATCTCCTCCAAAGATGATGTCATCCACAAAGATCTTAGCAATCAGATTTCTATCTTTTCCGGTCTTGATATACATATTGTTGTTGTCCCCGGTTCTTGTGAATCCTATTTGTTGGTTCCTGGAAAGGAGTTTACACTCAAAGAGACACCAATATGCCTATGATGGATATTAAGGATTGGTTAGTTCCAAATGTGGGCAATCTATAGGCAAATGGACCAACTATAGGGATGGATAATCCCTCTTCTACTTCTGGCTCTGTCAAACCAAGGCGGGTACACCTGATCCAATAGTATTTAACTCTTAACTGATAGTCTTAACTCTGCCCCTTATTTCTTTATTGGATCTTTCAACAGATGAAAACAGTGAGAGAATACTAAACAACAACCTATTGTTCATTGATCCTCCATCACTGGGTAGGACAATACATAAAAGTAAATAAAAGTAAAGTACTGGTATTGATTTAATGTTTCTTGCAGGATGTAAACAATCATGCAACACATGTAACAGTACAGGGGGTACTAGCTCATGATCAGTGCCTTATCCATTGGGCATCACACCTGAAACAGACATGAAATACAAGAACAACTACTAGATTCATCTGAGAAACCAAGCCATAAACACAATCAAACATCTTTTACACTGCTTACAGACATCCTTCCTGATTGAACCAAAAGAATCTGTGCTTCACTCAGAAGCTTTTAACCTGATCCTGGATCAAGGTTGAGAGACAAAACACATACACCAGTAACCTAATGCAATGAGTCAGAAAACTCAAAATTCATTAAGAACAACTGAAGGAGAGATCCAAGAATGAGTAACTGTATTAAGTATATGGGTTCAAATCCCTGTATTACAAACTGATTCAGTGATACCATAGACAATATGCAAAGGATACATAAGTTTTCTTCCTAATACTGATACAGAAAGCAAAAATGGTTACAACCTGGACTGGAGATACACACTTGCCTTTCAGCCTCCTGTGTCAAGAAAATATAGCCAGTCCTTTCAAAATGGTTACAAAATTCCCTTTATAGAAACAGGGATACACAAAAATATCAATTAGGGCAAACCTAGGGCAACACTAGTCAACCCTAAGACTTCAAAATATCCTAGATAATTTTGAAATCTGATTGCATTCCAGAACATACTTTACAAAATATCTGCAATTCTTTACCCAAAATTGTCCTCGGATGACACAGTCCATTACTGCTCTCACCAACCTTCTCAAAACTAAAAATAAACACCACCATTGCATTCCTCGTTCTGAGCCGATTCCGGAAACATATAATATGTCTATATTTGACCAAAAAATAAGCCCTGGCGCCAATTTTCGTCAGAAGATTGTTTGGTCGATGAGTCCATTTGGGTATTTAACTGTACTATTTTGCCATATCATTACCATGCCACATGTCATTTTGTTGTTACTCTGCCATGGTAACTGTCGGTCATCTCCACCTTAGCGAATTTGCGACATCCGTCGTATGTTGGAACACATCCCAATGCACTGGATCTTCACAGTGCGGGTTTGGTCAAAATATTACTGACCTTTGCACGGGCCTGCCATCCTCGTCATCACCTCGAAGCTTGTGCACGCGTATGAGAAAACTCTCCAACCTACGTCCACTTGAAACAACTTCAATGTGTGTGCTTTGCTTTATAAATATGTCATGTTTGTTCTGCACCGTGCCTGTGGGACAAAGAATTTTCAAAGTATAATTTTTTATCTATCAAAATATAGATAATGCGCATGCCCAATCTGCTGGGCCCACACAAAGCCCCTCCATTCCTCTTGCTTCTTTACTTATAAATTGAGTGTCTTCGTATTTAAATTTTTTTAACCCACGAAAATAAACAAATGTGGGACAAAAAAGAAAAACTTCTCTTATCTCAGCGCCAGGCAATGCATGTGCGTCCTCATTCACCATGATTCATGTCCCCCTTTGGCTTATACACAACAGACCATTATTTCAAAACACTGGTTCACATTTATTTGAATGTTGGTGCCATCATTTCTTTTGTTTCCTTCTTTTTTGTGCAATGCTCCACAAACATTCACTTGATGCATGTCTGCAGCCTCCAAGTGCTTACGCTAGCTTCCATTGGTTATTTCCTTATAAAAATTTTGAAAAAAAAACAAATCTCCAGCTTCATCTTTAACGCTGGCAACCCCTATCAATTCCTGGAGTTTGGAGCATCTACCCTGAATGGTAGCTAACACAGCATAAAGGAAAGGCTGCTCATACCATCAAGTCTCATGCAATACTTTGGAAGACTCACGCAAATGCTTTGGTGAGCACTTCTTTTACAAGCCTAGTATTTCCTCTAATTTATTTGCTGACTGCCTTCACTTTGGGTGGGTCTCCAATCTAACTCGCAGGCAACTCTGTATTTGAAATCATCATGTGCAAACACATCCCAGCTCATTATGCAAAGTAGCATAAATTGTACTGGCATTATCCATTTGCATGAGGCCTCTTACAAACTTAAGGCACTATAAACATACGTAGGGCCTCAGTATTTGAACATGCTGGCTTTGTGTTCATTCACAGCTGGAAATAAACATTACACATTGGTATCTATCACATACCCACATACCTGTGAGACATTGATTAGTACATGCTTTGCCCATTCACATAACAGAAAATTACTTAAACTTCTTGTTTGGGATTCTATCTGATGTTGCGCAGGTTTCTACCATGATTGGCAATTGCCTCCTTATATTTACCTTTGGCTGCAAAACTCACGCAGCCATTCTCTTTGGTATGCTCACTCATGCAGCTCCAAAATGGAGACTTAAGCAGTCCCAAATTACGTTGCATAAGACCCCTGGTCTTACACAGAAAGGGAGGAAAACACAGAAAGGGAGGAAAACACTGGAGTAAAAAGGGCAATTGGTATATATAAAATTTTCCTTCAAATGTGTGCAGCCTCTCAAGATATGTGGTTATATTTTAAAACTTTAGTTTGGTATGAGCTTCCCAAATCTCTTTGTCATTCAGATTTTTATAGTTTGGTTAATAATTGAAAAGGCTCAACAATCCATTCGTCAGCCAATGAACTTTGGAATCCACCTTCCGATGCTTTTGGAAAACATTTCAACAATCATTAAAACCCCTTGCCTTTTGACTCCATAACTTTATGCCCATATCATTTTCATCTTGCTCCAATCATTTAATTCCATGAGACGACATCTCTGAACCATTTATAACAATAAAACTGTGCACATAATTATCCTTTAAAACAATGAGGCAGGCTGGACCCCAAGCGGGTCCGGCCTAAAAAATTTTCGAACTCAAACAACCGGCCTTGAAAATGATTTAGAACGATTGGCATCCGCAAACAGATCCATTCCGGATAACCGAAAACATTTAAAAACCTCAAATTTTAAAACTTCGTCAGTCGCCAAAACTTAATAAAACACCTCTAGTCGCCTTTAAAAAACACTGGGCAAAACTAATCCATGGAAGCTGAAAGCTGGCAGAGACGGACCTTGTACCACAGACAACAACCCCGTCAAACGGCTTCACCCAAAAGTGAACGAGGTGAGAGATTTTAAAAGTTAAAAATTGCCATTCAGAATTGCCGGCAAGCAAAAATTGAAAATCACTGCCGACTGCCCCAGAAAGAGTCAAACTAAAAATATCAGATGACGAGCTGGAGACGAGCCCCTAGAACTAGAAGAAATTTCATATATAAGAATTAGAAAAAACCAACCGCCAACTGGAGACGATCGCCCGTTCAAAAGCTATGAATTTAGGAAAAAGGCAACTTTGCAAAGTTTTCTATCCGTACTTTATCATTATAAAACCCCTTTTTATCTGACCTGGCAATCTCGTCAAACGGAACCTTCACAATCTGAAACCCTGGATGAAGATTCTCTTTCATACACAGAAAACATGTCCGTCATCAGATTCATCAAACGATCAACTGATTATCAATTATTAATCTCCAAAGTTGTGCCCTCAGAACACCCTGAACTGAAAACAGTCAAATTCATAGAAATTGGGTCTGGAATCGATTGAGAAAAGTCATCAATCAGATTCGTCACAGTCTGAAACTCATCATGAAGAAACATTTTCATATCTAGATTATGAATCAACCTTCAATTATGCTTAACCTCAATCCGGGTGTAAATGGCACGATTGCAAAGTGAGCTACTTACCAAACTGAATTGTGTACTGCTGAAAAACTTAACATTTTGCAATCTGAACAGCTCCGGAAAACATGTCAAACGGACACATGGGAGGCTAAAAATCGGCACGGTACTTCTTTCTTATGCCTACAACACGAAATAACAACCGACATCTCTTAATCAATCACAGATCACTTACTGCACTCACCCGAACAGGGCCTCCGACTAAACTGTACAATTGATCCTCACTAAAAAGTTAGAAATTGCAAACAGAATCAGATCAGGAAACTGGGCAAACGGATTCATCATGACCTATAAATTGGAACACTAGGAGTATTTGACCATTAGAACACAAGGCAAAAAGAATTTCATCAATTGAGTCACAGGGTTGAAAATCATAGCCAGTCAAACAGGGCCACTGACTAAAATCAGGCAGATTAGAGAAATAGGACTAATCTAGAAAACCAACTTTGGGGGAATGAAAAACCTATCAAACGGACTTGAAAAGACTTGAGCTTCAGAACATAAGTTGTCTGACATTCATTGTAAACATCCCCAAAGTGGCGGGCCATGAAACATAATAGGACACCAGATATTCAGATACAAACAGGGCCTGCTATAGTGATTTGTCATTTTGGCAAAACCAAGCTTTAGGTGCACACCTCAAAACGACTACGCCCTAAACACTTTAGATTCTTCAATTAGGATCTGAAACCCACTACATAGGATAAATGGAAGGTACTGGAGCCTTTTCCCAATCAACACCTCATGAAATACATTAGGCCCATCTTTACATGCTCTTGAACTAGGTCATTTGAAACTGCTCTTTTGAAACACTGAACTTTGCTTAGGAGAATTCTCTGAACATGGGCTCAAAACTATATGAATTTTTCATAGTGCTAACACTATTGTTAGAAGGTATGAATGCAACCTTTCATACCAAGCCCTTGGAGCTTGCTTAAGCCCATAAAGAGCCTTTTTTAGCTTACAGACCATACCACTATCTTGTGTAGATGTGAAGCCTTCCGGTTGTTCAATGTAGACCTCTTCTTCTAGTATTCCATTCAGGAATGCAGACTTGACATCCATCTGATATACTTTGATTCTTTTGTGAGCAACATAGGCAAGAAGAATTCTTACTCCTTCCAATCTGGCCACCGGTGCAAAAGTTTCTCCATAGTCCAGTCCAGCTTCCTGGGCATAACCTTTGCATACTAGTCTTGCCTTGTTTCTTATTACTTAACCATCTTCATTCAACTTATTCCTGTAGAGCCACTTGGTCCCTATGACATTCTTGTCCTTTGGTCTTGGCCCCTATTACATTGATGCTTTCAATTATCTTGCCCATTCTCTTGTTCAGACACTGATAGGCCTTGCTTTTGGTAGAGTAACTAAAAAATGTTCCTTCATCGCTCTTGGGATCAAACTTCCCAGAGTACATATCTCTTTTGATGTAACATTTACTACCAAAGATTTTGAAGTAACCTACACTAGGAGTATGCTTGAACCATAGTTCATAAGGAGTCTTACCGGTTCCCTTTTTGACTTGAACTCGGTTCAGTGTGTAGACAACAGTACTGACGACATCTCTCCAGAAGTGATGAGGGAGATCCTTCTGAATTAACAGGGTTCTTGCACAGCCAATCAATGTCCTATTTCTTCTTTCTGCTACTCCATTTTGCTGAGGAGTCCTTGGTGCAAAAAACTCTCTCTTTATTCCATGTTCCTCATAGTAATGAGTGAACTCCTGAGAGGTGTACTCACCTCTTCTGTTTGACCTTAGGCACTTCAAGTTTTTATCAGTTTCCTTTTCCACTCTTGCCTTGTAGATTTTGAATGTGTGGAAGGCCTCAAATTTCTCTCGAAGAAAGAGTGTCCACATCATTCTTGAGAAGTCATCTACAAATATCATGAAGTACCGGTCTCCATAATAGCTCTTTGTCTTCATTGGTCCACACAGATCTGTGTGCACAAGGTCTATAACATTTTCAGCAGTAAACGTCTTACTGTTGAAACTTGTTCTTGTCAGTTTTCCTAACTGACAGTCTTTACAAACCCCAATGATGGGTTTTGTAATCTCAGGGAGTCCTGTAACCGATTTTTTTTTGCTCACTTTGACGATACTGTCAAAGTTTATGTGGCAGAGTCTCTTGTACCATAGCCAGCTATTGTCTTCTTTGGAGACAAGACAGATTTTACTTGATTCTCCTTTGGCTGAAGCTATCAAACAAGCTCCTTCCATTGAGTCTAGGTAGAACAGATTGCCTTTGCTCTATTTACTGGTTGCAACATGGGTTCCACATTGATTTTTTACCATACAGGAACCTTGTTCAAATTTCAACTAGAATCCTTTGTTGTTTAGTTGTGCAACACTCATTAAATTGTACTTGAGTCCTTCAATCCAGTACACATCTTCACAGACAACATTGTTGTAGAGAGAAATAGAACCTTTACCTTTGATGGCACTTGGGTCATTGTTTCCAAAGGTAATTGATCCACTGTCATTGAGCTCCAAGTTGATAAACTTGTTCTTGCCACCGGTCATGTGGTGAGTGCAGCCGCTATCAATGATCCAATCATCAAGTTGATGAGATCTAGATATGAGTGCTACTTCATTTACAATTGGGCTCTCCTCCTTTATTGCAACAAATGCAATTTTAGGATCCTCAGAGTCTTCAGACTCATTGTTTGTAACTCCTTCCTCTACAAAATAACATTCCTTCTTTGCTTTGCTCTTGAATCGGTCTCTTTTATCTTTGTGATCATTATCAGGACACTTTGCAGCAATATGTCCTATCTTGTTGCAAGAGAAGCATTTCAAGGGAAGTTTTCCTTTGTACTTCCCTTTCCCTCTGGGGAATCTTATGGCGATGAGTGCTTCAAACTCATCTTGCTCCATCTCTTTTGAGAGCAGATTTTCAACAAGGTTACCAATCTTATCGGTAGAGAAATTACCAGTTTCTCTTTGCTTTTGGGTGGAAGAGATGTTGACAAAGGACTTAAATGTTGCTTCCTGAATGGGTAAGCTATTATCAAAATTACTTAATTCAAAAGCAGCCAACTTATCAATTAGAGAGTCTAAGGTGACTTGATCTTTGGTCACCGATCTAAGCTCTTGAATAGCAGAGATCTTAATGGCATATTGAGGTCTGAGAGTTCTCAGTATTTTGCTAACCACCTCCACTTCACTGAGCTTTCCTTCAGCGCTTCTGATAGAGTTGATCACCTCTTTGATCCGGTTGCTATATTGCTTGATGTCTTCTCCTTCATTCATCCTCATATCATCATACTTTCCTTTGAGGCTTTCGACCTTGGCTCTTTGAACATTTGGATCTCCTCCATAAACCATTTGCAACTTGCCCCACATCTTGAAGGCAGAATCAAGATGTTCAATCTTAGCATAGACATGATTAGGTAGCATGCTAGCTATCATATCCATAGTAGGCATGTGCTTGGTTTTGATCTTTAGTTGATCGGTTGTTAGTGTGCCAGCGGGTTCACTATAATTAGTGGTAACATGATTCCAGTACTGATCACTGGTGGTCTGCATGTACAACTTCATTCTGTTGCACCACAGAGTAAAGTTTTCTTTTGAAAACTTTGGTCCTTCCTTTCTCATCATCTTGAGTTTTTCTTTATGCAGTTAAGCGGTAAAGAAAACAAAACTTGGCTTTGATACCAATTTACAGTCCCAACCAGTGCTAAGAGGGGAGAGGTGAATCATCACCTCTAAAACTTTTTTCTTAACTCTGAGAAAGTGTACTTATAACTGTGAACCAAACAGATTCAAACATGTAATAATAGTAAGCAAACAATCACACAGTGACACCAGATTTATCACGTGAAAACCCGATTAGGGTAAAAACCACGATGTGAGGAGACCTCACAAATTTTGTACTATTTTGGAGTATGCCCTGTTAGGAGCCTTCCCGATTAAAGTATCAAAACATACTGTTAAATGCGACCCGGTTAAGGGATTTGTTACAATAAGGCCGGTTAGTGCCTGTCTAGTTAAAAGACTTTGAACACCTTGAAAGATGTCACCTAGTTAGGGGATTTGATACAAGGGACCTGTTAGAGTCCACCCAAATACTGATATTTTAACTATTGTAATTGCTAGAAAACAATAGAGGGATTGACCTTTTATAGATGGCTATGCATAGCCTGATAAGATCTTTGTTTGTGCTCAACTGAGAAGCATCACCGGTCACCGCAGGTGTGTTCTCCTCTACTATTGTGTTTCTCTGTACAATTTTCTTTCTCTCTTCTTCAAACTTCTTCTTACCTTGGCTTCTACAACTTACAAGTTCACTCTTTTTCTTGGTAGAATGAAGACAACTTCTATTTGCCTTAGGTAGAATAATATATAGAGCCCTAGCCCTAATTGTGCTCATCATATATGACCTAATTATAGATCCTTCCTGGATTCATCACTTAGTGGAGTACCAATTTACTTAGAAAATATCTGATGCATGCCCTTGATTTATCTATTGTAAAAAGAAAACAATAGATGTGTGTCAAGCATCTTTCCTTTACAAGAGATAACACATTGTTTTAAAGCCACAGATTTCGGTTTTAAAACCTCCAAACATGCCCCAAACCAATCACTAGTTTAACTCAAAGACCTCCGGATTTGTCGCAAAAAATCTCGGTCAAGGAGTTGGTTGGAACAGATAGTTGATTATGACTTCCTTGGTTCATACCAGAGTCATTACTAGATCAGTAGAGATTCTCTTGTTGTGAATAGGTAAGGGTCCTTGACCTGTTGCTATCTCTTCCTTGGCTTACCTGTTGCACCTTCCTCAGTTGTGTTGTTGACACCGATTAGCTGTTGCTCTTCTCTGTACTTGTCTACACTGGGTTTAGCCAGGTCTTCGGTTGAAGGTGGAATCCTCCATTACTTGACTATTTACTTTACCCGGTTGCTGATGCTTTGTATAGTGATCGGTGTTTATATGCTGACATCATCTGCCAAACCATCCTTCTTTCATATAGATCTCCTTGGATATTTAGACTTAATAGAGATGATAAAACTCTATCTTCTTTTGCCAATCTATGATAATATTTGTACTTGTACCGATAGAAGGCTTACTGGTTACCATCACATAATGCAAACAAAATCCCTTCCAGACAAATATATGCTTTCCTTTATTTATGAAATAAACAAAAATAAATCCAACATATTTTTCTTCAATATTAGGTGTGATCTCCAAAGGTGAGTAGACAACACTTTGGGCTTCAACACCGTGGAACTTCCCAGCAAGTGCCCAGCTTTTTAAAGGAGATGTGTATTAACCTATGGAGGGAGATAGTGAATAAATGCTGCCAAAAGGTTATTTCATGGAAAGATCAATGGTGCTCTTTCCACCAGGGAATTTAAATGCTTAAAGTCATGCTCTCTGCAATACCTATCTACCAACTATCATATTCCCATATAACCAAGAAAGTTGACATTTTGCTAGAAAATATGGAAGGATCCAATGAAAACAAGTGTATCTGCTTAATTGGGTGGATGACTGCTAGCAAAGAGAGAGATTTTGGGGGTCTTGGATTCAAGATGTAGAAAAATAGAACTAATCTGGGAGATATTCAACTCCCTTTCTGCTTGATGATGTCTTATTCTCTAGACAAAAATATCTTAATTTAGAGGGTTCAACTCACATTTTGACAAACCCCAGCCCGCTTCGCAGATCACATGTTTGAAAATTAATGCAACAATGTTAAAGTCTTATTACAGATCGTATTTCTTAGGTCATAAACAACAATTACAGAGTGAAAATTTTGACCAGTTCATGGATGGGTTTCCCCTTTAGCAAACATCCAAGCTCTCACTGTGCATGTTGATACCATCTCATAAGACAGGTGTCTACGTGGCTGATTACCTCAATGCTAACATTAACACTAGTTACAATTGTTAGGTTTGGGAATAAAAGTGTATGGATGATCTGCCAATTCCTTTGGCCACAAGAATAGCAATCAAAGAAGAACAAGGAAAAAGTAGGGTCTTCATGAACCAAAGAGAAGACAACATTGTTTGGAAAAGGTCAACATTTAGAAAAGACATGGTTAAGCTAGGTTACAAACTACATAATAAATATAAAATCAGTAGTCAACAAAGTCTATTGAATTTTTCTTGTGAATGGATTACTTTTATAGAGATATCTATTTTAACAGATTCCTAAAACAGTGGATCTAAGATCCAGATGGTGAAGAATACTTACACAAACTGAATAAGGATTCTATAACAAATTGACATCTAATGAATCCCTATACATTTCTAGATCATTCTAACACTTCCTTTTAATTGAAAAATGTATTTTCTAGAGCACCTAATTTGTGGTTCTGGTCTTTATCTAGGTCATATCCTCATCTTGGTCATCTTCATGTCCTTTGGCTTGCCTCATCTTCAGTTTTTGTCTTTCATATAACTGGGCTTTAATGCACTGTTTCATTTTTACTAACTTCCCCTCATAATACTCACCTTGGGACCTTGTGGATTATCCATGGCCCTAACAAATACAATTCTGAACTGGCTTTGGCCGACCACAAACCTCACATATAATTGGTTTTGATTGACCACAAACCTCACATATAAGTGCTTTTGCTAACCCCGAACTTAGCACACAAAATGGTTTTGGATGAGCACGAACCATCATGATGGGGAAACTAATTTACTAAGTTGCCACATTTGCTCCTGGCATGTGGAATTCAGGAGTCGGTTGGGTTGAAACTCTGATTGGGTTTGAATTCACCCAAAAGTTTGCCACAGTCTGTCAAATTTGCTGGAAAGTCTTGCAGAGGGTCCCAAATGGAATTTTGACAGTCTTTTGTAGATTTCCTATTTCAACGCAGAACTTGAAATGAACTTCAACAAATTCTGGGTGAATTTGACCAGAAAACACATTTTCATTGACTTTTTCAAAAAGTTTTTTTGCCAAATTAGGTCTATTTGACCCTCCAACCCTAAAAGTGACCACTTAAAAGACCAAAAAGGTTGTTATATATGTCATTTGTGAATGAAAAAGAAAACTTCTTGCCTCCATTGGTAAACTTTCTTGTTTGGTTGCCATTGCGCAAGGAGTGTTGATAGGTGATTGTTGTATTCTCTAAGCTTGTTTGTGAGCTAATCCTACATGGTTGCTATTAAATTAAGAACTAGAAATATAGATTTGCAATAATAATGAAATGCAAATAAACAAAATACAATCAGAGAACACCAAAAATTATCCTAGGAAAAACCCTCCTCACCGAGGGAAACAACCCAGCCCACCAAAATAGATCCTTTATTAGAATTAAAAAATTGATTACAAAATCTCTGCCTCCTTTTGAAGTCTTCAAAACTTAATAATCACTCAATTATCAGAGTTAAAGATAATCAAACTAAGATCACAAAGTCATGATACTCAGAATATATACAACACAGTTTTAAACTCAATACAAATTAACTAATATCCCACTGGATATACACAGAATACTGAATATGAATCTGGCAAGAGCATGATAAAGATGACAGAGTTATATCTCACAAAGAATTGACTTCCTTTCTAATTGCTCCAAAAAAAAACTTTCAGATACTCACACAGAGAGTATATGATGACTTGCAATAAACCAAGGTTGCACGGGGATGGGGTTACTTGGGTACTTTGGGTATGGGTACAACTATTTTTAAAAATAGGGGACAGGGGTACTGTTGTGAGGTTTTCACACATCGCCCCAAAATACTTGGGGACCCCCATTTTCAAACTGGACTTGGCCTTTTTTTGGATCTTTGCGCTTGACTTGACGATTTTACTGGACTTGGATGCTTGGTGTTGATTCTTGAAATAAATTGTTGGAATTGAAGTGCTTGGCTTGATTTTTGAATTTAATTTTGTTTTGGTCTTCCTTTGGAGTCTTTACAAATTTTGGGATTGGATAAATAAATTAAGTGGCCTGAATTCGATCAAAATTGCCAAAATGGAGATTTGAGGTAAATTATGCTTATCACCTTATTGTCTTCGAAAATCTGGGCTTGTCATTTCAATTTTGCATTGAAAACATTTTAATTTGGGATAAATTGATTATAATTTCGATCATCAAAGAATAAATATTGGGCTCTACTTTGAAAATAAAATTGATCCCTTAACATTGAAAATTTGGGTAGTACATCAGATTTGCATTGAAAAAAATAAATTTGGGATTTAAAAGAAGTAAATTTTAAGCCTAATATTTTGATTTTTTATATAACCTTGGTTATAAAAATCGAATTCAAGCATTAATCATATATATTTTGGGCTTAAAATTTCATTTTGAAAATATAAAAAATCATTTGGCATTAAAAAAAAATTAAATTAGAATCAATTGATCTTGTGATTTTCAAAATTATTTAATGGGTGAATTAATTGTTTTGGGATGCATTTAATTCCTATTCCTAGTCGTCCCATTAATGGCATTTGAATTGTTTTTTGTTGGCAGTTTTTGTTAGGTAGAGGGTCGGCCCTCTAAATGGCAGCTCCAGGCGGCTATATGAGGGGGCTCCACCCTCCATTCTCCCCACACTCAACATCACTCCTTCCTCCTCAAGGGCAGTGAGGACTTGTGAGTTAAAGAAGGGCAGTGGCTCCTCCAGCAGGGTCTGAATTCAGGAAAGGCAGCAGGCCCGAGTTAGGGCAGTTTGGAGCAGCCCCGATCTAGAGTTTGGAGAGACAACAGGCCCGAAAATCAGAAGACAGCGAAATTTGTAGAAAGAAGGCCCGAATTTGAGGGGAGATTGGTGTGTGGTAGCAGTGCAGGTAGCGCCATTGATAGCAGGTCCAAAATTTGTCAAATCAGATTCGAGTTTGGAGAAGTGGCAGTTTGGGCAGCGATATCCTTTGTAAGGGGCGCCCGAATTTGATAGGAGAAGGGCCTGATTTAGTGTGAAGGAAGAGAGATAGGTGAAGGGAGGACCGCATTTTCCCTGGCATTGGTAGAACAATTTTTGAAGGGATCAGATCTGAATGTGAGTGGAGTGAATAGCAGAATTTATGTCTTGGAAGAAGAGAGTTGATTGATATTGAGGCTTGTAGTCCTAGTTTGGAGAGGTGATGTGTTAGGAGCAAGGTGTGGGCTTGTAAATTCCATAAGAGATCTCAGATTAGGATTGAGAAGTTAAGAGTTTAGTGGAGTCTTTTAACCTTTTTTTCCTTAATTGTTTTTGTCCTTTGGTCACTTGACTGTTTGGGTGTCGGAGACAAGCTTCGTTGAGAGAGAAAGTTGGTTCTTTAAGCTAATTAATCGATTGTCGTGATTGAATTTTTCCCCTTTCTTGCTTGCTATGAATCACTCCATAGCAGATGCTAGTACAAGCAAGAATCCAAAGGGACTAATACCAAAATAGGTGACGAGGAAGTTATGATGCCCAAGACCACTTTCTTCTCGAGACTAAAGCGAGTCTGAGACACTAACATCGGTACCATTGACATGATACAATTGAGGGATAGGTTGAAAGAGGCCAATCCTTTATGGCAGGAAGAATCAGTAAGTGCAGAATTGTATAAGGAGGAGTTCAGTATACCCCAACAGTAGACATGGTACAGCTAGGCAGGGCTTGGCTATTGATGCAAGCTAGTTTGGTTACAATTGAGAGATAAGTTGAAGAGGACTATGAAGGCCATGGAAAGTTAAAGAAGGCAAGGATAGTAAAGAGGAAAGTGAGGTGAAAGGTTGAGGAAGGTCAAGTTTGATTTCAAGGCAGTGGCCAAGAGCAAGGCTCTTAAATTGCAAGAAGGTTCACACCCTGGAAAGCCACCGAAACCAAGGCAGGATTACCCCAAGTGCATGGAGACCTCACCATTTCAAGGTCAGGACATCAAGTACAAGCAAGTTCAAGTGGTGGTGAGAAAATTTCTAAGGACAAGCTCAAGCATCCAAGACTTCACTTCATCTCAAGGACTAAATAAATTTATAAGATAAGGTTGATGAGGTGGCAATTTCATGTGCATGCAATCAAATCATGCCAAGTGTCCTATGTTCTCATTGGTTGACATATTATTGTAATTTTCTCATTGACCCACAAAGTTGGTGCCCTCATGTAATTGGTTGAAAAATGGTAACCCTAATTAGGGTTTGTAAGCTTTAATCTTGGCCCTTGATTTTGCCTCTTAATCTTGGCCACTCATAATTTTGAGCCTCTATATAAGGCCATTTGTTCTCATTTGTAAAGGGAGTTATGTTGGAGAAATTGTTGCCAAAATACTATCAAAATTGTTCTCTATTCATTGTTGTGCCTTGCATGGTGGATATACATGATCATTTTGGTGTATTTGCATGGTTCTTCTCATCTCTCAAATTAAAGTAGGATTTCATTTCATGTTGTTAAAGTAAGAATAGAGGTAGATGGCTAGTTGTATGGTGATATTGGTAAATGTTTGATAGGGATCTATATACTAGGCCACTAGCATCCTAGCGGCTTGTTAGGAAGCCTTGTGTGGTAATCTAGTCCAATCGCTCCTAAGTTCTACTTGCATTTCATCTTTTCGCTTGTACTTCAAGTTGGGTTGGAAGATAGGTGTTAGTGTGAAAATCCTAAGAATATCCCTTAGAATCATTGCACTGATGGAAGTAGCGCTGCTGGCAAGCTTTCATTTAGTTTGATCCCCGTCCATTTGCTAATCTTTCCATTCAGTAGGAGTAGTAGTAAAGCAAGAAGTAGTTTAGTAGTGAGAGTTTGGAGAAGCAAAGTTAGAAGTGACATAAATTTGAAGTTGAGAAGTTGAAATTCGAAAGTTTGAAGAGCAAAATTGGAAGTGATATAAATTGGAAAATCATCGAGTATACATGGCAAAGCTAAATTTCATCATAGCGAGAGTTTGACATTCCTCAAGTGAACAACGTAAGCCCGCCGAAGTGATTACTAGCAAATCACATTTTATAACTGAGTTAGTATCCACAGGTGTAAGGAACCTTGGAGTATTCTTATATACTTTTCAAGAGAGGATTGAGTGTTTGGTATGCCGTATCAAGTATTTCAATTTCCATATGTTATGTAGTGATACAAAATTGACATCAACAGGTACTTGGGTACATCAATTTTTTAATTTAATATAATTTAATATTTTATAG
Organism: Chamaecyparis obtusa; assembly: GCA_027943335.1. Taxonomy (NCBI): domain Eukaryota; kingdom Viridiplantae; phylum Streptophyta; class Pinopsida; order Cupressales; family Cupressaceae; genus Chamaecyparis; species Chamaecyparis obtusa. Next base: position 280,608 of record BSBK01004040.1, read on the forward strand.
AAAGTCTAAAAATGAGTCATGACATTGAGTTTTCAAACCAAGAACAGTGATAAAGTTTGTAGATGTAATGTATTGTTTTCAGTTTCAGATTTGCAATATGTTTGTAATAATATATATGTTAAATGTTTAGATGCATAACAGACAAAACAAACTTTAAACATGAACAAGAAGATCATAAATCATATAAAAATAACATATTGCAAATGATAAACTTTTGACTTGAATAGTGATAAAGTTTACTATTAATTAGTATTGCTTCAAAGTTTCAAGCTGATTACATATTGAATTAAGCTTGATAAACAACAAGCTGATAAGTTGATAGGCAAACAAAAAACTGAAACAAAAATCAGAAATCTTAAAATCAAGTTTGTTAGCTATGATGCTCTCCACCAAGTACCCACCGAGTACCGAGTACATGGGTATGTGTACCAGTACCTAGTATGCATCCCAGGGATGTGGGTACGAGTACCCATGCAACCTAATGATAAACACAAAAATACACACCATAGACTATGCACCGACTATGCAGATTTTTGGTTACAAAATGTGAACAGTCATGAATAACCATGAGATGACACCATCATAATTAAGCCGGTATCAAATGAAGAAAGTGAATCGGTGAAATTAAGAGGAATTGATCATGTCATTAATGCAAACATTAACCATGTTGCCGCAAAACCAAAATGGTAGGAGATGAAGCAATGCCAACACCCACATCAACATACGCGAGGAGACTAAGTAGGCCGAGCAAAGACAATGCCATATTATCATACACGAGAAATCTAGGTGGATGCCAAGATATAGGTGAATCAACAACACATGGTAAAAATGACAAGTCATATAAAAGTGAAGCCAAGGAATATAACTCTTCCAGCGAATAAAAGTAATTAAGAACTTGATCATCATAAGGAACCAATCACACAAAAAATAATTCTCAGCTAAATGAAGATGTCACCAACAGAGACACACACGGCAAACAACAAATGTTTGAAGATCTCTTATGTAGCTACCATCTTCAACACTCCCTCTTAGCAAGTGAGAGGTCTTCAATATGTCATCACATGACAAGAACACATAGCTGCAACCAAAAGGAATGTCAACAAAAATCTCATCACAAATTTTCTCAATAAATTGTTATCTCAGCATAACAATATGCGCCATAGCTGCTCCTAGAGGGTGAATAAAAAAACAATCATAAAATAGTGTCATGGAGTCACACACATGACTTCCACCATGGCTACTCCTAGAGGGTGGATCCACCATAGCTACTCCCAGAGGGTGGAACAAGGGAATTCACCTCGAACTTCCCTCGCAGAGAAGAACTCGTTAACAAGGGATTCCACCTCGAACTTCTCTCACAAAGAACTTATTAACAAGGGATTGCACCTCAAAAATATCTCATAGAAAAGAACTCATTAACATATGCAAAAAATTACTGAAGCTGAGACTCTCTCTTAGCAAGAGCATCATTCTCCACTATACCAAGCTTATCCTAGAAGTAACAAAACTTCACTGCCAGAAGTGGCTTGGTGAGAATGTTTGTAGTCTGCTCCTCTGTAGAAATGTACTTGAGCTCAATTGCTTCCCTTTCAACCATATCCATCAAATAATGATATTTAATTTCCACATGTTTGGTTCTGTCATGAAAAATTGGATTAATCGAAAGCTTCACACAACTTTGGTTATCACAAAGAATCATAGTAGGTTCCAAAGGCTGCCCAAACAAACCTGCAAGCAATTTTCAAAGCCACACAACTTCTCTTGCAGCGACACAAGTTGCAACATATTTTGTTTCAGCTATACTTTGAGCAACACAAGAGTGTTTCCTGCTGCACCAGGAAATTATAGTTGAAACCAAGAAATCATAGTTGAACCTAAGCTGAAACAACCCGAAATGCTCTTCCTGTCAGGCACACAACCTACCCAATCTAAATTAGAGAACCCTTGCAAGTTCATCTCTACACATGAAGAATATTTTAAACCATATCCCACTGTACCACGAACATATCTCAATATGGGTTTGGCTGCCTCAAGGTGAATTTGTCTTGGTTCACATATGAACTGACTCAAAGTATTAACAGCATAACAAATATCAGGCCTCGTATTAACCAAATACATTAAGGAGCCAATTAACTGCCCGTACATAGTAGGATCAACTAAATTTGAAGTGGTTGTATCCTCATGCTACTTTTTCAAATCTGCTTCCATAGGAGTCACCATAGACATACCCTCTAACATACCAAATTTTCTCAAAATATCAATAGCATATTTTCCCTAACTCAATATAATTTCATTTGACCTTTTCCATACCTCAAGCCCAAGAAAAAAGTGTAATAATCCAAGATCTTTCATTTCAAATTCAGAAGCTAACTTCTTACATTTGACAATGAGATCATCATTACCAATGAGAAATAAATCATCAACATACAACACTAAAATCAACACTTTGTCATCACATACCTTGAGGTATAAATTTTGATCAGCATCATTCTTTAGGAAGCCCAAGCTCAAAAGATAATGATCAATCCTCTCATACCAAGCATGAGGGGTTTGTTTAAGGCCATACAAGGCCTTTTTCAGCCTGCACACATGTGAGACTTTGTCATGAATTACAAAGCCCTCTGGCTGCTCTATATAAACTTCCTCTTCAATTATGCCATTCAAGAATGTTGTTTTCACATCCATTTGATGAAGCTTCCAACCCTTAACTACAACCGCAACTATGATGGTTCTGATAGAAGTGTAATGTGCTACACGTGCAAAGGTCTCTTCATAGTCTATGCCTTCCTTTTGAGAAAAACCTCTAGCTACAAATCTAACTTTATATTTTTCTACACTCCCATCAACTGCGTGTTTAATTTTGAGTAGCCATTTAGAAGAAACAACAAATTTATCTTTAGGCCTAGGAACAATGTCCCACACATCATTTTTTATGATGGATTGATATTCCATTATGGCATCCTTCCACACTTGCTGATTTGAAGCCTCTTCAACACTAGAAGTCTCAGATGCTATAATGTGACTCATCAAGGCTACATAACTAGCAAACTTGTGAGGCCTCTTACTCTCTCTGAAAGTGCCACAAGGGGCTACATATTTTCTAGCCTCTTCCATAGTGTGCTTGGCCCATAATGGTCTCTTCTTATTCGTTGAAATATTATTGGGACTTGCCAAAGTATCTATAGAATCAACTGGGGTCTTCTAAATCATATTCTCCCTTGGAATCTTTGAAGGTGGATCTGGATCAGCCATATCTATTTCTTGAGAATGCTCAAAGTCTTCTCTATCAAATTCCATGTTAGATTCTTTGGATTTCTTACAAGCTACATCTTTATCAAAAGAAACATCCTTGCTGATTTCAATTTGCTTTTGACTTGGAATGTAGATTTTGTATGCTTTTGAGGATTCATTATAGCCAACAAAGATGCCTTTCTTTCTTGAAGGTTCTAACTTTTTTCTTATCTCTTTTGGAACATGAATATAGATAGGACATCCAAAAATTTTGAAATGACTAAAATCTAGTGTGATACCTATAAAAGCTTCTTCTAGAGTGATGTTGTCTAGGATGTGATGAGGACTACGATTCTGAATGTAAACTGCTATCCTGCAAGCCTCTGTCCATAAAAATGTTTTAATGCTTTGATCATGAATTATAGCCTTTTATGCCTCAATAATTGTCCCATTCTTTCTTTCAGCTACACTGTTTTGCTGAGGATTATAAGGGACACAAAACTCCCTCTTAATCCCATCTTCAACACAAAAGTTTGAAAAATACCAGAAACATATTCTCCTCCATTATCAGACCTTAGAATCTTAATCTTCTTGTTAGATAAATTTTCAATAAGTGCTTTAAATTCTTTAAATCTAGACAACACTTCATCAGATTCTTTAGACTTAAGAAAATAAATCCAACACTTACAAGAAAAGTTATTAATGAAGGTCACATAATACCAAAAACCACTAAGGGAAGTAATTGACATAGGACCACATAAATGAAAATGAATTAATTCTAGGATTTCCTTTGCTCTAATTTCACTATTGTGAAAAGTATTTTAAATATTCTTACCTAGAGCACATCCCTTGCAGACACCTCCATGGGTTTGGTTCAGCTTTGAAAGACCAACTACAACCTTCTCCACAGAAGACAATGTTCTGAAATTTAGATGTCCAAATCTTTTGTGCCATAGCTCACTTGAACTTGAAGAATCATGAGCTAATGCTTGAATAGGATGGGCTGAAAGCTTGTAAAGACTGTCATGACGAACATCAATCTCACGAGCTGATTGAATGTTTGCATTCTTCTTCCATACGAGAAATTTTTCATTAGCAAAAGCAACATGATAGTCCTTGTCTTCTAACACTGAAATAGAAATCAGATTCCTCTTAATTCGAAAAACAAAAATAACATCACTTAAGTGAAGAGGAATTTTAGAATCCAACTGGAAGGAAGTAGAACCAGTACCCTTTATGGAATAACTTGCATCATCACCAATAATAACTTGAAGATGAGAATCCTTTTCTTTCAAGTTGAAGAGGTGCTCATGGTAACCAGTAATATGATGAGATGCACCACTATCAATTAGCCATGTATCACTATTGGTAGGGACATTGCTATAGAGTGCTGAAATAAAAAAGAATCCTTCAGAAGTTCCACTTAACTCTCTTTGAGGATGTTAAATTTAGATTAGATTATATGAATTTTAAATTTTCTTATGCAATCTCAATATATAATATAATTAATCACAATGTATATATATTTATTATTGAGATAATAATTAATGTCAATATTATGATGAATGAGACTTGTATTATTTTGTTGTATATACTTGTCTCTTACCAATCAACAAATGTCTATATATATATGTGAGACATGTCATTATAGAGACATGTCTCCTTAAGGAGACATGACTCTATAATGCCATGTCTTTGCATAACACATATATGTCAACCGATAATAATAATCGGTGTTTCTTTAGCAAAGTAAACAAACCAATATATACCAACCGATAATATTAATCGGTGTTCCTTTAGCAAAGTAAAATAGATTAATACAACATGCGCTGTTATAACCCAGTCACCGTACTTTGCATGCAGATCGGTTGGTGATGTGTACGGCCAATTCAAAACAGTAATAAACCGATACAAGTTGGAATGAGTTATTTAATTTAACCGATACAAATCGGTAACAATATTTATTGATTTATTTAATTTAATATTATAATGAGGTAATGTTATATATATATATATATATATATATATATATATATATATATATATATCTACAATAATAATCATACTTGATGTCATTCGATCTGTTAATTATATTAATAACATGAGAATATATTTATATTAATTTTTCCAAATTATTAATGTACGAGTATATATATATATATCAATACATTTAATAATAATATCTATTATTATTATATGTATTGGTATGTATATGTAAGTGCATAATTTAATTTATTCTCATATTGTTAATATAAGTTATAACTATTTTATCTGATCAAAGCTACAAACATCAACACTCCCTCTTAGCTAGGGAAGATAAAATCCATTATCCAAGGTATCATTGTGATCTATTTTAGCCATCACACGATGTCTATCACAATAGAAAGTCAATGGTCTGTTTAAGGAACTGAATCCACCATGCAGAAAATCATCTATTGCGATCTATTTCAGCCATCACGCGATGTCTATCACAATAGAAGGTCAATGGTCTGTTTAAGAAACTGAATCCACGATGCAAAAAATCATCTATTGCAATCTGTTTCAGCCATCACACGATGTCTATCACAATAGAAGGTCAAGTTATTGTAAGATCGTCACTTTTCAATAACTCTTACAAATATAAGTGATGATCATTTATGAAGTCGTCACTTCCTCATGATGCATACAAAATCCAAATAATTTTATTAATACAATAATCAATTATTACAATCATATCAAGTGTATCTCAGAAGTATTTCACCTTCATCAGTGAACTCCCTCTCAATTGAAGTTCTCTTAGAACACAAGTTTCTCTGAATTCAAGTTTGAATTTCTGACTTTTGCGAGGGAAGCTTGATGCTTGAGTCTGTCAGGACATTTTGTTGCAATGTGTCCATAGTTGTCACATCTGTAACATTGCACTTTAGACATGTTATGATTGATTCTGTTAGAATGTTTTGTTGTAGTGTGCCCATACTTGTTGCATCTATAACATTGTATTGTAGAAATATCTCTATGTTTCTTGAATGACTGTTTACCATTTGGGTCCTTGCTCTTTTTCCTTTTCAATTTAGCAGTAAGAAAATGAATATCTTCATTTGTGGATTCCACATTGATTCCTCTATATATTAGATTACACTCTTCTTGAATGCAATCAGTTTTTAGTCGATCAAATTTGGGAAGTTTGGAGCAAGCACTTATTCCTTGTCTGAAGTTTTCCCAAGACCTAGGGAGTCCATTTAAAGTTACCATAGTTAACTCTTTACTGTCATAGATGTGACCAATTGTTGACAATTGGTTTCTTAATTTTGTTATCCTCATAAAAAATGAGGTGATAGTCTCTTCTTTTCTCATTTTAATATTAGAGAGTTGATTTTTAAGAGTAAGAATCCTGCTAGTGTTGTTGATCTCATACATATCTTCTAGAGCTTTGAACGTTTCATAAGCGAAGTCTAGCTTTGTGATAATAGGTAGTAGATGATCTTTTACTCCATCAACTAATAGTTCCATTTCTCTGGTATTGTCCTTTTCCCATTGCTTCTTTGCATCATTCTCAATAGATTTAGGAGGATTTTCAATGATAGTCTTTAACTCATTCTTTCTTAGTATAAGCATCATTCGTAGTTTCCAAGATTTAAAATTTGAAGCACCTTCAAGTTTGTCTTCGAGCTTGATTTCGTTCACCATTTTGTGAATACAAGTTTTCCAAAAGAATTAAATTTATAAAGAATTATGATTTGATCTTCCTTCAATTTAATTGGATCTTCCTTCAAGTGGTTAGACTTCTAAAGAAAGAAACCTCGCTTTGATACCATGTTAAATTTAGATCAGATTATATGAATTTTAAATTTTCGTATGCAATCTCAATATATAATATAATTAATCACAATGTATATATATTTATTATTGAGATAATAATTAATGTCAATATTATGATGAATGAGACTTGTATTATTTTATTGTATATACTTGTCTCTTACCAATCAACAAATGTCTATATATATATGTGAGACATGTCATTATAGAGACATGTCTCCTTAAGGAGACATGACTCTTAAGGAGACATGACTCTATAATGCCATGTCTTTTCATAACACATATATGTCAACTGATAATAATAATCGGTGTTTCTTTAGCAAACTAAACAAACCAATATATACCAACTGATAATATTAATCGGTGTTCCTTTAGCAAAGTAAAACAGATTAATACAACATGCGCTATATAACCCAGTCACCGTACTTTGCATGCAGATCGGTTGGTGATGTGTACATCCAATTCAAAACAGTAATAAACTGATACAAGTTGGAATGAGTTATTTAATTTAACTGATCCAAATCGGTAACAATATTTATTGATTTATTTAATTTAATATTATAATGAGGTAATGTTATATATATGTATATATATATATATATATATGTATATATATATATATACACATACATACATATATATATATATACATATATACATACATACATATATATATATATATATGTATGTATGTATATATATACATACATACATACATACATACATACATACATACATACATATATATATATATATATATATATATATGTATATATATATGTATATATATATATATATGTATATATATATATATGTATATATATATGTATATATATATATATATATATATATATATATATATATATATATATATATATGTATATATATATATATATATATGTATATATATATATATATGTATATATATATATATATATATATATATATATATATATATATATATATATATATACATATATATATATATATATGTATATATATATATATCCACAATAATAATCATACTTGATGTCATTCGATCTCTTAATTATATTAATAACATGAGAATATATTTATATTAATTTTTCCAAATTATTAATATACGAGTATATATATATCAATACATTTAATAATAATATCTATTATTATTATATGTATTGGTATGTATATGTAAGTGCATAATTTAATTTATTCTCATATTGTTAATATAAGTTATAACTATTTTATCTGATCAAAGCTACAAACATCAATAGAGGAGAAGAGTTCTCAACATTTGCAGCTGCTACTTGAGGCTTTGGTCTTGAGGTACAATTTCTAGTAAAGTGTCCAAATTTGTTGCATCTGAAGCATTGGATCCTAGAAAGATCCCTTTCCTTTTTCTTAGAATCAAGAGTTGACTCAAAGTTCTTATCTCTGAATCTTTTGAAATTTCCTTTCTTCCCTTTTCCTTTAGATGAATGTCTAGCAAGTATATGCTCATCTTCATGATAAGATTTATGTCCATTGCCTCTAGCTTCTAGTCTGCATTCTTCCTAAATGCAATCAGCTCTCAACTTGTCAAATTTAGGAAGTTCATCTCTCCCATTGATCCCTTGAATGAAGGATTCCCAAGAGTGTGGAAGTCCATTCATGGCTAACATCACTAGATCTTTGTCCTCAATGGAATCTCCAATTGCATTGAGCTGATCCTTTAATTCTGAAATCTTCATGAAAAATGAAACAACTGATTCTCCTCTAGCCATTTTAACATGGAGAAGTTGACGTCTTTAAGCTAGAGCTCTGCTGGTGTTATTGAATTCATACAAGTTCTTTAGAGTCTCAAACATTTCCTTAGCTGAATTCAACTTTGATATGACAGGTACCAGATGATCTTTAACAGAGTCAATTAAAATCTTCCTTGCCATGATTTTATTCTTTTTCCATTGCGCTTTCTCTGTGTCATCAGAAGGCTCAATTACATCAAAAATTATGTAGTCAAGCAGATCATTCTCTTCAATTGCAATTAGAATTTTGAATTTTTAGGAAGAGAAGTTAGAAGATCCATCTAGTCTGTCTACTACTTTCTGTCCATTCACCATTGTAGATGCTTGAAATAAACAAACTGAAAGCAGAGGAAGGAGCAAAATAAAACTTAAAGCTTCTGGTTTGAGATTGTTTTCTTGGACCTGCTATGATACCATGTTAAATTAAGAACCAAAAATATAGATTTGCAATAATAATGAAATGCAAATAAACAAAAAACAATCAGAGAACACCAAAAATTATCCTGGGAAAAACCCTCCTCACTGAAGGAAACAACCCAGCCCACCAAAATAGATCCTTTATTACAATTATGAAACTGATTACAAAATCTCTACCTCCTTTTGAAGTCTTGAAAACTTAATGATCACTAAATGATTAGAGTTAAAGATAATCAAATTGAGATCACTTCACAAAGTCACTATACTTAGAATATATACGACATAGTTTTAAACTCAACATAAATTAATTAATATCCCACTAGATATACACACAATACTGAATATCATTTTAGCAAGATCATGATAAAGATGATAGAGTTCCATCTCACAAAGAGTTGACTTCCTTTCTAATTGCTCCAAAAAAACTTTTCAAATACTCACACAGAGAGTATGTCATGACTTGCGATAAATGCAAAAATACACACCATAGACTATGACTACGTAGATTTTTGGTTGCAAAATGTGAACAGTCATGAATAACCATGAGGCAACACCATCATAATGAAGCCAGTATCAAATGAAGAAAGTGAATCGACAGAGTTAAGAGGAATCGACCATGACATTAATGCAAACATTAACCATGTTGCTGCAAAACCAAAACGGTAGGAGATGAAGCGATGCCTGCAGCCACATCAACATACGTGAGGAGACTAAGTAGGCCCAACAAAGACAATGCTATATCATCATACACAGGAAGTCCAAGTGGATGCTGAGATGGAAGTGAATCATCGACACATGGTAGCAATGACAAGTCATATAAAAGTGAAGCCAAGGACTAAAACTCTTCTAGTGAATAAAAGTATGAAGAATCCGATCATCATAAGGAACCAATCACACAAAAAAATAATTCTCAGCTGAACGAAGACATCATCAACAAAGACACACACATCAAACAATAGAGGTCTGAAGATCTCTGACATAGCTACCATCTTCAATAGTTGCAAGTGTGGACAACTCCTCAAAGACATTGAAGATGAAGATTTCAACAAAAGAGGTAGGGTTTTGTTTATTTTGTTTGTTTTTAAAAGTTTTTTTTTTGCTTTTTTTTTACAAAATCAAATGAGCTCTCTAGTTTTATTTTCTTTTTTCATTTTGGTTTTGTGGCTTTGTGTGTTGTTTGTAGATTCATAGAATGGCAAGTGTTTCTAGCACCGGAAACTCCCGCTTTAAAACAAACCAAACCTCTCCACTATGGAAATATGTGGAAATGGTTCAACCAATGCCAGGTAGAGGAGGTTTTTTTGTGGATTTGCAGCCCATTGCAAAGAGGATTTTAGTAGCTCTTATAGTAGAGTGAAAACACATTTGTGGTTTATTCCTCAAAAAGGCATTAAGATTTGTATAGTGAAGCCAAGAGGATGGGTTACTACCTAAAACCCTTTTGCCAAACTATATCGTGGACAAATATATTCAAGAGCAAAAACAAGCAGATGAAGTAGTTGGGAATGCACGTTCTCATTCTTTGGTAAAGTCTAGAAATAAAACAAAAACATCTATGGCTTCAGTTTCCACTTCCAATGAAACACCCATAGAGGGTCATCCGTTCTTGCTTGTTCCTCAAGAACTGGTGACACAAGAGCAAAGGGGTCCTTGGAAATATCATATCAAAATGAAGCTAGAGACATTGTCAAGGAAGACATAGTGAGATGCATCTATGCAAATGGATTGTCATTTAATGTTGTTCACTCATTGTATTGGCAAAAAATGGTGAGATCAATTAATGAGGCTCCAAAGGGGTTCAAGGGCTTGGGTTTTGAGAAGGTGCACACCACTTTATTGGGTAGAGAGGTGATCCATGTAGAGGCTTCCATGCAGCCCATTAAGGATTCATGGATCGAAATAGGTGTGACCATAGTATCCGACAGATGGAAAGATGCAAGAAATCATCCTTTGGTCAATGCTATTGTAGTGTCCACAAGAGGTGCAATGTTTTTGAAAGCTATGGATTGTGAAGGGGAGGTGAAGGATGGTCCTTGATACAGCTTACTAGTTATTGAGAGGGGGGGGTGAATCAGTAAATACTATCTCAATGAAGTTTCAAACTTGTAAATAGATTCACCAGTTGTAAAACAGAATGTAAACAATCATTTACAAACATAAACAGAATCACACAGATCAACACAAGTATTTATACGTGGAAACCCTCAGTTAGAAGGAAAAAACCATAGTGAGATAGAGCTCACAACTTCACTAGTACCAAATGAAGGTGCCCTATTAGGAGCTTACAAAGCACTGGTTAGAGTGCTATCCAATTAAGGGATTTTACACAGATTGGTTAAGATCTAAACTTTGTTAAGAGCTACCTGGATACAAGACTTTGAACATCATCAGAGATGTTACCCTATTAGGGGATTTTTACAACGAACCAATTAGGTTCACCCTGATAGAGGGATTTCAATATGCTTTTAACACTTTGTAAAAGTAGTAATCTCTTATGACACTGATTGTCTGATTAGATCATACCTGTAGATCTCTTCCCTGGTCTGCTTGGCTGTTGATCTCTCCTTCCCTCACCTATGTGCCTGGAGCACTACTCAGAAGATATCTCTTCTCTGCTCTATGCAATCTTCAACTACCAACAACAACAACCACTATCTTGTGTCCTATGCATTATTTATACAAGAGTGAACCTCTTGACTCATAGAACCGCCAGGGAGTAAACTTACCCATAAGTTATGCAATGCCAGAGGACTGTGCATTGTGATCTAGGGTTTACCTTGAGATCATCCATAGAGTTAGAGCTAACTTCTATTAAAAAGATAACTCCACTTCTGAGCTGTGGATGTCTCGTATAATCAGGCTCTTTAACTCAAACTGTAACTCAGACTGATCCACAAAATCCAGATCGAATCTATCTTATAGGTGGATCGGTATACCCTTAAACCTAGATCGGTACTTAATACTTGGTAATACTTGGTTCGGTCTACCGGTGCATCTATCGAAATGGTTAACTGGTTCTCTTATTGTTATCTTTCTTCTTTGGTGATTGATTGTTTGGTGTGGAAGATAATCTTCATATCCAAGGGTGAAGGCTGGCTCATAAAGTAGATTTCTTTCCTGTTCTTGATTGGTTCTTCCCTTCATTTCTTTCTTGCATCATCCATCCATAACCTCATCATCTCATCTAGGGCTTGAAGTTGGGAGATATAAGTGTAGTTTCTGTTTAGGATTTGGAGAAAGGTGATATAAGTGGTAGTCCCACCCCTAGGAAAGAAGTTGGGAGATATAAGTGTAGTCCATCTCATAAGTTTTCGAAGAGGCAGAAATAAGTGGGAGTCCCATCCCTAGGCGGAGAGGCAGAGATAAGTGTAGTATGATAGGAATTGGCAAGGCAAAAATATGTTTGTTCATCCCTAGGATTGAAGGGGTAGAGGTAAGTGTAGTCCCACCTCACCGTAGAAAGAAGGGGCAGAAATAAGTGTTTAGGATGGCGAGTGCTAGTGCAAGTAAGAACCCAAAGGGAATGAATACCAAGAAAGACAAGGAAGACATGATGCCCAAGACCACCTTCTCAAAATTGAAGCGAGTCGGAGACACCAACATTGGTACCATGGATATAATACAATTGAGAGATAGGTTGGAAGGAGGCTAGTCCTCTATGGTGAAGAAGATCTACAAGTGTGGGATTGTGCAAGCTACCGCCTTCCCTCCTACCTTACCTTGTTTGAGTTGGTGATGGAGTGTGCATCTCGGCTAGATATTGTGACTAAGTCCATCATCTTTGATGGAGAGAGGGTGTTGGCTAACATCAGCAGGCAAGTGGTAGAGGAAGTGTTCAATATACCCTAGCAGAAGGGCATGATAGTAATGTTGATGGATCAAGTGGCTAGGTTCTTTCAAGATAGTTAGGATGCCTACTTTTCTCTACTAAAGCATAATTGGTTGCACAAGGGCAAGAAGGGAGTCACCAAGTCATCAAGGCTCACCAGGTCAGATTTCAAAATAGAGTATGGCGACCTTATTGTGCTTCTCAAGCGAGTCATGGGCTCCACTCAAGGTATGCAATTTGAAAATTGGATGTACTATTTTATTGAAGGAATTGAAAATGGAAAAAGAAAGTTTGATTGGGCTAGAATTATAAGTGAAAATTTAGAGTTGCAACTTAGGACAGTACAAAATCAGAAACAATTCTACATGGGGTCCTACCTTTTCTATTTAGTTGCAAGACTGTATGAACATCCTGGACTTAAGGCTAGAGGGGTGATTGGTAATGGGCTCGAATAATGCTTGGTGCATGAGTGCTATCCACAACTTCATTTGCACAAAACCAAGGATTACAAGATATTTTATGATGCTTTTGCCATGAGGACAGTAAGGGTACTGCAAGGGACACCTGCTAGGAGGCTCTCACCGGAAGCAGAGGCAAGAGTCAAGAAGTATGGGAGTTGGTTCATCTAGTTTTCGCAGTTCACTTATATAAGAGTGGCTGGATGTATGGCTTGTCCCAAGAGGCTTCCAAAGTACTCACCCGATAGGATAGTTTTGATGGAGTTGGCTAGGCAACTTGAGCAATATGACAAAATGATGAAGCTTAAAGGTGAGATAGGGGTTACCTTCTCACTCATGATAGGCAATGATAGTTGTCCCAATCCTGTCACCTTTGCAGCTACGGAGAAAGAGTTAGGACAATATCATCTCGGATGGTATAGGGCAAGGCAAGGATTAGATCCAAATGGTCTAATCAAGGCATCTCATGGGGATCCATTCAAGCATATCCCTACTTTGGAGGATTTTTGGGCCAATGCACAAGATGATTTTCATGTGAGGAAGTTGGCTTTCTCAAGGTTATCAGTGGGCATGATGAGGGCCATCAGGTGGAGAAATCTTGATATTCTGGACCAGCTGGAAGAGGATGAAGATGTGCTAAGGGAAGATTACAATACAGTAGAGGGAACGGAGTTGAATCCAGTTGATTGGGATGATCATCAGGATCCATCCTTAGAAGTAGTTACAAGAGCAGTTGAGCTACACACTGAGTGGTGGTATAATAGGAAGTTAGGGAAATTGCAAAGTTGGAAGGTACACCTTACCTATGAGAAGATGAAACCAGAGGAGGAGACTCCAGCGGAGTCAGTTGGACAACAAGGTGGGGGCAGTAGCCAACAACAACAAGCAATTAAGAGTAAGAAAAGGAGTTTGGAGGTTGAGAAAGATAAAGAACATCAAGAGCCTCTAGTAAAGAAATAGAGTACAGTGCCATCAAGAGAGAGCATAGTTGAGGCTAGGAGCCAAGAGGTTGGTACAAGTGAGCAAAGGGAAATGGTAGAGGTGAGCTCTAGTTCAGAATCAAGTGGTTATAGTAACAGTACAGGATACTCCCCTCTCTTGGAGAACCAAGTAGAGGATGATGTGACAGTCACTAGTGGTGAAAGGGATAGGCCAATTGATATTGAGGCTCTACTAGTTGAAGAAGGAAGCCAAGTGCCTAAGGTTGTTGATGATGCTTTGCCAGTTGAACTGAATCCCGATTTGGGGAGATGCATTGCACCATTATGGTTGAGACAAATGCTTATGCCAAGACTTGAGGTTGTGGCCATCCGGACAGTTGAGGATATTCAAGGGTTAGTGGACAAAGAAGATGATGTTGGACATAAACAAATTGTAGGAATAGTAGAAAAGGTAATCAGGAGTGGTGATGATGGTCACCGAAAGGTTCAGATTGCTGTACCGAAGGTTAGCAAGGCAGTGGGCGAAATTGTGCCCAAGACTATGAAATAGTAGAGCATGACATGGGAAAAATCACAAATGACATGGAGTGTGAGGAAGTTCAGGAAGGCATAGCTTCAATTAGAGAAAGGTTGAGAAAGGCAAGTGAAAGGATTTCAGAGTTGGAGAATGAAAATAAGTATTGGAGAGATAGCTATCATGGGGTGTGCTAGCCTATCCAGCAGTTGCCTCAAGCAGCCCTTTCATAGCTTGAGACCAAGAAACTAAAAATTGGATCAATGATACAATTCAAGAAGGGTGAAAGTTCTTGCTTCCCTTTATCTCGACATTTAAGTCATTTGTGTCTCTTAGGAACAAATTCAGAGCATTTGAAGGGAAGTGGAAGGATTTCCTTCCAATCTGTGACTTAGCCATTCCCAGGTTATAGGCGGTCATGAAGCTATCAAAGGGATCCTTGGTGAGAGCCAAGTTGGTCAATGAAGGAGGAAAGAGTATTGTTGAGTCTTGGTGTGTTGTCTTGACTTGGGGGTACTTGAAGAAATACAGAATGAGATTGCACAACACAGTCTGAGCATCGACACTTTCATTTCAAACATGCTAAGCGATGCAAGGGTTGCACTTGATTTTGAGGAAATCAAAGAGGAGAATTTTAATGAGATAGAGTTTGGATTGAGATTGGATGAGTTAGGGAAGGTTGCCACCAGGAAGAAGCAATTGGGCATCCTTGCCTCTCTCAGGGCCCTTATCAAGTTTGCAAGAGATGATGAGAAGGAGAGTGAGAAGACACTGGAAGCAGCAAGGAACATGATGAACGCAGCTGAGCTCAAGATGAGGCATACACCTTGCCCTCCCATGGAGGAAGTCAACAACATGTTAGCCAAATACATTGCTTATGCTAAAAAGATGAAAGAAAAGGGTAGAATTGTATTAGAAGATCATTTAATGTAAGCCCTAAGTGGCAAATTCTCCTTTCTTCTTGGGTAGGATAGGTATTTGATTCTTATTGGCTACCATTTTGGTGCCTTCTCATTGGTTGCCACTTTTCCTTTTTTTCATTGGTCCATTGATGAGGTGGCATCTTCTCATTGGCCGATGGGGTGGAAACCCTAATTAGGGTTTCTAGGATTTAATCTAGATCATTGATTTTGCCTCTTAATCTTGGCCACTCATTGTAATGTTGAGCCTCTATATAAGGCCATTTTGTTCTCATTTGTAAAGGGTTGAAGAAAATTGTTGCTAATATAATACCAAAATTGCTTCTCTTGTCATTGTTGTGTCTTGCATGGTGATTAAGAACACTTGGTGTTATTGCATGGCTTCTACTTCCAATTGTTAAAGTTAGATTTCATTGAGTTGTTAAAGTAGATTTCATTTCAAGAAAGTTGTTAAAGTAAGAATAGAAGTAGATGGCTAGTTGTATGGTGATATTGGTAAATGTTTGATAGGGATCTATATACTAGGCCACTAGCATCTTAGCGGCTTGTTAAGGAGCCTTGTGTGGTAATCTAGTCCCATTCCCCTTGAATCATTGCATCTATGGAGGTAGCGCCGCTGGCAAGCTTTCATTAGTTTGATCCTCATCCATTTGCCAATCTTTCCATTCCATAGGAGTAGTAGTGAAGCAAGAAGTAGTTTAGTAATTGAAGTTTGAAAGAGCAAAGTTGGAAGTGATATAAATTTGAGTATACATTGCAAAGCTAAATCTTATCATCATCATGGCAAGCAATTGATATCCTCAAGTGAACAACGTAAGCCCGCCTACGTGATTAACCAACAAAACACATTAATATAACTGAGTTAGTATCCACAGGTGTATGGAACCTTGGAGTATTCTCATGTTCTCCATGAGTATTTACTTTTCAAGAGAGGGTTGAGTATTTGGTATTCTATATCAAGTGTTCAATTGCTATATGTTATGTAGTGGTACAAAACTGACATCAACAAGTACCTCACTAGGTTTACTGAGCCTTTATTGAGCATGATTTGATACGCTGACATGGATAGGCCTTGCTTGGGTGAGGTATATGATGTCATAGACTCCATGATTGAGGATATTAAAAAGATCATAACTGAGAAAGAGCAAGATTCTGAAGAAAAGTTCTTCAAGGAACTACAAATGGTAGAGAGATAGAACAAAATGACTACCCCTTTCCATCTTCTTGCCTTTGCATTGAGCCCTAGGTTCTATAGTCAATTGGTCCTCAAGGAGAATACCTCAAGAGTTGCCCCATACAAAGATCTTGAAGTTGCTTACGGTACAAGGCAGCCCTTCGTAGACTCTATCCTGATCACATATGATCTACAACAAGGCCTGAATTCATGAGTTTCACAAGCATTGATGATTGTGGTCTTGAGGCTCTTGAAGACAAGAACAATGTTGATGCTCATAAATGGTGGTACTTTCATGGACAAATGTACTAGCACCTACAACTCATTGCCACCAAAATTTTATCACAAGTAAGTTCTTAACTCTTAAGATTCTAATTTCTAAATTCTTGTTGATGAATATTGAAGTTATATTTTGAAATTTTTTATTCAAAACTCTTAAATCTCTAATTTCAAAATTGAAAATCTTGATAGGTTGCTAGTTCATCATCATCTGAGAGGAATTGGAGCACATACTCCTTCATCCACTCAATTAAATGCAATAGACTACATTCCAAGAAGGTAGAAGACTTGGTCTTTGTGCATTCAAACTTGAGGCTCACAACACACAGACAATGCTTACAAAAAAGGGGAGGCAAAGCATTGGGATATTGAACCAGAGTGTGTGGAGTTGGAAGATTTGATTGTGCACTTTGATGCACTTGTAGTTGATGATGATGATCATGAGCTACCTAGTGATGTTGAGGCTGCTTCTGAGGCTGACATTTACTAGTACTGATGCTAGTGGCACTTTTTCACCCACTGTACTTGTGAATTCTGTAGGAATCCTTTTCACATACATGGTTCATCAATATGTTATTCTCCCAAAATCATTACATTGATTTGTCATACTTTGAGATTACTCCATCTCACCTTTCCTCCCTAATCAAAGATTCAACTTTTTTGATTCACCATCAAGATTAGATTTGAGTCTACTTGCCACCCTTGTGCTTATCCAAGTGGTTAACTCCACAACTTGATGCTACATCCTCTCTAAGCTCAAGAGGATACAGGGTACATGATTACATGTGCTATCACATTAATCCACGTAGGCCTGACCTAACAGGACATGCAAAGCATTTGGAGAAATGAAACTTGCCTATGGCTAAGTTTTACATTTTTGGACCCAAGAAAAAAGAACTCTGGGTGTCGGGTACAAATGATCATGCGCCCCTACAAGAACTCCGGTACAAAAATAGAGAAGACAAAAATAGAGATATAATAAACAACAGTAGTAAATGATTCCTGCAAATAAAACTTGTCTACTTTCTGTTGAATGCTGCCACTGTTTCTCATACTTATAATGCTGCCATCCTCTTCATAGTTGACTCTTTCAAACTAATTTATCCTCATCCATGCAACAGTTCACAAACTCTATTTTGGGCAACAGTACTATGCACTGATGCAGCCTACACACGTGTTAAAGATTTGCCCAGAAATAATGATAAACAACAATAAACAAATAAGAACAAAATAAGTATAAAGGACACAACAACTTATCCTGGGAAAACCCTTCAACTTGAAGGGAAAAACCCAGCCACACCAGCAAAATATCTCTTTATTAATAATGGAAGTTCATATACAATGCTTTCACTTGATATGATGTTTGTAATATACAAAGCAATCACACACACATATAGAATTGAGAGACTCTTCATATCACAACTGAAGGTCTCTTTAATTTCCAAAACAAGTCTCTTCATATTCTAAATGCATGGCACTCCATACGACACGTCTCTTCATAAATATCTTCTCCAGTTGTTGACACAATATTATCTTTATTTCAAAAGATCTCTATCGCAGCTATAATCCTCAACAACATGAATATGGATTTGATTTCTTTCACTATTCTAATGATGGTTGCCTACGGGGTCAAACTCATAATGCTGCACAACATTTCCTCCAAATGCATCAAGTCTCCAACTCTTCTCTAGATTCTTCTATTGCTGGCCAGCATACATGGGTGTCTCTTCTTGCAGCCAAAGCTCTTCCTCTCTCATAAATTAAAACAGACCCTTAAGTCTGCGCTGATGTTTGACTGCAGCAGGTGAAACAAATCGAACAACTCTCTCACAAACATGCCCAGCAGAGACATGGAAGATCACTCTCATTATACTAGGCCCTCCCATGATAGAGTTTGGCCCACACCAGCTTTGATACCAAAATAGAAAATCAGTAATCAACAAAGTTTATTGAATATTGCTTGTGAATGGATTACATGTATAGAGGAAATCTTATTTAACAGATGCCTAAAATAGTGAATATAAGATCCACATGGTGAAGAATACTTACACAACTGAATAAGTTTTCTTTAACAAATTGACATCTAATGAGCACCTATATATTTTTAGATTATTTTAACAGTAATCTCCCTGAAGAATGCCATATAAATGGAATCTCCCCAAGGTGGGGCCTACGCTTAGATGGCTTTCTACAGAAGAATCCTTATTGGATTGGAATTCTAGACCCTTCTAGATGTGTCCTATGCAAATTAAAGGAAGAACCTGTGAACCATCTCTTGGTCTCGTGTCTAGTTACTGGTGTCTATAAGGATTGACTGTGTGAAGCTGGTGCCCTTTCTAATGACATCTTGGAAATCTTCAAAAGCTAGCCAAGAATTTAGAACTCTGTCTGGGAATTTATATGGCTAGCCAGCCCTTAATGCTGACCTAGCCATATAAATGAAACTATCCTTAAATTTTCATACCAACATTCAATTATCTAAGTTCTAAAGGGAAAGTAAAATGGTGTCTTCCTCTGAAAGGTAGATCGAAACTAAATTTCAATGGTAAAACTCATGGAAATCCAAGCTTTTCTAGAGCAGGAATAGTAATAAGAGATGAAAACAAGGACTTGATTGTAATGTCCCCTTCTCCGTGCTAAGTCATTTTGGCATTCGTTTAGTCTATCTCCCCATCCGGATAGGCTAAAGGCTTTCTTCAGAAGATGCCAGCCAGTCACAGGCTTCCGCAGGCGAATATTTATTTATCCCTTTTCTATAGTTAAGTCACTTTATTTTATAAAGTGAAGTTATAAAAAGTCACTTTATGTCTTAAGTCACTCTTTATTTAAAGTAACTTAAAGTGACTTTAAGTGAGCAAACTTTATCCCACATTGCCTAGTTTTATGTGCCTTCCCTCACTTTGAGGTTATAAAAGCTTAAAGTATGCCTTGGGATCAGCACCACGAGATTTTATAAACAAAAAAACAAACAGTTGCTTACGTGACTGTTTATATTTCCAAAGACGCAAACCCTTTGAAAATTGTGAGAGGTTAGATGTAGCCCCAACACCTCATTAATGGTGAGATCATACAGATTCACGTTTGAGCTCAAACGAACTGGTAAGAAATAAATATTTCATCTACAACATTTTCATAGAGGAAAGTCAGTTATTTGTGGGGGTTCGATTTGAACCAAGTTTGGTATCACAGTGGTAAGAAGAAGATTTTCTTTTATATACTCAGCTACATTCACTGTTAATAATAAACAGTGCTATTCGGGTTCGAGTTGAATCAGTTTGTTAGGCTACGGCAGTAAGGAAGGCGACTGCCGGAGTTAATATGGGGATTTGAAATATGTTTGATGTCTAGCATCTAACCTGTGCACGATACTGAGGACTGGGCACATTGCTGCCAGTATGAGATTGATAACGCTGGGGACTGGTCGCACTGTTGTTAGTGCGAGACCGATAATATCAAGGGCTGGGCGTTGCGTGGAGGTTGGTGCATGTTGCAGGCCGAACTCTCACATTACCATGATCATCACGTACAGCCGGTTGCACAGCGCTGGTGGTAGGAAGCATGTCTTAACGCAATGGCCTTGCAGGCATACGCGGGTGGCTGACAGTCGGCTCCCTTGTGAACGAGGCTAGAGAAGGATCCCCGTGAATGTGCTAGACTCCTGTACAGGTTTGGAGCTGGCTGCTGTGTACAAGCCTCCTCCTGGCGCAGTCTTACCAAGTCACCCGACTGCTGGAAATCACGCGTGACCAGGTTGAACACCAGACCTGCATTTGGGGTGCTGCACAAGTGTGGAGGAAACTGTTATACTCGGTTGGTATTCCCTTCATTAATTGCAGTTGTATTAGCATTTTTGAAATATCGGGGAATTTGTATTGGATCAATAACAGTTGGCTAAGCATTGTTTAAAATTTGTTCTCTGCCTGGAGTTTATCACTTCATTTTTTAATGTATTTATATGCTGAATAGTTGTTTGATAGAGAATATATCCCAAGAAACTAAACACACAGCTGAACCGCAGTAGTCTTGTAATAAAATTTCCTTGAGAAAATTATACACGTGTTGTTACATTTTGAGTAAGGAAGATCCTTGCACGTTTAGAAAACAAACAGCAGCACCAGTAAACAGTATTGAACACCCACAGCCAGAGTGGATCAGAAATACATAGCTGAGACAGGGTTAGGATATTACATTGATCTGGGCAGTATCCAAAAAAATTATAGAATGGTATCAACAATGAAACAGAGATTTTGGCCTTTCTTGCTCAATTACAGATTATGTAAGAAAGAATGTGTAAACAATATTGACATTGAAGGCGACTCACAAATATGCATTAATACTATGAGCAATTATCATATGGTAAATTAGAAATTATCAAAGCAATTTGGAACATTATGGAGAGTTTGTATCAAATTTCTTTTCGTCACTATCGCCAGGCAAATCATATAGTAGACTTTTTTGGCAAAACTTGCTTGCAAACAATCAAAGTTAAAAGATTTCTAGTGATAAAAATAATTGGGAAAATCTCCAATCCAAATAGGACATGAGAATATGGCCCTTCAAGAGCTGCACTTTGCAAATCCCAAAATTTGTTCAATCAGTTATTAATTTGGAAATTGCAGATGGAATCATAGGAATATTTCTCTCCAATCTCTTCATAAAGCATTCAGTACATGATGTTATGTTGAACATTAGTTGAATAATGGAAATGAAAGGATGCAGGTGCGTGTGCATTGGGGAGGAAACCACACAACAAATCAAAAGGATTTTGAAAATTGAAGAAGATGAGGCTCAAAGAGCAATAAGTTTGGTGATCAATAATAGGTTTTTCATGGATGGCCATGCTCATGACAATCGAATAATAGAAAAGGTCTTGAGCAGATTTATCTCATTCTTCAGAAGAAAATTGGAAGTTGATAGATATATCAAAGAATCATCAAGGACGCTGGGTCCCTCTACAATCTCGACATTCAACAAATGGCCAGTGAATGGAAGTCTTGGCAGCATTTGCGATATTGCTAAACCAAAAGATGATGAAAATCTAAAACAAACAATATCCTTATTCAGAAATGGTCTCAAGAGAAACAACTTGGAAACTTCTAATTTTTTCACAGAACATCACGCTTCTCTCTTCCCTCACTCCCAGTCAGAATGTGTTTTTGAAAACTTGGAAGATCTCTGCCTCGTTACACAATCAAGAATGATTTTGTAATTTTAGTTTTCAATAAATATTTTGTGTTTTAATTTCTATGTACAACTTAATAAAATCTATTTCTGTTGATTTAAAATTGACCGTTAATATTTCTGTTTATATATTGAATTTGCAATGAATGGATATGAGCAAGTGAAAAATGATAAGTATGCATGTCTATTCAAAATTGACAGTTAATAATTCCATTTATGTTTCTATGAGCATCTTTGAAACCATACAATTCTTCGGAAAAACAGTTTTTAATTCATTTTTTTAGAATTCAATAAATAAATTGCTTGACAAGGATAATGACGCTTAAATTAAAAGCCTCTCTCACATTCATCTTTTCACTTCTTCCCTAGCATGCATTTCAGCTCATTTGATTTTCAGTTTGTTCCATTTGTTTAATAGTGTTCCGCATTTTCATTGTTCAGTGACGAGGAGAAGGTGGTGATGAATGTGGTGAATTGTGTATTAAAAGAAATGAAGAAGGTGAGATTAGATGTTGCCAAGCATCCTGTGGGTTTGGATGAAGCTGAACAAGATTTTCATCAGAATATTGCACTTCAATCTGCTGGGCCAATACAAATTGTGGGCATCTGGGGCATGGGTGGTGCGGGCAAAACCACCCTTGCAAAGCATCTCTATAACAAGAAATGCTTGACCATTGGTTGCTCAAGTTTTCTTTCCGATGTTCGTGAAACTGCCAGGAAAGATCTTTTACATGAGAAACAAAAAAAGCTTCTCGAGGACCTCGACTTCAAAGGCAAAGGAGCATTCTTTGACAATGTAGACGAAGGTAAAGAGATTCTAAAAAGCCGTTTGAGATCTGTCTCTGTGCTCATCGTTTTAGATGACGTGGATCATACAGACCAACTAGATGCTTTAGTGCCAGCAAGGGAGAGCCTTGGCCACGGGAGTCTGATTATTGTTACCACACGTGAGCTGCGTGTTCTTAAAGCGTGGGGCATCTCCGCCATATATAAAATCAGACCACTCAATCACACTCATGCTGAGCAGCTTTTTAGTTGGCATGCATTTGGACAACCCTCACCGTCCATGGATTTCAAGGAGCTTGCTAAGAAGTTCATAAATGCTTGCTGTGGTCTGCCTTTGTCTCTGAAGGTCTTTGGGGGTCTGCTCTATGGGGAGTCCAGCAAGAAATATTGGCAGTCTCAATTAGACAAATTGTCCAGAATAGTGCCAAACGACATCAAGTTGAAGCTCAAAATAAGTTATGATGCTCTAGATAAAGAAGAGAAGGAGATGTTTCTGGATATAGCGTGTTTCTTCATTGGATGGAGATTCGGTATGGCCATTGCAGTATGGGATGGATCAGAGTGGAATGGTCTACACGGTTGGCAAAGGCTTGAGAATAAATGTATTGTTGAACTAGATGGGAAGAATCTCATTAGAATGCATGATCATTTGAGAGATTTGGGAAGAGAGATTGCAAATCAACAGTCACCTTATCGTCTTTGGTGTAAACAGCAGATTATCGAGATTCAGCCTCAACAGGTGAAATGGGTGCTTTCTTTCATGGCATTGTTAATCATGGTCTGGTAGTTGCCTTCTAATCAGTTCTATTTCCTTAAAATATTTCTTAATTTATTTTTGACTATTCAGGAAGCAATACGAATTCGAGGAATGGCAGATGCATTTGGGGACAATTGTTACCCACGACAAGGTGAGATCATAATAAACACAAGCCAAGGAGAGCGCAGTCTCCAACCCAGCTCTCTTGGATTGAAGATTTTTGTTGGTTATGGAGATTTTATTAATGAGGAACGTAGCGAACTATCACGAGAACTGCTCTGCTTTCGGTGTAGTAGATTTGAGCACAAAAACTTTCCACCACGGTTTTCATTGAAAAAATTAAGAATTTTAGAACTATTTTGCCCTTGGAGATTAGAAGATTTGTGGGAGCGTGATGTGGATGTAAGTATCTTATTTTATGGTACTTTAAAAAATGTTACTACGGAATTTTTTTATTATTAAATTTATGCTGTGTATGTTAATTGTATCAAAAATTGGCTGCAGGCTCCTTTGCAGTTGAAAAGTCTGAGATCACTGGAGACATTCATGATACGGAACAGTCGAGAATTACATGGCCTTTCAAGTCTTGCAGAATTAACTTCTCTAAAGAAGTTTGAATTGTTAAAGTGCCGCAAATTGGAGAAGATAGAAGGTTTAGAAAGTATGAAATCATTGGAGACACTTAAGATAGATGATTGTCCAAAATTGGAAACCCTCCCAAGTCTTGTAGAATTAACTTCTCTAAAAGAAATTAAGTTAAAATGTTGCTACAAACTGGAGAAGATAGAAGGTTTAGAAAGCTTGAGATCATTGGAGACACTCCAGATGCACAAGTGTCCAAATTTAGAGGGGCTTCCAAGTCTGGTAGAATTAACTTCTCTAACGAAATTTGAATTGATAAAGTGCCACAAATTGGAGAAGATAGAAGGTTTAGAAAGTCTGAGATCATTAGAGACACTCAGGATAGATGGCTGTAAAGAATTGAACACCCTTCCAAGTCTTGCAGAGTTAACTTTTCTGAAAGAAATTGAATTGGTAAACTGTAACAAATTAGAGAAGATAAAAAGTTTAGTAAGCTTGACAGCATTGGAGACACTCAGGATATATGATTGTCCAGAACTGAACACCCTTCCAAATCTTCTAGAGTTAGCTTTTTTGAAAGAAATTCAATTGAGAAACTGCAAAAAATTGGACCTGATAATAGAAAGTTTCAAAGGTCTAAGATCATTGGAAACACTCAAGATATATAACTGTCCACAATTCGATGGGCTTCAAAGTCATGCAGAATTTACTTTTCTTAAAAAGCTTGATCTAAGAATGTGCCAGAAGCTGGAGAAGATAGAATGTTTAGACAGGCTAAGATCATTGCAGACACTCAGGATATATGATTGTTCAGAATTGAATACCCTTTCAAGTCTTGCAGAGTTAACTTTTTTGAAAGAAATTCATTTGAAGAACTGCGAGAAATTGGAGAAGATAGAAAGTTTCAAAAGTTTGAGATCATTGATGATACTCAAGATATTCCTCTGTCCAAAATTAGATGGGCTTCCAAGTCTTGTAGATTTAACCTCCTTAAAGAGGTTTGAATTGATAAAGTGCTGCAAATTGGAAAAGATAGAAGGTCTAGAAACCTTGAGATCATTGGAGACACTCATGATATGTGACTGTAGAGAATTAAACACCCTTCAAAGTCTTGTAGAGGCAACTTGTCTTAAAGAAATTGAATTGAGAAACTGCAACAAATTGGAGAAGATAGAAAGTTTGGAAAGTCTGAGATCACTGGAAGTGCTTAAGATAGATAACTGTCCAGAATTAGATGAACTTCCAAGTCTTGCAGAATTAACTTCTCTAAAGAAGTTTGAATTGAAAATGTGTCACAAGTTGGAGAAGATAGAAGGCTTAGAAAGTCTGAGATCATTAGAGACACTTTATATATTAGACTGTACAGAATTGAATGCCCTTCCAAGTATTTCAAAGTTAACTTTCTTGAAAGAAATTGAATTGGTAAACTGCAACCAATTGGAGAAATAGAAAGTTCAAAGAAGTTTGAGATCACTATTACATTCAACTTTCAAGATATACGGCCATCTAGAATTAGATGGGTTTCCAAGTTCAGATTGGAGAAGATAGAAGGTTTAGAAAGCATGAGATCATCGAAGTTACTCTATATATATGACTGCACAGAATTGAACATCCTCTCATGTCTTGCAGAGTTAACTCTTCTAAAGAAGTTGAACTAGAAAACTGTGACAAGCTAGAGATAGAGAGCCTGAGATCATTTAGGATATATCAATATTTGCAATTAGAAGGGTTTGCAAGTCTTTGCAGAATCAAACTTCTCTACAGAAATTTGAAAGTGTCACAATTTGAAGAAGATATCCTTTGAAAAACCTGAGATCATTGGAAACATTCAGCACAGATGGCTGTCCAGAATTGCACACCCTTCGTAGTCTTACAGAATTGATTTCTCTAGAAAAACTTAAACTGGAAAAATTCCACAAATTGGACCAGGTAAGGTTTAGACCGATTGACATCACAGGAGAAGTTGCAAGTACATGCCTGAGGCCGTGTATAGTCAATGTAAAGTACTGTGAGGGATTGAAGTTGGTGGCTGTCATGGCAAATAACATACTAGACGACAGCCAATAACATACCAGCTGTTGAACCATTCATCGACAGGTAATACAAAATAGCCGAATTACAAATATAAAAGTTCTTTTATTATTATGAGGTATCTGATTTTGTGCCTGTGCAGAAATGGCCAAGGAAAGTCAATGATGTGGGCTCGCTGAAAATTTCTTTATCTCTTTTTGGTCAAATTTGGGTTATTCGGAGGCCTGAAATTGAGTTCACAGATAATGTTTATCCCAATGTATTCTTCCATCTATATACGGACAGAGGCAGTCGTTTGCGTAGCGAATTGGCTAATGGAAAATGGTTCAGATTGGCTCCAGTCAACCAATACAAAATTTTGGCATTCAGCAAGGACAAAGACGCGTAAGGGTAAGAAGCATGGTTAGTGATAGGCGAAGAGGGGAGGATACTAGAGGCCTTCCATCAGTTCTCCCAAAGGTAATGAGTGCTGAACTAGTTTAGTTTATAAAAGTAACGGTAAATCTTTTGAATTAAAAATTATATTTTATGTAAAGATTTGATTGTGTTCATATATATTTGAAATACAATTAAATTATAAACAGTAATAAATGTATGATATATCATTTAGATTATTAATAAAAAATGATTATCTTTTGTTAATGCTGAATATTTTGTACATTTTAAAATTTGGATTTGAATTTAATAATACATGTATGATAGATCATTTAGTTTAATAGTAGAAATATAATTGTCCTTTATTGATTATAAATATTTTGTATATTTTAAAATTTGGATTTGAATTTAGACAATTCTGCTTAGGCTGTTGGTTTTCACAATGGTTTTCCATAAGCTTTGACATTCCATTCAAAGTCATAGGATTGGGATGAATATCAACCCATGGTAATGAGACAAAAGCATAATTAGATCATAGATAATTAAGAACCAACCCTTAAAATAGGGTGGTCCTCTCTTACTTTCGGCTATATATAATGTTGGCAGGATAATACTACCCTATATCAAATTGATTTGATGAAATTTTTATTATATCATAGAAGAATGTATATATATTAACAAATTCACTCCAAAATTCATAAGATAGTGGCAAATGTAATAATCTTGAGGCTTCACTAAGAACAACTCTTTGCTCATACATCAAATTCCATTTAGTCGCGAGACACAATCAAATATGATCTTATATATTTCTTTTTGCATTCATCATTCAATGTTGAAACAATGATTACGAGAGATCAAATCTGGGGTTTTGGCTGTTTCGTTTGTGCCAGTTGGTTTCAGTTCCAATTCCTAGGTCTTTGATTTGATTTCATTAATTTAACTGTAAGAACCCCTTCAAAACTTGCTCTAAAACTAGTTTTTACAAACTTCAAACATGCTGACCATGGATGTGAAAACTCCGGTGAGCTCAAATCCATTAGAGAATATGCAAGTGTTCGGTAGATGTTAACACCCTGATAAATCCTTATTCAACACGTAGTTCTGATCTGCAGACGTCTAAGCCTTCCAAACCTGGAACACTAGTGAATATTGCAATGTGCGAGACAACTCGATTAGCCACATAAAGAAACAAACTATAATACATATGGGTATATTATGATACATCAAAATTTTTGAGTTTGCTAACATGACTTTGGGTTTTGGGCACCTATCAACTTGAATAAATGAAAACCCCCCAGTCCACCTCATATAAAAGGAATGAAATCTAGACATGAAAATCTTCAAAACTTTGCCATAAAAGAAACTCGAGCCCACAAACTTGAAAGTCTCACCCACCTCAAATATATAAGGGCACTCAGGTTTGTCTATCATCCTACACTCAGGACTACACAAGCCTTGGATGCGAGTAGGCTGTTGAAATTTATCATTTTTTTTTCTTAAAAAGAGGGATAAATGTTTGTGACTCTATAACTATGAACTAGTGAGGCCATCAATGGGGACTTCATCCCCATTTAAACATTCAACAATAACACTCTAGTGAGTTTGAACCTTGATGATAAGAACAACACCACACCTTAACCATCACAATATGCCAATGTTGACATTGAAATCATCCATTTAGCGAAACCCGAGTTTGACAAATACATAAACACTACGTGGGCTTCAATACAAATACACTAGATGTGAAGCCCCTTGAAAATTGAAATACAAAAGGGAAGTTGGAGCCGATAGATATCAAACATGAATACCTTTGGATGTGAACAATTGATTGAAATCTTCCCTATGATGATCTTGAGGCCACCAATGACAGGTCACACATTTTAAATATGACTATTTGGACATGAGAACATTGCTCAATTCCATTTTATAAGACGTTTCAAATCCTTAATTGGGGCACGAGGCATGAAACACCGTACATTGTAAGTGAGTCCCCCTTTAGAATTTGGGATATATATAACTTAGGTCCACTAGACATCGGCTTTAGGATCTTCAACTTAGATATTTTAGGCTAGAAGACATGCTTCCAAATTTTAGGGTCTTGTCTACCTTGAAATATAAGGTGGTCTTTGTATAAAGAAAATTGTAAAAAATGGTTCACCAAGAATTGTGATTATTGAGGAGAGGATCTAATAGTTGAACAACTCAACTTTGCAACTCTCAAAATTTTACATGATAATTTCAAATCACTTTTAATTTTTTTATTATAGCTTGCTTGGCAAGTCTCCTTTTTATAACTAAGGTTTTAGGTTCACATCAACAAATATGATGCCACATTAGTATACTTTTTGTTGAGGTATCCAAAATGACCCAACAAAAAAGTTAGATATATAGTTGTGCACTAAGTCATGTTTTACTGGTGTGCTGATGTGGCATCATATGATCTCTTGCTTTGTAGATCTAAGGAATACATTTCATTCAATTAAATACTTATGATCAACATTAACAACTCTAAAGCCATAACTAGTAATGCAATACTATTAAAAATATTGGGCATTAAATCAACAAATGTTATAGCAACTCTTGGAACATGCTCCACTACTAGATCCTCTCCTTAAGGTGAATTTTTAAAAAACAAGGTTTCAATATCACCTTTATTTAAATTGTAGTTTTGATAATAGTTAACATGATGTATGTATATAATCATTTTAATAAGATAATATAGTAGATATACCACGATACAAAAAATGTGTTTGTGTCAAGATGGCATACTATCTAATATATGTTAGATTACAATAATAGTTAAGATATGGTAACATCAAACAAAGCTCAACATGGAGGAAGCCACTACACATTATATCACCATGAGATCCCAAATACATCACATACTCTTTACATCTTTATATTGATATTCTCGTCATATATATTGGCTTGTTAATAATTTAATGAGGGTTAAATCACTAATATATGTAGTTGTATTCATCATCTAATGTAATTAATTATTGTAACTAACTTAAAGGGTGTGTGCTACATTCAACATCTCCACTAACCTAGATAGATCATATTTGCAGTTCATCCAATAAACACAAAGCATCAAGACTACAAATATGAGGTCCTAGACTTAAATTTGGCATGATAATTTTAGGATTCGAGACAAGAGAAAGGCTAGACTCCAGGCATGTTGAGAACATGTAATTGAGAAAATATGCATAGAAAAAAGAATTTCAAACTATACTACCGTGATTAATGTATGTACATCTAAATGAGAGATCAAAAGGGTTTTTTAAATGGTCACTAGTTTTGGAAATTAGTAAAAACAAATTTTGGTTGAGAGATTAAAAATAGTCATCTTCAAATCTCAAAGATGTGACAAAATTAAGAGTTAAAATGCTTTGAATCTACTTTATGAACTATTATATATATTTTTAAATGATGGAGATTAAGAAGTTCATATAGGGGAGGACACAAAGTGCTCTTATTATTGTTAGAAACATATACTATAGCATCTTGTGTGCCCCCTAAAACATTCACTTCTTAAAGTAAATTCCCAATTTAGTTGAATGAAAAATTAGCTACTGTCATGTTGTTTGTGTGATTTTTCTACTATTTTTTTTATAAATATATAATTTTCAACCAAATTTAAGTGGACACAATTCTTTAAACAAATAATTAAGCAAGCTTCCCACCTTATTAATGTATATACAATAGATTAAAAATATGAAGATTTAATTTGTTTAAAATTTGGATGAACGGATTAAAATGATACTAAAATTAGTATAAAAAAAAGTTAAAGATGAGAACTTGCCATATTCAAAACGTAAGATAAATTACATTGTTATGAAGGAAAGAGAGCTTGCAACCATTGTTTTATTTTTCTAATTAACGCTGAAAGACGTGCAATCCTAATGGAGAGTGTATTCAACATTTAGATGTTTTTCTTCATTTTGTTAGAAAAAAACACTTTGGCGATTGACATGCAATTCCAACTCTTTGAGTTGGATACTCAAGGCAAATCCAACCCTAAGGGAGCTAGTAGTTTTCAAGGCAAGTTATAATGCGATTACATTATGAAAAAAATCTAATTCATACGATTTTGGATTACTTTTTATTTTTTAATAAGATGAGCATATTATGAAAATCATTAAAAAATATAGTTTGAAATCACTCTATATATTTTTCACTTGCAAGCACATTATAACATGAGGGTGGTACGGTTTAGTAGTGATCAAACTACTACTGAGACATAATGCAATGACACTCTAGCACACATTATATGGATAATGGACCAAAAATTTCTTTTGGCCACTTTTTTGTCCTAGATCTATATGTGCTTACCCACTACAATAATCCAAGCTTGACCATGATATAGAACACAAAGCATGAAGACATTAATATGAGGTCCCAAGCTTATGTGTGACTTAAGAGTATTTTAGGAATAGAGACAAGACATAGATGCAAGACACAAGACATGTTGAAAACATAACATCTAGTAAAGACACACCACAAAGAAATTCAAGCAAGACTACAATGACTATAACAATCCAAACCTTGGCCATGATAGCAAACACAAATAATTTACCAAGTGGTTAGAAATTAAACATTGGCATAGAAGGAAGGACCCAAATCACAATTTCTCAAATCGATTGTAAATAGAGGATCTTGGAAATGGCGTGTGTGTAAATAGGGAATTAATTTTGCTTTCTTAGGTACAACCAACATGGAATAGATTTAGAATATTTTGTCTACTTTGTATTGGGTTGATTTTGTAGATCTAGTCTTATAGTGTTGCTGGAATTGTGTCATATACCAATGTGAAATAGGGAATTTTTATAATCTCTAGATTTTATTCTTGGTTTTATGCAATCTTTTCCTTTCACTAACTCTTTGGACATTTCTCTCACACTAATAATATTTGAAAATACTATAACAATTAGGATTTTTGAATCATGCACATGAACCCTAGAAGTGATTCACATTCTCTAGATTCTATTATTTGAATTGAATGCAAATGACTATAATTTGATTCCACTGTGAAGGATATTCTTTCAATGTGGATGCACTTGTGCCTTGCATGATGTGTGTAAAATGAATGCAAATAATGTTCTATACATGAACATGACCCCAATTCAATTAGCTAAAATAAAGGACTTTGATTTCACAATTAATAGCATCAAGATTATGGGTGAGGAAAACCTCAAATACATGGATATGACTTAGGGTGAGTAGTTGAGTAGGATTTAATGCTTGAGGAATTGAACAATGGATTGAGATCAAATATATAACTATAATCTATCAAATAATCCAATTGATTGGATTTGTGTGCACACAAGCATTAGATGAGCAGTAGACACAAGGTTAGGGGCAAGAAATGCTATGTACATGGGCCCAATGTCAAGTACAATTATGTTGCCAATTCTAGCCATGTAAATGTATCAAGACAATGCCCCAAACTAGGTGTAAAACTCAATAAGAAAATTCTTAAAATTTTTAGTATACTTTCTGAGGTACATGTGAATCTTTAGGATGAACTATCCATCTGTAAGTGTGTACCATTGTCAAACTTTTTAAAGTAAATGAAACAATTGGGCAAACATGATGCCCATAAAGAATGTCCATTATCCTTTATTATTTTTTTCCTTTTACATATGTTCTTTGTGGATTCCTACATGATAAGAGAGAAAGATTCCAAAATAGTGTGCATATGACACGTTAAAATAATGTAAAATATAGGAGAAAAAATGCAAATTAACAAGAATGAATTAGGTAGATTAGATTTGAAAATGATAAGAATTCAAAATTAAAGAATAAATCCAAAAACCCTAGTTATGATTTTTGTTAGCAAGGAATACATTAGGGCACATTATGGAGTCAAATATCTTGCCACAAATCATTGTAGAAGGGATGCAAATCTTTTGGATGAAAATGCACCCCTTAGAAGAGTTGTAGAATGCAAGGGACACACCCCACTAGGATCCTATATGTATAAGATAGAAGAATATGCAACATTGGGCAAGATGTAATAGAAGATATAAGAAAGAATATAATACAAGAAGGTTTGTACAAAGACTATATGTATATTGGAATGATGATGAGATATATATGAATACAAGGAGGGTTTTCTACTTGTATGTGTTATGATATGATGATTATTTATTTTTGTTTATATAATATTCTATTAATTTGCCTATTTTGCATTCTCTCTCTCTCTCTCTCTAACTTTTTTCTATGACTTGACACTTTTCTTGCTAATATCGGTTCCAGTGTCATGAACTTGGTTAGGTAGTATAGGGAAGATTAGGAAACAAAAACTATACTTTTACATAGGGAAACTAAAGATGGAAGTTTTCTTATAAGTTATGACACTCTCTCATTGGTGTCGATCTTGTGAGAGAAGATTAATCATCAAGGGGATGAGAAATGGAATGGTGGGCATCTCTCAAAGGAATCCTTGAAAGGATGCGACCTATCAAACAAAGTTACAAAATAACTATCATTGGAATGTAAAACCAAGTCAAAAACACCCATGGCAAAAGAAGACAATAAGAAATCTATAGAGATTAGAGAAGAGATAATGTTGATAAGGAAAATTAACATGACAACCCATAACAATGAAGAAAGAAGAAAAATAAGAATGCAAAAAGGGATGACAATGCAAAAGAATGAAAAATACAAAAAGGAGAGTGAGCACACCAATTTGGGTGTTCTTGAAGAAAGAAAGAGAAAGGCATTTGGAAGACTCTAGAGCAAGTGACCTACCATTTGGATAGATTAGGATAAATTTTGATAAACCTAGGAAAAAGTATATAAGAATATGGGATATCAAGAAATTCATTGGTAGATGGCTGTGGAAACAATGAGGCTCTAACAATACCACATTTTACTAAAACAATATTGAAAAAATGATTTATCAAGCATTACACTTAAGTTGGATAATAGATTTTGATGGAGCCTTGCTAAAATTTTTATGCTCACTAGTCTTAAAACCTTCCACATAATTGTTGAGTCTCAACTTTCACTCTTCCTAAACCCTAGTCCCTAAGCTTGGTTACAATTTTAGGTTGACTTGCAATATGGTTATATCTTTCTAAGTCATGACCTGAGTGTGTTGAGTCTCTTCCAAAACCGACCCCTTAGTCTTAGTGACCACTTGGCCCTATTTTTTTGTGCCCCCTTGTAGAGATTTCAAACAAAATTGTCATAGTTCCGTAGATAATCTTTTTTTACTTATGTAAGAGTTTGGAAGCCTCCTCTTTCTCTCTCTACTCTTTCTATGGCTTCATTAAAGAGGATTTGGTGGATTCTATAAAAATGAAAAGAACTCTTTACTAGATGTGTAGATTTTTATGAACTATGAAAATTGGGATTTCAAAACAGTGGATGGAATTTTTTATTCTAGGGTCATTTCTTAAAATCCCTTAAAGCCTCACTTAGCAACCCAATTTGTGTATATTCCGTAATCATAGCATTTTATGAAACCACATTTGCATTATGCATTTTGCCAAATAGTTAGCATTCTTTTTCTAGTTTTTTGCATTTTCAATCTGTGTCTATTAGGGTGTTTGTCACAATATCACAGAATTGAAATTCATGAAAGAGAAGAAAACAAATGAAGAGGAGGCTTCCAAATAGATGAAGAGGAGGTTTAGCAATAATTCAAAGAAAGAAACAATGTTTGATCGCCAAGTCTCTTTGGGAGTGGCAATGGTGAGGGTTTGATGGATAATGGTGGTGAAGAAAGTGGTGGGATTTGAAGTAGTGGGGCTGACTGTTTCTATGCGTCCTGATTAAGATGTAGAAATGTTGAAAGTACACATACTTTGAGAGGGGGAGGGGTGAATCAGAGTACTTAAAAATCTCTTCTAGGGAAGATTATTAAACAAAGACCTGGTTTATTTTCAATAGACAAGGAAGATGCATAAAGAAGTGAGACTTAGAAAAACTGAACTTAATAACTAACCAGTTGAGCCAACTTAAAGAACACAGATGTAAATTCAAGGAACATATTTAACAAGGTAGAAATATCAGAGCATAAACTAAAAATAACCATAACCAAGACATCATTTGTGCTGAGTGGAAACCCTCAAGATCCAACTAGATCTCATCATAGGGAAAAAACACTCCGTTTCTTTATTAACCCCAATCCAATACATCCAGTTTAGCAGCCCTGATGCAAGGAGCTACAACTCCTTAATCCTTACAAGTTCAAATAGGGTCCATGGTAATATACTTTTCAAAAATTACAAATATATGACCATTAACCTTTATTACAATAAATGATCTTCAATATAGTTCTTGGACAAAACTTTGTCCCTTTATTCTTCTTCTCCAAAAATTATATCCTTCCAATTACATTAACACACATATATAGATAGTCCCAAAGAACTCTCTGTACATATGTGAATGTAACTGAATAGAGAAGTTACAACTGAAACTATTTTAACAAATCCCAAAAGAAACAACTAAATATGCTCATTCAGAAAAAAACATTAGCACTTCACATTTTTTGTACAATTTACAAAAAGATGGAACAAAGTCATTATCAACAATAAATTGTAATCTATTCTAGTTACACATGGTAACCAAATTGATCTGTAAAAAATACCCAATCTCATTATTAAACCATGGAGGTTTAAAAATAAAGTTTCTAAACATTGTTTAAAAAAAACATCTTCAAACTAACCCTCTAATAAGGTTACAAATTCTGTTCCTGTGAGAGTAAAATATCATAACTTTAATAACTATCAAACCATTACCCAAAACATTTCGATCAAGCAATAGGATATTTATCTTAAGATCAACAAATGCTTTATCAACAGTTGTTTAGCAACTAAGCCATACATGGTGATCAAAGCTTTAAATAAATTTTGATTTTTAAGAGCTGAAAGAATGCTTACTTAACGCTTTCTTCATTTTAACAAAAAAATGAGCATCCGATGACATACCTATGAAAGATGAACTCAAAATTACTCTACCCTCTCATAATAACTATCGTGAGTGAAACAAGAACCATCAACCCCTTTTTTTTTCACTGTAGATTAGTATATGTGAAACCCATAACCTGCAACTTAATCAAATCTATGGAAGCATCAAATGATCATCATTGACAAGGGCTAGGGCACAAGACAACCTTCAAAACAAATGACATCCTTTGACAAAAAAGAAAATGCTTTGAGATCCATCTTTTAGCTTTAATACATAATGATTTTGAATCCGGACCACATGGATTTCTCTGCGTGAATATTCTTAACCCATGATTATATTTTGACTTAATTGGGGTAAGATTCCCTTAACCAGTTTAATACTGTGAACTCCATTTTCCATGTAACCAAAACGCTATGTCAGCATGGAACATCATCAAGGATAAAGTCAGAATCAACAATCTCCCCCTTTGTCCTTGATGGCAAAAACCACCAAGATCAAACAATACTTGATTTATCTTTAAGATCAACATACCAATTATGATTCAAAAACTTATAGCTTGAAGAAGTGCGAAAGTGCCCATCAATAAACCTGTAATATATGTTCAACAAAAAATATCTGATCTTAAAAAAAACTATACTAAGACTGATGTTACCAGAGCTTAATGTATCAATAAAAAGAGCACCATGCCATATTGAGTATGGGCCAAAAATCTGTGATTGGAACACCAATTAGAATGAGAATAGAAGAATCACTATCAAACTTCCACTGTAAAAAATATATTCCCGTCAATGTATATCAAAGTATATCATTGCCAACTGTCAAAGTGGTGTGCCAAAAATATCAACAACAACAAAGTAACATCCTCATTCCAATATACCCTGTTCATCATGAGGACCATAACCAAAATATCATTAGAGGATTATTTCCATAGTATCATCATACATGCCACTATCAAGGACCTAGTAGCATCAATGTGTAGTACTGCCCAGTATCAAAGTAAAAAAAATATTAACATCAGTGCCAAAAGTTCTAGACAGTAAGCAATATCAAATATTTGAACCAATAAACAATGACAAAACAATAGGATAAAATCCCTGATCCACACCAACTGTATCATCACAAATGCATCATCACAAAGCAAAGTAGATAAGTATTGCAAATGTATCATCACAAAGCAATGTAGATAAGTATCATCGTCAAAATGTCAAAGTACCATCTGTAAAATCTAATATGTATCATCTGGTTCTCCCCCTTTTGTCATCAAGGACAAAGAAGTCCTGGGTGGGAGCATTGTGAGAAGCTCCCCCATACTTGTGTAATCAGGTTGAAATAAAGGATTGAGAGTAAACTCCCAACCAATCATGCAACCGCATGAATGTATCCTTTGGTAAAAATGTCTGCAACTTGTGCCTGAGAGGAAACATGAATGAGAACAATTTCATTTGCAGCCACTTGATCATGTAAAAATTGCAATTTAAGTGCAACATGTTTGGTATGTGAATGCATTATAGGATTTTTTGAAATTTGAATAGCATTGGTATTGTCACAAAATATAGTCATAGGTTTTGATACCACAACACCCAAATTTGCCAACTGATAAGACATCCAAAGCATTTGAGTTGACGCAGGGCAGGGATGGAGGATCCAATAATGGATGTCCAAACCTACAACTACCAATTATAACAACAACAATTGCACCAAAATACAACAAGATAATGATTCAAAACATAATTTCATTCAACATGCCTAGCTGTAAGGCCTTCCAGGTTTCGGCCTATTACAATGAAATAACAAAATATCTTAGAAATCTTCTAGCTAGTCCAATTCTGAAACACATCAGCAACTAATGGAAACACTAAGGTAGATCTAAATTTGAGCTCGCAAGCCACCAAGCAATCTCCTTGTCTCCAAGCATGCAAACCACTAGCTCTACTGTTACAATATCAGATAAAACATTTGATCTAAGAGATCTCTAGGATACAATTATACTCCTACTCTCATACTTCTACCAATATACCATCCAACTCCCCTTACCCCTAAACATCTACCCAAGCTCTCAATATATAGCCAGCTAAGCCACAAGTTAGCCAGTTAGGCTTTAATTACAATATAGGTCCAGTCTGGAAGATTTAAACCAAAACTAATGAAATAGTGATCACCACTTGATGCACCTTAGGATTTAGGTCCTCAAATGACCCAATAACATGCATCTAACTTTTCAAGGCCCCATCTCATCACACAGAACCACACAAGAAGAAACACTCCACGTTTCGTGTGAAAACTGCCAGAAAATAGGTCCTGGGGCAAAACGGCCATAACTTTTGACTCATCATGAATTAGGACTTCTGCCTTAAGTAAATGATAGTAATTTAGGTCCTCTTAAATTCCTCAATAGCACAAAGTCTGATTCATTAAGGAACAATGTCTCCATGATGCACAATTAGCACCAAAACTACAGGAACGGCTCCAGCGGGAACATTGGTAGAAAATAGGTCCCCGAGAAAAATGATCATAACTTTTTACTTATAATGAAATAGGAGTTTCACCCTTGGGAAATGATATTAATTTAGGTCTTCTTTAAGGCCCTAAGGGCACAAAGGCTTAATCATTAAGGATCATTGGTGCCACATCCCGTATCAGCTCTAAAACTGTAGGAAAATACTGTCCTAACGACAAGTAAAACAATTGTAACTTTGAAACAATCCATCCAATCCTTATGAGATCTTAGGGAAAGGTTCCAAAAGAGGTCCTCAACATAATGTAAGCTTCACACAACATGAAACCAACAAATGAAATGATTACAAAGAAAACAACAGAAAATAGGAAATGTTTTTTGTTGATGCAAGATTGCTCAAAGCCTTAGATGCTCCTGCATCAGACACCCTAGGTAAATAAAAGAAAGTTCTCATGAAATTTTGAAGGGAATTAGAATACGTATGCCACATCTATTCTTAACCCATATCTCCTCCTATCCTTCATTCCATGCTGTCTTTACTTTATCCACTATCACACTCAGCAAATCAGCTTGTCCTGTACCTTTCTCAACTTTCCTTTCTGCTACTGATTGAAACTGATTCTGACCATCTTTTCCTCTATTGATTACACCAGCACTTCAATGAATCACATCTTCTCTAGACTTACTAATCATCTCAACATCATCTACTGTCCTCTCTGTCACCAGTGCCATCATTTGCTGCACTATCTTTTTAGGAAAGTCCATCTGCCTCTTAATATCTATAAATTCCTCAACTATATCATTCTCTTTTCCTTTTAAATTCAGCTTCCTTTCATTCACAGGAATAGGTTTATCAACTTTCTTTTCCTGATGTTTGTCATAAGGACAACACCTGATAACTCCACATCCCTTAGCTCCAACTTCCTCCAAAGGTAATAACTTATGCCTGGATCCACCATGCATTACCACATATGTATTTACACGACCATCAAACATAACATGTCTATCAAATTGCCAATGTCTCCCAAGAAATAGATGACAAGCATCCATAGGCAATATATCACACAATATTTCATCATGATAAGATCCAATCTGAAAATTAACCAAGCATTGTTCTTTAATCCTAACCTTAGACACATCTTGTATCCAGCTAATCTGATAAGGATTAGGATGTTTCCTTCTTTCCAAATTCAACTTACTAACCATCTCTTCTGAAACAAAGTTTTTAGAACTACCACTATCAACTATAACATTACATACCTTATCCTTGCACTTACATCTAGTTCTAAACATATTTCTTCTTTGTACTAGTTTTTGGACACATGTAGCCAACCTCCTAGTGAGAAGAAATTCACCTTGTTCTATAGCATTTTCAATGTTTTCTTCAGCAGTTAATGCAACTCTTTTCTTAGGACATTCAAAACTTCTATGACCTTGTTCACCATAGTTATAAAAAGTAAAAGTGAACTCATTTCTCCTTCTCCCTCTCTGTCCAACATTGTAGTTATTAGCAACTTGACAACTGTCAGATCCTTCATCAGTCTTCTTAGGATTTCATCCAACAAATGTTTCATTAGTTCTCACCTTTGTTCCTATTTTGTCTTCCTTCAAACTTCTTGTTCAAATTCTCCTCAATCTTCAATGCCATCTGATAAGCATCTCCTATAGTTGTCATCCGAACAGTAAGTAACTCTTCTTGAATATTAGGTCTCAAGCCATAAACATACCTAGCAACCTTCTCTTTATTAGCTTCAGAATGACCAGTCCTAATCAAGAGTCTGTAAAACTCTTTAGTATACTCTTGCACTAATTTTTTTGTCTACTTCAAAGCTTGCATCTTTTTAAACATCTCCAATTCATAATCCACCAGACCGAATTGCTTCTTCAACTTGTCAACCATTCGGTTCCACTTAGTAATCTTTTCTTTTCTTGTTGTACCTCTTTCCAATTAAACTTCTCTCCACCAAATATTTGCATGACCTTTCAACTTAGTCTTTGCAAATTGAACTCTATTAGGATCTTCTATTTCCTCATACTCAAAGTATTCATCTATCTCATTAATTCAATCAATCAACTCTTTTGGCCTAAGGCTTCCAACAAATGTAGAAACTTCAATCTTAGGTCTCTTTCCAATTTTAGACATAGCTTTCAGAATTCTACTTTCTTCTAGATCTCTGACTTCTTCTATGGCTTCTTCAAATTGATCTTCTTTAGACTTGTAAGAATTTTCCTAAGGCAAAGAATAAATGCCAAGATCTAGAAGCTCAAGAGATAACACAAGAGAGATAGGCAAAATGATCAAATAATTGATTATAGCCAAATTGAATTGAATACAAAGTAGGAGTGGCTAAATATTTAGGCAATGCAATAAGACTACATGATAAGAATATGATAAGATATCACCCACACAAGGTGGAATCACATATCCACCAAAGGTAGATCATCCTCCATTGTACATGAAAGTATGAGAAACATGTGTAACAATGAGAGGATGATAATGTGATAAGAGCACTAAAGGTGGATCTCACACACAAAGAGGTATGTGATGACAACTATCACACCTAAAGTGGAAATTCTCCTAACCATGTGCTAAAAAGAAATGCAAACTCTTAGGTGTCACAATGACATGCATTATCTTAAGTAAAGTGTAATTAGTGAATATTTAATTACACCAACACCCCCCCTTAAGTGCAACTTAGGGGAATGCACTTAAGCTTACAATGCAATATGGGTCGCGGCTACTAGGCCATGTTAGGTACCCATGTACAATATGCAAGAACAATGCAATCTCTCATAAAGTGGAGAAAGAGGGAAAACCTCATGGGAAAAACCCTCCCCCAAAAAGAGAGATGAATACAATAATAGAATATGAGAGAGAAGACCTCATGTGAGGAAAATATCCCCCCCATAAGAGAGAAGTAGTGGAAGAGAGACCAAGTAGCCCCCCCTCAATGTGGAATGAAGACCAATGGTAGATGCTCCAGGCTCGATGTAGAAACTGCTCCATGAGTGTAGAACAACATTCCTCCCCTTAGGAAGAAACAAGACCAAAGGTGAATATATGAAGC
This sequence comes from Chamaecyparis obtusa, assembly GCA_027943335.1. NCBI lineage: Eukaryota > Viridiplantae > Streptophyta > Pinopsida > Cupressales > Cupressaceae > Chamaecyparis > Chamaecyparis obtusa. The sequence goes on from BSBK01004040.1 coordinate 322,083, forward strand.
CTCCTCCCCAATCTATAGGAAGAAACCTCAAAATGTATGGAATCTCTGAAACTTGTTCAAGTGTCCCCGTGTCAAAGATGAAAGGTGCCTCCTTCAAATCATGTGTACTAAGCCAATCTGCTGAAAAAGACAAATTAGGATCAAATGAGGATGAATGTAGAAAATGTACCAAAGTCTCAAGTATCTCCTTTGAAGATAAAGAGACCTCCTCCAACTGCTATATCAAAGTATCCATAATCATGTCACCCTCAAAAGAATGATCAAGTAGAGAATGAAGATGAGGGTCAGCATGGTCCCTCGCAACAACTGAAGAAGGATCATCTTAAACAAAGAGAAGATGAATGTCATCAATGAAGCCTCCCAAATCTAAAATGTAGGACTCCAAAAATAAACCTGTAATGTTTGTCAAGTAGTCATCCCATGGAACCAAGTCTGGAAGACAATGAATATCTTGCTGCACTGAATTACCTGAACCCATGGCTATGTGAATGCAAGCATCATCAGGAGCATGAGTAGAAGTATTCTAAATAGAAGGAGATGAAATGGAAGGCTCAAGATCTTGATCATGAGTGAGAATACCCAAGTTCAAGTAGCCAAAACTCTCCTCAAAATATGAATCATCATTGTAATCATGATCATATGCTGAAGACTCACTGTTTGAAGAATCACTGTCATCAAGAGGAACAAAATCTACAAAGGAGTACAGCTGAGAAGAGTGATCCACTATCCCAGTAGCAATAATTGCTCCACTCTCCAAGTCCTTGATGAAAACTAAATTAGGTGTAAATTCCACAGTATTCTTTGTAGCACCATTTGTGATTTGATAGATAGAAAGAAGGTTATTGGTCAAGTGTGGAACACACAACATATCATTGAAGTGTCCCTCCCTAACTTCAATACTTCCTTTCCCAATCACATTCATGTAAGTGTGATTGCCCATCAAAGTAGGTGGACCTTTACAAGGCACAAATGATGAAAACATGGACTGTGAAGAAGCCATATGATGAGAAGCCCCTGAATCTAGAATCCATCTACCTGAATCAGGACTTGAAGAAACCTACAAAGCTTGTCCTTTTTTAGTGACAAATGCGTGACCCTTTCCTTTATCTTTTTTGAATTTGGTGAAGAAGAGGTTGAGGTAGACATCTTGGAAGGAAATTTGATGTTGTTCTTGGCAAGAAGATTCTTCAATTCATCAATGTCCTTATAACAAAAGTGTTCTTCATGTCCATCCTTTTTGCAATATGAAGAAAACCACTTCTCCTTCTTGGAAGATTCACCCTTTTGAGGTGATGTAGAAGTGTCATGTTGTGTGGAAGTTGATGTTGTGCCTTCTTGTTGAGACTTAGACTTCCAATTCTTCTTCTTCTTTTGACTTTGATTGCCTTGACTCTCATGATTAGCCACCAATGCCTTGGAAGTTGAAGACTTGAGAATCCCCATACTCATCAATTTTTCTTGTTCTAAGACCAAATTTTTTGAAAATGACTCAAATGAAGGCTTAATGAAGGCACTACCCATGGTTAACTTGTGAGTATTATAACTTGAAACAAAAGCTGCATATTCAGGAGGAAGATGTTTCAACAAGTGACTAACCAACTTCGCATCCTTCATGGGATTACCACAATCATCAAGTTGTGCTCTATAATCATTGACTTTGTTGAGATAATCTTGGATTGTGTCAAAGTTCTCGGGCTCTAATTTGAGGAGATCAGTCTCAATTGTGAATCCCATTTCCTCATCCACTTTACCAAACAATTCTGCAAGTTTATCCCAAGCATCTCTAACATTGTTTATGGTTTTTATGTGATACATGACAACTTCATAAATATTCTCTCTCAAGACTCCTAAAGCTTTAAAATTTTTGCGTGACCATTTATCTATTGCAACAGTATCATCATCAGTGATTTTTTAATCGTACCATCTACATAAAGATTTAAACCTTTAACCATTAACTTGCTCCATACATTATCTTTCCATGTAGCATAGTTATGTGGAGTTAATTTTGCAATAGAACCCATGATGCAAAAATGAAAAAAGCACAGGAAAGAGAGACACCAACACACAAGACACCCCCCCAATTCACTCAATCAAGGAACCCCCCCAAAAATGATGATTTTGACACTTTATATATAGTGCATGTACAATTGCCACTTGCCAAAATGAACCAAAGTGGACTTCTGATTTTGATGATTACAACAAAAAATATGAAGCTATAGAAGACTCAAGAATATAAGACACAAGATCCCTCAAGGATCTAATCAATTACAAGTGCAAAAAATAGGCCAAAAATAGACCAAATTTTGAAAGTAATATGTCTACTCATGATTTTTCTAGACTAATATCAAATCTTGAAAGTAGACAAAAAATCATGAACTTAAAAAAAAAATAGCACCTGAAAATGTGTCCATATGAGCCCGAACAAAGCCTCTAAAGTTGTAAAAATTAGGATTTGTGATTTTCAAAAAATATCAGAAACAAAGATCAGAAATCACCTGCACCATTGTGTATATTGTGAAATTCTACCCCAAAACAAAAAAATTTGCTCAGAAAAAGGAGTTCGCATGACTGAGATATCGCTGTTTGAAAATCGTCTCTGAAATTATTTTTTCTGAATCGCTGCCACCGAACCTTGAAAATTCAAATGGCTCTAGATTTGGCTTTAGATGTCCGATTTGGATGAAACAAAATTTGATTTAGGGGTTTTTCAACCTCCTCAATGTGATGCCAACCTCTGATTTGCACCAACAAGCTCCAATTTTGACCTGCAATAAAATTCTCTCAAAATGGGCTATATAATGAAACTCCTATGGCTCTGATACCATGTAAGAATTTTCCTAAGGCAAAGAATAAACACCAAGATCTAGAAGCTCAAGAGATAGCACAAGAGAGATAGGCAAAATGATCAAATAATTGATTATAGCCAAATTGAATTGAATACAAAGTAGGAGTGCCTAAATATATAGACAATGCAATAAGACTACATGATAAGAAGATGATAAGATATCACCCACACAAGGTGGAATCACATGTCCACCAAAGGTGGATCTTCCTCCATTGTACATGAAAGTATGAGAAACATGTGTAACAATGAGAGGATGATAATGTGATAAGAGCACTAAAGGTGGATCTCACACACAAAGAGGTATGTGATGACAACTATCACACCTAAAGCGGAAATTCTCCTAACCATGTGCTAAAAAGAAATGCAAACTCTTAGGTGTCACAATAACAACTAATATGTAAATGCATTATCCTAAGTAAACTTAAGTAAAGTGTAATTAGTGAATATTTAATTACACCAACAATACTCATCACTTTCATCCTTCAAGGTAGTCTTCTTTCTCAATTCCTCTTGCAGATCTTGTACTTGTTTTTGCAAAGCCCTAAAATCAGCAGGACTAAATTCTCCAGCAGGTTCTTCCTCTGGGATGTCACGAGCTCTCCTCGAAGGCATCTTCAATACAAGGTCCTGGTGTAGACTACCTCAACCCCAGTGCTTTGTCCACACACTCAAGATCTTCAAGCTCTAATACTACTTGACGCAGGGCAGGGATGGAGGATCCAATAATGGATGTCCAAACCTACAACTACCAATTATAACAACAACAATTGCACCGGAATACAACAAGATAATGATTCAAAATAGAATTTCATTCAACATTCCCAGCTGTAAGGCCTTCTGGATTTTAGCCTATTACAATGAAATAAAAAAGTATCTTAGAAATCTTCTAGCTAGTCTAGCTCTGAAACACATCAGCAACTAATGGAAACACTAAGGCAGATCTAAACTTGAGCTCGCAAGTCACCAAGCAATCTCCTTGTCTCCAAGCATGCAAACCACTAGCTCTGCTGTTACAATATCAGATAAAACATTTGATCTAAAAGATCTATAGGATCCATTTATGCTCCTACTCTCATACTTCTACCAATATACCATCCAAATCCCCTTACCCCTAAACATCTACCCAAGCTCCCAATATATAGCCAGCTAAGCCACAAGTCGGCCAGTCAGGCTTTAATTACAATATAGGTCCAGTCTGGTAGATTTAAACCAAAACTAATGAAAGAGTGATCACCACTTGATGTGCCTTAGGATTTAGGTCCTCACATGACCCAAGAATAGACCTCTAACTTTTCAAGGCCCCATCTCATCACACGGAACCATGCAAGAAGAAACACTCCATGTTTCACATGAAAACTACCAAAACATAGGTCTTGGGGAAAAATGGCCATAACTTTTGATTCGTCATGAATTAGGACTTTTGCCTTAGGGAAATGATATTAATTTAGGTCCTCTTAAATTCCTTAAGAGCTTAAAGGTTGAATCATTAAGGATCAATGTCACCATGATGCGTAATCAGCACCAAAATTGCAGGAACGACTCCGATGGGAACACTGGTAGAAAATAGGTCCCTGAGAAAAATGGTCATAAATTTTTACTCATAATGACTTAGGAGTTGCGTCCTTGGGAAATGATAGTAATTTAGGTCCTCTTTAATTCCCTAAGGGAACAAAGGATGAATGATTAAGGATCATCAATGCCACTTACCGCAATCAGCTCTAAAACTGTGGGAAAATACTGTTCCGACGGCAAGTAAAACAACTGTAACTTTGAAACAGTCCATCCAATCCTTATGAGATCTTAGGGAAAGGTTCCAAAATAGGTCCTCAAAATAATGTAAGCTTCACATAATATGAAACCAATGAATGAAATAATTACAAAGAAAATAATAGAAAACAAGAAATGTTTTTGGTTGATGCAAGATTGCTCAAAGCCTGAGATGCTCCTACATCATGAGTACAAGCTGTGGAAACAATGTACTCAGAGTCAACTATGGACAAAGTGACACATTCTTGCTTCTTGCTGTGCCAAGAAACCAGTCAGTCACTAAGGAAGAAAGTTGCACCACTGGTACTGCATTAATCATCAACACAATCTCCCCAATCAGCATCAATATACCCTATCAATGTAAAATCACCATATTTTGGATACCATAAACCAAAGTCCAGAGTACCTTGGATATATTTAAAAATTCATTTTATAGTATTTAGGTGGGATTTTCTAGGGGCATACTGATAGCGTGAGACCAAACAAACCACTTGCATTAAGTTAGGGCTAGAAGCAGTAAGATAGAGCAGGCTTCCTATCATAGACCAATATTCACTTTGATCAACAAGTGGGGAATCATCAACCTTGACCAACTTACAACTAGTTTCCATAGGTTTACTAATAGAAGTACACTGGTCCATCTAAAACCTTTTTAGCATCTCTTTTGCATATTTAATTTGTGAAATAAAGAGTCCATGTTCTAGTTGTGATACTTGAATGCCCAAGAAAAAAGTTAAAGGTCCTAGCATTGACATTTCAAATTCAAATTCCATAATAGTTGAAAAACTTTGTGATAATTCATCATTTGTAGATCCAAATATGATATCATCTACGTAGATTTCAATAGCCAAAAAATCATCATTAAAAACTTTAGTATATAATGTACTATCAACACTGCCTTTAGTAAAACCCTTAGAAATCAAATGTGAATCAAGTCTAGAATACCTAGCATGGGGTGCTTGTTTCAGGCCATAAAGTGCTTTCTTGAACCTGTATACATGATCTAGATAATTAGAAGATTCAAAACCTTCTGGTTGCTCCGTATATACCTCTTCTTCTAGGTAACCATTCAGAAATGTTGTTTTAACATCCATCTGGTACACTCTAAATTTCTTAAATAGGGCATATGCAAGAAACATTCTAATGGACTCTAAATGAGCCACATGAGCAAAATTTTCCCCAAAATCTATCCCTTCTTGTTGAGCATACCCTTTATACACAAATCTGGCTTTGTTTCTAATAACTTTTCCTGATTCATCTAACTTATTCTTGAAAACCCATTTTCCTCCTATTACATTTTTTTCATCAGGACGAGGAACAAGTTCCCACGTTTCATTTTTCTCAATTTTTTTGATTTCATCTTTCACAGCGTTTAACCAGGATTGATCTTTTAAAGCTTCAGAAATATTTTTTGGCTCAAAAGATGTTATAAGACAAAAATGCTCGGTCATTTGAGCTTGTTTTACCTGTTTTGCTTTTCCACGGTTTATGATACCAACATTTTTATCACCAATTACAAGTGTTTCAGGATGTCTTTTGGCAGTTATTCTGGAAGGTGTCTTCTGAGGTATATCTACCTCAAAATTTGGAACTTCCTCTGGTTTACTTGAATTAGTTTCAACTGATTCAGTAACAACTGGTTTATTTGAAGCACTTCCAAGTTCTAAATCAGATTCTTCTTCAAGATTTTGATTTCTCATCATATCAAGATTTTCATTGAATATCACATTAATAGATTCAACAATTTTATTAAAATGCTTACTGAAACATTTATATGCTTTGCTGTTTGAAGAATAACCTACAAAAATTCCTTCATCAGATTTGGCTTGAAAACTGTATAGATTTTCAAAATCATTCTTAATAAAACACTGGCAATTGAAGATTCTAAAATGCTTAACAGATACTATTTTTTCATACCAGAGTTCGTAAGGTGTGCAAGATGTCCTTATTCTAATTTGCACTCTATTTAATATATATACTACTGTATGAACACCTTCTTTCTAGTATTTATCTGATAGACAGTTCTATTTTTCCTTTCTACTACTCCATTTTGTTAGGGAGTACAAGCAGCAAAGTATTGTATTTTAATTCCATATTTTTCACAATACTCAACAAACTCTTGAGAAATGAATTCACCTCCCTTATTTGATCTTAGGCATTTTAGTTTCAAATCAGACTCTTTTTCAACCATTTTCCTAAAGATTTTAAACCTCTCAAAAGCCTCTGACTTATGCTTGAGAAAGGTTACCCATACCATTCTAGTGTAGTCATCTATGAACAACATAAAATATTTTTCTCCATTTAGAGATTGTGTTTTCGTAGGACCACACAAATATGTGTAGACTAATTCTAATGGCCTCGAGGACAGAAACTCCTTAGATTTGAAAGATGACTTAATATGTTTGCCTTTTAAACATTCACTGCAAACAGAGTTGGTAGGTCTACTAATCAGAGGTAGACCTCAAACATTTTCATGTTTATTGATTCTGACCATATTATCTATTAATCTCTATTGAGCATTTAAGGTTGTCATTAGTATCAAAGGATATCAAAGAGATCGGTCGGTCACTTATATTGAGTTGGTCGGTAACCAGAAGTAAGACAAAGTAGTCGGTAAAGCCTTTACACCAAGCACTATATAGTTTACCGAGCACTAATAGACACTGACACCGATAGACAGTAAACACTGAGCATCACAGTATACACTGAGCAGTTTATGCAGTGTTTACCGAGGATCATAGGAAATGGCATAGTAATCTGAAATGACACATTCTTCTATGCAAATGATTACAATAGATCATAAAATGGTTTACCAAGATCGAGGATCATTTATTGTAAAAGATACTCATTAAATGTAATGTTTATCTTATTGTAATAGTTGATCTAGGATAATTTTGCACCGTAGATCTTAGGGTTATGATTATTTTTGTAACCTAATTTTTGCTAAAGTAGCAAAATAGAACACTATATATTTTGTATGTTCACATCATTTTGATAGATAGAGAGGTTGGTGAGCTGATATATATGAATCACGGAGCACTTGAAGCCATTTCCTAACTTCAAGTCAATCGGTTAACAAAGTAGAACAGAGTATAGAAGTTATCAGATTGAACAGAATTAGAGAAGACTACTAAGTAGATTCAAAGCAGAAATTCATCATAGTCAAGGTGATATTTATGAGCACTTATAAGATTTGTTTTAGACAATTGAGTTGTCAACTAGCAGATAATTGCCTATTACTTTTTGACAATTGTAATAGAGTTTTTTTATAAAATCTCTTAACAGAGTAGACTTAAAAGTCTTATGTAAATATCTTAACTGAGTGCACACTTCATTAGTGTTGTCAAAATCCTATAACTAGGTAGATCTAACTGATCTAATATGTTACTCATAACAGGGTAAGATCACCAGAAGTGATCAAAACTTGTAGCCTTAACAGGCAAACCTTTTCTATCTGTAGTAGTGAAGAATTTGTGGGTGTCATCCCCACCGTAGTTTTTACCTTCTAACAAGGGTTTCTACGTTACCAAAATATCTATGTTATGTGATTGTCATATTGATTTCATGTTGGTTACATTCATAAGTTAACTAGATGAATGATTCATGCAATTAGATTCAAGTTATTTTGGTCGGTTGTTATTGATTACTGTTTTATATCAGAAAGGTTTATACGTGTGAATATGAAAGGGCACTGATTCACCCCTCCCCTCTTAGTCCCTATCTCTCCTAATTCCAACAATTATCAAAATTTACATGATCAAATCTCTTATGCCATAACCAGTTTTCATCTATATGACTCATAAGACACATGCCTGCACTTTGTTCTTGATTTGTGGATTCTGACAAGTGATATAAATTACCAAGTGTCTTGAAACCATTTTCTATTATTTTCCCTGACTATTCTTTAATAACACATCTGTAAGAATTAAACACAACTTGACATCCACTATCACAAATCTGACTAATGCTTAGCAAGTTATATTTTAATCCTTCAACATAGTAGACATCATTAATAGGTGTTTCTTTGTTTATCATAATTGTTCCTGTTCCAGTAATGTATAGACATGTGTTATCACCAAATTTAACAAAACCCCCTAGATGATTTTTCAAAACTAAAAACTTGTTTTTGTGCCCTGTCATATGATGATAACATCCACCATCCAAAACCCAAACAACAGATTTAGTTGATATTAGGGCTATTTGAACAAGCATAGATTGTTCAAGTTTTGGTTTCGACACTTTTGTAGGTCTTTGAAACAATTTGTAGTAATTTGAAGTGTGGCCATATTGGAAACGTGTAAAGCACCTTATGTGTCTTGTAAAACCAAAAGACTATTTGTGACCAAAGATAGGGGTTTTAGTAAATCTGCAAGTCTTCCCTCCATGCCCAAACAAATGATAGAAATGACAATATCCACGAAAAAACTTGTTACTTTGAAACCGATTTCTGTTTTCTGTTACAGATTTTTTATGTGAGGTTTCACCCTTTTCAATAGTAAATTCAATTTTTTTTTTGACTTTCAAGAGTATATACTTGTTTTTTCAATTTACAAAGTTCTTGTTCTTTGTCTTTAATAAGACTTCTCTGAGTTTCAATGACCTTGTTAGCATTAACTAAATCTAGTTGCAAAATCTGATTTGAATTATCATAAGTAGTTACAAGTTTGTTAAGTCTTTTAACCTCTTGAAGATCATAAAGAAGTTCTTCCTCAAGATTTACATCTTCTACTTCAACTTTTGAATCAGTTTCACATTTTGGTTTTTCAAGTTCAATTTTAGCCATAAATAGTGTTTCACAACCATCACCATTTGACTCATCAAATTCATCTTCAAAGTCTTCTTTAGTCATAAGAATTTTCTTTTAAAATTGTTCAACCTTTTGTCCAGTTTTACCACAACCAAAACATTTAAATTTTCCTTGAAACTTTTTCTTGAGTTTCCTAACTAGTAAAGCTTCAAAAACATTAGACAATTCATATTCACTATCTTCCTGTTTTTCAACTTTGAAAGCTGTTTCCTTAGAGTTAGAAGAAGTATTACCAATTCTCATTTCATAAGCAGTAAGAATGCTTTGAAGCTTATGCACAGTCATTTTAGAAAAATGTTTCTTTTCTTCAAGAGCTGAAATTTTAGTTTTAAATTTTGGTAATAACATTCTAATTACTTTGGTAACCACATCATGTTCATCAATTGTTTCACCAAGGCCCTTTTAGGAATTTACAATTTCATCAATGCAAAGAAAGTAACTTGCTACTAGTTCATCATTATTCATTTTCAAAGAATCAAATTGAGTTTTTAAGTTAATCAATTTGGATTCTTTAACCTTTTCATCACCCTGATAAATGGATTCAAGATTGGTCCATACCTCATTTGCTAACTTGAAGTATATTACTTTCACTAAAACTTCTTTTGACAACCCGCACAATATTGCAAAGTGAGCTCTTTTATCTAGTTCATATTTGGTCTTTTCATCTGCATCAGCAGGTACAGTAGATGGTACATTATACTTGTTAGATACTACCTCCCACATTCTGACATCAAGAGAATGAATAAAGCTTCCTTTTTAACTTGCCAAAAAGTATAATTGTGTAAGCTAAATATGGGCCTCTAATTCAACCTCACACTTCAAAATAGTCATTATTCACCAGTCACAGCCGAGAATGAATATGAGATTATTCATCTCTCATAATTGCTCTCAGAATTGAGAGTCCTGCAACCATAGACTAACACTAGAATGAAGGATTTAACTGAAAGTACAATCCAGATTACTCTAGAATGAGAATGCAAGATTAATCTAGAAATGAAACACGAGTATTGATCTAATAACAATGAAAGCAAACTAGATTAAGAAATTAAGTGCATATTTAATCTAACATGATATATTAATCTAGAAATGAATATTATGCTAAGAATGAAAGCTTGAATGCAAAATGAGTTTTGATAACAATGCGATAGCACTTCGTTGCTCAAAAAGTTGGGATCCTTCGAATGAGAAATGATGGTTCTTTTATAGAATCCTGGGTTCAATCGACAGTTGAGATTGAATCAGACAAACGGTGAAGATTGAATGAGAGTTCAGTCCAGAATAGAAAGACAGTCATCTTTTTATGTTTTATTGCCTCTGTGGAGCTTTAACTATTTTATTTCTCTTTTAAATTCTCAATTAAATCAAAGTTTCCTTTTCTGAACTGAAGAGAAGATTTTGGAGAGAATATTTAATTTAAATAAATACAATATTGCCTCATAAGTGGATTTTCTCAATTATTTGAATAATTACATTCATTTATTGAGATGAGGATATTTATTTAAAATCAAATATTTATTTAATTCTTTTTTCATGTATTTTAGCTAAAGAGGATGAATTTAATTTAATTAAAGTGCTAGGACTTCATAATTAAATTAATCAATCATAGGGTTTATTTAGCCAATTTATAGTCGATATTTAGGAATTAAATATGTTATGTGATGAATGCAAATTTAAAGTTTTATGCATTTGACAATAAGTCAAGTAGAGTCAATCAGATGACAGAATTGCCTAGTACAATAGGACTTTGATGATTTAGAAATTGATAGAATGAGACTAAATGCAACAAAATTGGTTAGGGTTGTGAGATGCCAATTTTGGGGTATTACATTTTGCCCCTCTTTGAATTGATGTGCGAGTAACACATTGATTCAAAGAATAGTCTGATGTGACAATTGATGAGCTTTTTAGGATTATCTCTAGAGAAAAGCTTAATCCTTGGAAGTCGAGGTTAGATTTCCAAGACACCAATTAGATCAAGTTGTAGAATCATCTCCAAAATGAAGCTTGATTCTCCAAAGTCTAGGTTAGATTGCGAAGACATCGGTCAAATCACCACTTTTAGTAAGACTATCCCTAGAACGAGGCTCAATTTTTAGGAGTCAGGGTTAGATTGCCCCAATACCCATTTGATTAAGTGATAACTGATACAAATTTTTAGGACTATGTCCAGAATGAAGCTTAGTCCTTCGAGATTTGGGTTAGATTGCCCAGATATCCGTTAAAAAGTTTTTGAGAGCCATCTCTAGAACAAAGCTTGATTCTCAGGAATTAGGGTTAGATTGCCCCAATACCTAATAGAGATTTTGAGAACCATCTCCAGAATGGAGCTTGATCCTCAGGGATCTAAGTTAGATTGCTTAGACACCTGATAGATCGATTTTGAGAATCATCTTCAGAATGAAGCTTGATCCTTAGGAATTTGAGTTGGATTGCTCAGATACCTAATAGATAAATGATAAAATGCAAGGCACAAAGATGCCCCTAGTCATTCAAGATCATGGAACATCCACTTTTGACCGTGAGGTATGAAAAATTGAATATGCCCCAAGTGATGAGGTGCCCCTAGCAATGAGGACTTTTGATTTAGATTAGATTGATTCGATACTGATAAGATTCAATGATGCAATCATCTTGCCCCCTCAGGAGAAAAATCAAAATATGACACATCTTAAAAGCGAGTGACAATAATAGGTTGTAGATAGATATAGAATCAGAGATCTAGAAGAACTCTGAACAGATTACAGAAGAATCAAGAAGATTTAGAAGTGATCTAGAGTGATTTGGAGGTCCTGTTGACCAAGGTTGACCAGAGTTGACTTGAATTGATGTTTGATGAAAAATATGAAGAAGTCAAGAAAATGATGATGAGATGTGATGCTGTCAAGAATATGACATCAGAAGGTCGACTACACAAGTATCTAGAGATGTCAAATTTTGATTTTGATATCGAAAATCGATTCAGACCAGTCGATTTAGCCAAGGGTGAAGTTTTTGTGCAAAATGGAGCACTTTTGAAAATTATGTCAAAACCTATATAAGGCCCAGAAGGGTCATTTTCAATTCATTTGTAACCTTTGACTTTGAGTGTTTTAGAGAGCTTTGAGTGAAATGAAGAGCATGCCAGTGAGGTCACATAGGTTTAAGCGCTAATGACATCACAACCAGCTGGCCACATATGACCCACCTATGAGTAATCGATAACCTACCTTGTATTTCAAGTGTTGACGCATTTTAGCAGATTTAGATAGGTTTTAGGGTAAATTTAGGACTTTCTTGCAAGAACTCATGCGAGGAAACAATTTCCTCAAGTGGGCCAGGGAGGAGTCTCATGCGAGAAAAAACCCAAAGAGGGCTTCCTCGCATGGGACCTCTTTGTAGGCTCACATGAAGTGGCCATTGTAGTTGCATGAGAAACCTTCCCCAGGGAAGATCTCTCACATGAACTGGTGTGCAGGCTCATGCGATGGAGAAATCTCACGCTAAATTTCTACTTCCTCTTGCGGGACTGTAGCAGAGATCAAAATTTGGAGTCCAAAATTTTGCATGAAATCAACTAAGTAGAGTGTCTGAGAGGCATGTTTAGGATAGGTGCATAGTTTCAAATTATATTTTTCTTTGAGAATCATCATGATTGAGGTACTAATCGAGTGTTGTCACTTGCATTGTAGGTTGACCTCCCTAATATTGTATTTCAATCTCACCACCCAGTGATTGGTGAGCTAGTGCGGTGGTTGGATGATGCAGAGGGTGTGCACATAGATGGATTAGGACTGTCATATCTGCATGATGTACCTAACATTTAGGTGAATCATGGATTGTTGGGGGCCTTGGTCGAGCATTTCCATTTGAAAAAAAACACTTTTCACTTGCCATAGGGGGAGATGACAGTTACCCCAGAGGACATTCATAGGATCCTGAGAGTACCCTTCAACGACCCACACCTGGAGTATGATACAGAATCAAGAGCGGACACTTTGGTACTATGAGTGATCTTCCAGGATGAGCTAGTGATGAGACAAGCGATCCCATGGGATGACCTAATCAGAGAGTATGGCCCTGGGCACAGATTAGCAATAGTGTTAGCAACATTCCTAGGTTGCTACTTGATGCCAGATAGAGGGAAGCACAGACTGGAGTGTGGCTAGGGTCAGATGTTGCAGAGGATGCTAGAGTGGTCAGCTGTGAGATTTGGATGAGGCTAGTGCATGCTAGTGCAAATGTATCATGAGATGCATGAGCTCATATATCAGGATTCTCAGAGCATGGCAATAGGTGTATTCATGCTATAGATATGGGCCTGGGAGCATCTTCCCATATACAAGCCAATTTTTCAGGATACCAGGCAATCTTTAGAGCCATACATCTATAGATATGGTGGACCAATGACTCAACCAACACTAGGTAAGATTGAGTAGTGGCGGACATAGTTGGATGACATGGTTGCCATTACATGGTGGCCATGGATAAGCACAAAGGTTTGGGATGATGCCAGACATGAGTTATCATATATGTTCTACTCGTGGCCTTTGATTGGTCATTCCATAGCTATTATAGAGCATTTTACCTTATCATGGGTCTTGAGGCAGTTTGGTAGGTCACATGACATATCGCAGGAGTACTGTGCGTATGCTCGCTTCGTCGATGAGGGGAAGAAGAGCTGGCAGATGAGGTTAGATCAGGGGAGGTGTATGATAGAGGCATGGGTAGCGCTAGCTCGATGGGATTACATGACAACTGTAACTGATGGGGGGATGACACCAGCATACCAGGATCATCTATTAGCGCATCCATTCCCTTAATTCATAGATCTAGTTGGTATGGTCCAATAGCCACAAAAGGTGGTGCAACTACCACCACAATAGAAATAGGTAGCTCAGCCTCCACCAGTGCAACAACAAATACCCCGATAGAGGACTAGGTAGACTCCCATTCCTCCTAGATAGATGAGTATAGATCCTGGTGCAAGTAGGAGTGGAGGTCAGGATAGATCGATGAGGTAGAGGACATGTGAAACCTCACAATAGTAGACTCATGAGAAGGAGGCACATGTTGAGGATGTAGCCATGCAGGATTAGGCTACGTAGGGTCCCCTAGGAGATGAGACTGCACAACTACATAATTTACTGTGGAGGACCCGGGACAGGTTGCGACATGCTCAGCGAGAGTTGAGTGATCGTGACATACAGGTCACCATTCGGGATACCTAGATAGCAAAGAGAGATAGAGAGATCAGAGGGCTATGGGATGACCTGGTGAGGTCATGGATAGAGATGTGATATGAGGCTGCACAGGTAGCATATTACTATGTAGCTTATATTGGTGCAGTTCCAAAGTTAGCGGACTAGGTTCCGCAATTTTCAGGGCATGCTAGAGCACCAACAGTTCCATAGGGACCTCCGCCACAAGCACCACCACAGGAAGACATGCCACCTCCTCCACCTCCTCTAGGTGGTGAGGGCTAGGGTTAGATTAGGATATTGATATAGCATGATGTATTGTAGCCCCATTTTTGATAGACTGTACTCGAGTAGCACCATTTTTGTACACTAACATTTTGATATATATATATATATATATATATATATATATATGAGCTCATCTTTTGGTATCATTGTACATGTCATTTATTACTTTGGATTTTTATGCTTAATGAGATGTATCCTAAATGATTAGATAAGTAGATATGAGATGTATGGCATGTATGAATATGCAAATGAATGTGCACATGTTTTATTATTATGTATGTATGCAATGTGTAATGTAATGATAGATGAGTAAATGCAATGTATGCTTTGATTTATGCTCATGATGGATGTACATGTATATGAATATGTAGGTGTAGAATGTATGCATATGAGTTATAGTAATGCACTTTGTGAATGCAATGTATATGGTACTAATCATCTCATGCAGGATATTGCAATACACGACAGGTACTAACCAAAAGAATATTTTTGAAGATCGAGAGTGAGTATCAGACACTTGTGCGGTCAAAGTGAACCCAAGATGGAAGATGAGAACCCTCATACAAATCTAGAAGAATAAAACAAAGAGAACCACAAAGTACTATCGCAATGCAAGCCTAAGCTAGACACAATCCCTATGACTTGGTTGCTGGACCCATTAGATAGTTATCATCATAGATCTTCTATTATAGGATGGCCATAGGATGTCATACAACCCTCATTGACATTGCACTCATGAGAATATGAATATGAAATTAGTCTTTAGATTTTTCAAAATGAGGCGTAAGCATTGAGGCACAAGAAGCTAGAATGACCTGAACACCTATTCCTTTTGATTTAGCAAGTTAACATAAGCATCAAAGCATAGTTGCTAGGATGACCTAAATGTGGCTTGCGTAAAAACACACCAGATACATGAGAGTGGCTTCTTTTGCTAAGTGATGAATGAGTATTTTTAAGAATGCTCGTAGTGACCCTTATGTTCACTTAGCAGGACAAGCATTTACAATTTCACTTGTAGCAGAAAGAAGTCACTCAAACAGATGAGAAGAACCAACCTCACCAAAGTCTCCATATAAAAGGAGTCGAGGTACACATGGCCATCCAACATGAGATGAAGGCTCTCATAGTGGACACCCCTCATATGGATCCTTTGGACCATTGGAACTAAACCAACAAATAGAAAGCAAAGAAAAGATCATGCCCCTAGTCCTCCTATCTCTCGGTCAAGATAGATGTCATTGAGTTACTCGAGAAGGAATGACAAAGAAAAAGAACAAGAACACAAAGGAAAAGCTCAGTATGTCTTAGAGAATTACAAGTTTAGTTTCAATTTTAGTTTCAGGTTTGGAGTAGATTGATGTCAGATTGGAAGTATATAGCATGTATGCGAGAAATCTCAATAGGATAACAATAATAGATAGACGCAGTGAGAACCACTAGTGACTGATGCGAGAGATAGTCTCAAGGAGAGATCACATAAAAAACTAAGTATCAATAAGCAGACATAGTGAGAACTACTGGTGACGGATACAATGAAGATCCTCAAGGAGAGAGATCTTAGTATGAATGAAGTATCATTAGGTAGACACATTGAGAACCACTAGTGACTGATGTGAGAGATCCTCAAGGAGAAAGATCTTAATGATAGCCAGGCATCAGTAGGCAGATGTAGTGAGAACCACTGGTGACTAATGTGAAAGATCCTCAAGGAGAGAGATCTGATAGCTAAGCATCAGTAGGTAGACATAGTGAGAACCACTGGTGACTGATGCAAGAAGATCCTTTGAAAGTGATAGGGCAATACCCCCTAGATCGGGAAGGTGCCCCCAAGTGTGACCGGTTTCAATCCTTGTAGAGTCGAGCATAGTCTCGAAGGTAACTAAGCATTGTAGAACAAGAGGCACCTGTTTACCAGGTTTTCACCTTCTTGGCATGATTTTATTGCCTTTGCTACCATGCTGCCTATTTATCGGGTTTTCACCAATGGCACATGTTTTTTCTTTTTCAAATTTTTGTATTTTTTTTTTTTTTGTATTTTTTGGAGTTTTCAATTTTTTTGGTTGATGCATCAAAGTGCCTGTTTACCAGGTTTTCACTAAGATGATCATTTTTTCAGGACTTTTTGCAATTTTTAGGATTTTTTTAGAATAGAGTATGTACAAGGAGCATGCAGAAGATGTCTCAGCTATAGAATCACTTTAGGTGTAGAGTGTTGATAAGTTCTTTGAGCTATTCTCCTTCAGTGGTAGAGAGTTGATAGGCACCAGATCCAAATGCTGTAGTAACAATATATAGACCAAGCCAATTTGGTTTAAACTTTCCTTTCTGGATCCGTTGTTTTTTATTCTTAGGGTTTTCTCTCTGCACGAGATCACCCACTTGGAATTCCCTTGGTTTGAATTTATTGTTGTAGCTCTGGGACATCCTCTTTTGATATGCTCGAAGGTGATCAAACGCCACTTCCCGACTTTCATTTAATAGTTCTAGCTCTTCTAGCTGAGATATTCTAATGTCATCATCAATAATGAGGCCCTTTAGAGAGACTCGCATAGTAGGAATCTCAACCTCAATTGGTAGCACAACATCTGCTCCATAAACTAAGGCAAAGGGTGTGGCCCTTGTTGGTGTTCTTATACTTGTGTGGTAAGCCCATAGAGCCAAATTAATCTAGAGATGCCAGTCTCATCCAGATTTGTGAATTGTGTGGTGTAGGATCTTAAGGATCATCTTGTTTGATGCTTCTTCTTGTCCATTACCTTGAGGATAATAGATGGAAGACCAATGCTGAGTGATTTTGAACTTAGAGCATAGCTATTTCAGATCCTTATTCTTAAACTGCTCCCCATTGTCAGTGATTATTGAGGAGGGTACACCATACCTATAGATGATGTAATTCAGTATAAACATGGCTACAACTTTTCCATTTGCTATGGTCAGAGGGACAAACTTGACCTACTTAGTGAAATAGTCTATAGCAGTAATAATGAACTCATGTCCATTGGATGAAGAAGGATGAATTTGACCCACAAAATCAAAGGCCCATTGCTGAAATGGCCAGAAAGTGATGAATGGAATTAGCTCCTTGGCGGGAGAGTGAATGAGATTCCCATGAAGTTGACACTATTTACAAGCCTTAGCATATTTTGTATCTTCTTTCTCCATATCTAGCCAATAGTAACTAACTCTAATAAATTTATAAGCCAATGTCAGACCGCCCGAGTGAGACCTACAAATGCCTTAATGCACCTCAGCTAATGCATGCTTAGATTCATCGGGTTCTAAACACCTAAGAAGGGTACCACTAGACCTCACCTATACAAATCATTAGCTATGATAACATACCGTGAAGCACTACAGATTAAGTGACATTTCTCATTCTAGGTGTAAGTATCCAAAACAATCTGGTCACTGAGGTAGGAATATATGTGATGGTAGTAGGATGAATCATGTCCAATGATGGAAAAAATCATCCTAGATTCAGGATTGTCATAGGCTGGGTAGTGTAACGTGTCCACTAGGAATTCATGTTGAAAATCATTCTCTGGAATCTGTAACATGGAAGCAAGAGTAGCCATGGCATCAACTGCTTTGTTATCCACCCTTGGAGTTTGCTAGAAGGTGATATGTGCAAAGTATTTTCTTAGGTCCTCAACCATCCATTTGTATGATACCAATTTGCCATCTTTTGTTTGATAGATGTCATTGACTTGATTGATGACTAACTGTGAATCTCCAAAGACTTTTAGTTCATCTACTTGCCATTTAATGTCTATCTTCACGCCGTTGATTAGGGCTTCATACTCAGTGATGTTATTTGTACAAGGAAACATCTTGTATGCCTTTGGTAAAGAGTACCCTTGTGGTGTAACAAACAGTATTCTGACACCTGACCCCTGTTGGGTATATGATCCATCAAAGAGCATAGTCCATGTCTGATGTGTAAGAAGCATTATGGACTCATCTAGAAATTCAATGCTCAAAGGTTGATAATCTATGATAGGTGCGTCAGCCAGCTAGTCTGCAATTACATGTCCTTTGATGGCTTTTCTCTCTACATACTCAATGTCAAACTCACCGAGTATCATGACCCATTTTGCTAATCTATCTATAAGGGAAACTTTGATGAGAAAGTACTTTAATGGATCAATTTTAGCAATGAGTCTTGTAGTGTGAGAAATCATGTAGTGGCACAATTTCTGTGAAGAAAATACCACTACTGGGAAAGCTTTCTCAATGACAGAATAGTTCATTTCATAAGAGACCAGAGTTCTACTGATATAATAAATAGCTCTTTCCCTGTTGTTCTGATCTTCTTGCACTAGTAAGACACTTAGTGATATGTCTGTAGCAGAGATATAGAGAATGGGTGGTTTCCCATGAATAGGAGGCATTAATATTGGTGGATTTGTAAGATACTATTTGATTTGTTAGAGCCCTTTCTCATAGTCTTCATTCCACTCATAAGTCACACCTTTATGTAGAGTCTTGGTGGATGGTTGTGACTTGTCTACTAGTTGTGAAATGAAGCACCAGATAGACTATAACCAACCTTGGAGTCCTCTCATATGACTGATGTTGTGTGGTGGAGACATTTCAATAATAGCTTGAACCTTTTTTGGATCTACTTCTATACCTTTTGTAGATATGATGCAACCTAATAGTTTACTAGATGTGACTCGAAAGGAACACTTTTTTTGATAGAGCCTTAAACTAAATTATTCCATTCGATCTAATATAGGACCTAGATCTACAAGATGTGATTTCCATTCTATACTCTTAGCTAATGTATCATCCTCATAATCTTCCATTGTCTTATGCATCATGTAATGAAAGATAGTGGTGACAACTCTTTGATATGTGGATCCAACATTTTTAAGTTTGAAGGGCATGACATTCCAATAGAAAGTTCCCCAAGCACATATGAAGGTAGTCTTCTCTTGGTCTTTTGGCATAATTTTGATTTGATTATAGCTAGAGAAACCATCCATCAATGAGTACATTTCATAGCCTACCGTCATATCTATAATTATGTCAATGTTGGGTAATGGGAAATCATCTTTGGGACAAGCTTTATTCAAATCTTAGAAATCTGTATAGGCTCTGATAGATTTATCATTCTTAGAAACTGGAACGATATTGGAAATCCATTCCACATAGTCAATTTCTCTAATGAAACCAACTTTAAGCAATTTTTCTAATTCAGCTTTGACTAATAGTGCCACATGCGGATGTATCTTACAAAGTTTTTGTTTAAAAGGCTTGATGCCTAGTGCAATAGATAGGTGATGCATGATCAGATTAGGATCCAAACTAGGCATATCAAAATAAGCCCATGCAAAGTTGATTTTCTTGCATTGAAAGAAATTGGTTAATTCCTCTTTCTCTTCTGTAGATAAGGATTGTGCCAAATGAATAATTTTAGGTTCAGCCCCTATGCCCAAGTTCACAGGTTGAGTTGGCTCAAGAAGCATTGAAGATCTCTCCTGAAAATGACTTGGAAGTGTATCAAGTACCCCATCCTCAAGTGCCTTAGAGAGGTTTTCACCCTCAGATACGTCTTTTGTTTTTACTTTTTTTGGCTCTGGTATTGCCACAATGTGGTTTTCACCATCAGAGCACCTATTCTTTTTTATTTTAATTGTATGACTGAGATACTTGATAATGGCCTTGGGCATTTTTACACTATCTTCATTGGTGGACAACATTACAGGTTCGAGTGCATGAAGGTAGCAAGAAAGAGTGTAATCATTTTGGAATGTAAGGACTTCATTGGATGGAGAGGAAGGGTTCTAGTTTATCAGCTCAGGATGGTGGAGTGAAAGAGAAGTGATAGGTTCAAGTGTGTTCATGGTATAGTCATCAAAAGAATGGACAAGGAAGTCAAGACCTAGAGCGATCTCATCCAGAGGTTTGTTTGAGTCCCTTCAAGACCTCATATTAGAAGTAGAGGGTATGTTAACATTAGTAGAATCACACTCAGTCATCCTAACACTAGACCCTTCACCTACTTCAAGGAGGTTTTCAAATGTGTGTACCATGTCTACATCTTTGTCAAAAGTTGTGTAAGACAGGGAATCAAACTCATACTCATGCGAGTCTATAATACTTGATATAGGAACCCCATCAATACTTGTTGTACCATCTAATTCTTGTTCATCTATTGTAGCATCAATGGTTGATTGGATTTGTTCTTTCTTGAACTGCTCTTGAAAAGGTGATGACATATATAGCTCACACTGATAGTTAGGATGAGTAGTTTGCATTTTTCTCAACCACTCATATGTTAATGGAGTAACTGAGGTGGTGTCATCAAAATCACTATTAGCCTCTACCTGATTGATAGGTAAAATAGGATCATCTGGCTCTGCAAATAATGTAGCAAGATCTGGAGGAATAGGATAAGGAAATGTATCCTCATATGAACTGACCTTTGAGTTTTCACCTAAAATAGTGTCACGAGATGCTGGCTGGAATTTTGGTTCTGGTACAAATTTATTGATCCCTAAATGAAATGAGATTTTCTTGAATCCTAGACTAGTAGATTCTTTTGTTCGGTGACCTGTGGCTTCAATTGGTTCAAGTAAGCCATTGTCATTCACCCATATAGGTCCACTCCCTTTATAGCTAAAGCATTTCATGAGCTTGAATCCTTCATTGTATGGTTCTTGGTCTATGTCACGAGTTGGAGTGATTGTTTCAGATGTATCCTTCCCTTTATAAAACCAAATTGTAATGGTTCTTTCTTCATCCTTGTCTTCTAATTGTGTTGTAGCTTGTACAAAGGCACCACCATAAACTACTTGAGGTGAGACAACAAAAAGTTTCTTTCATTCAGCGGGTCTCCCATAGGAACACAGAGATAGAGGTAAAGCTATCAAAGACAATACAAGTTCCATCTGATATTCCGCCATGCCATAATATTTGAGTTTTAGACTTGTTTCCATTTCTTTTAGTTTGGCATCAAAAAATTCAATAGACTCTCTATTTGTTGGGACAAAACTATCAGCAGATTGCGTGAGCATGTTGCAAGAATAGCCCATGTTGGTAGGTATAGTCACCTCTGCTCCATTTAATGGGAACTTGATGCACTGATGATATGTTGAAGGAAATTTTTGCATCTCATGGATACATGGTCTTCCCAATAGTATATTATATGCAAGAGGAATATCTAGAACTTGACATATGATGTCCCTCTCAATAGGACCAACTCATATTAGTAACACAACTAAACCTTTGGATTTGTTTTCTTCTTCATTATATGCGGTGATGGTGATCTTTTTATGGGCATCTATACGGTCTTCACCAAAGCCTAATTGAGTGAGTAGATTAGTAGAGAAAATATTAAGGCCAACACCATTATCAATGAGGACACGATGGACGCACTTTGGGCCTATCATGACTTCAATATGTAGAGGGGCATTGTGCGGATGGCTCAACGAATGATCATCTTCCATAGAGAAAGACAGATAGTGAGGTGAGGTCAAGTGACCCACCATGGATTGAAACCGGTCAAGATCAAGATCTTTTGGGACATTTTCCTCAGCAAGGGATTTATCAATAATCTGCGTATGCTTAGGTAAGATCTTCAACAACTCAAAGATAGTGATTTGAGTATTGGTACATTGCAATTGGTGTAAGA
Organism: Chamaecyparis obtusa; assembly: GCA_027943335.1. Lineage (NCBI taxonomy): Eukaryota > Viridiplantae > Streptophyta > Pinopsida > Cupressales > Cupressaceae > Chamaecyparis > Chamaecyparis obtusa. The sequence continues at coordinate 344,609 of BSBK01004040.1, forward strand.
TGATGTAATTAGCATGGCTAGTCATGGGGATTGATTTTGAATTCTTGTTGGTAGGGCCAACAACAACTATGTCTATAGGTTGTTTTAGTGGAGATGTAGAAGGCTCGGGGCCTTTGAGAATGACCTTCGCATGAGATCAAGTGACAACATTGACACAAACCAGAGACTTTTTAGATTTAGAAGATTGAGGCGTAGGGCCTTGCAGGATGAATGAAATCTTGGGTCTAGGAGCATCCTCGCTCCCTTTGATGGTGATCACATCACAATATTTGACATTGATAGGTTCAACCATATGAATAACATTGTCATTATTATTGTACATATAGTTGACCTTGTTGTTGGTATTCTTAGGCTTGGAAGATTCACCCTTCTCATGAGGAGGAAAGGGGTCTTTGAATGCTTGGTGATCTGAGTTCTTGTTATGACCACTCACAATAACATCATCATTATCAATAAGATCCTAGATCTTATGTCAAAGTTGAATATAGGTAGAAGTCTTATGACCCTTGTTTTGATGATAATCATAGTATGCATATTCATTCCACCAACTAGGTCATGGTTGTGGATAATAAGGATGCAAGTTATCCAGAGGCATGAGTATTTGATTTTGCAAGAGAGTCTTGTAAACCACGTCAAGAGGTTCCCTAGGGAAGTGAAATCACATTTGGGTTGAGGTGCCCAAGGTTTATTTTTAGAAAACCTAGAAGGTTGTTGAGTGTTTGTCGTAGCCTTCTCAATGGCTTTGGTAGCTTGCATACTGGAGGTAAGATTTAAAACATCCTTTTGAGGCTTTGGGATAAAGTTGTCAATGACTCCATCATTCACAACATCCCGGTTTTTATTGACAAACTTAGCTTTGTCTTTGTTGGAGGAGGACCCTTGTTTTTTATCCTTGTGTAGGGTCAGTTCTCCTTTCTTGACCATGAATGCCTCTATTCTCATAGCTTGTTTAATCATATCATCAAAGGTTAAAGTTCCTTGAAGCTATACTTGGTACCCAAAATCAAGAAGAAGATTTTCCATAAAGATATCAAGCTTCTTAGATTCTAGTATTTTGTGAGAATATTTGGTGTAGAGTTGTCTCCATCACTGGAGAAATGTCAAGAAAGGTTTTCCAGATCATTGTTTCAGATTACAAAGATCATGAATATTGACTGGATGCTAGATGTTATGTGAATAATGTTGGAGGAAAAAATTAGAAATATCATCAAAGGATTTGATACCAATAGGAAGTCGGGAGAACCACTCCATAGGAGATCCAACCAAACTATGCAAGAAGAGATGCATGAGATAAGTTTGATCATGTATGAACTCCATGGATAGAGCACCAAATTCTCTCAAGTGATTCTGAGGATTAGAGGTACCCAGATATTTATCATAATTGGGGAGTTCTACACATTTTGGAAAAGGTGGCATGCTAAGACTCTTGTCAAATGGGAATAGACATATGCTCTCTAGTGTGAATTGGTTTTCTGGTGTGTCCTTGGCTTTCATGAGCTATTGGATCAAGGCTTGCATGTCTTGGACTAGTTTTTGCATTTTAGCCTCATCTGTTTCTTCTTCTTTGACTACAAGAGTCTCAACTTTATAGTCTAGGGGTAACTTGGCCCCTTGTTTGGCTAGCTCAAGAAAGTATTTCTCTTTCTCTTCTTTCATTAGAATTTCCATCATTTTGCAAAGACTTTTGTTGGACTGGGCAACCTCAACATCATGCTGGGTTATTTCTTTGTCATCATTACCAAGGATTTCAAAGATAATTAGGCCACAAAATTCTTCTTGGTTATCTTGAGCTTGATCTTGATCGTGATCATGAGCTCTGCTGTACTCACCATCTTGATGTTTGTGTGACATATTGCTAGTGTGCAAGTGCATAGTGTGAGAAGACCGAGTACAAGGAGGTTCACTATGACGAGAGGTCGCTGCTAAGGAAACTTTAGATTTTGGAAAATGATTAATCTCTGGCAAGGAAACCTTGGGTGTCACAAAAGGATTAGGCTCTAGCAAGGAAACACATGATGCCTCAAAGGGATCAATCTCTGACGATGATTCTTCAAAGTCTTGGTGTTCTCAAAATAGGGGATTTCTGGCTTGACTTAAGTTCACAGTATGAGTACGTTGGCTACAAGGTCAGATGATTGGAGAAGGAGACTGAAAGGACTCCTCTCTAGACATTACAGAGGAAGAATGAGAAAATCCTCTACGACACTCAAATTGTATGGAAAACTTAGAACAACCTCTTCCTCAGTTGTGAGGTCTATCTCTATCCCGTCTGGTGAAACATGGAGGGAACACATTGCCACTTCGAGTTGTCATAGGAATCGACAAGGATTAAGTGACAAGAGAGGACTAGGATTATGCTTAGAACTCTATCTCTGGAATAGCAAAGAGTGATATGAGTGAAATGCACTTGACATGAATCGTCGAGAATAAGGCTAGAACAACCAAGATGTGACTATCACATCACAAGGTACAAGAGCATAGTAGGAAAGGATAGATAACATAGAGACAACATAAGTTTAAGTATTAATCACTTGGTTCTCAGCCTGAGACATCTAGTTTTAGATAGTGTACAATAGGAAAATAGTCAGATGAACCCCAGGCAAAAACCAGATTAGGCAAAAAATTGACTAGTTGACGGGAATAAGCTCGCTGTTTTGAAAATCAGGGTATAGTCTCACACAAAGAAGTGCAATCTCATGTGAGGAAATTCTAGACTATGCACGAAGAAATGTAGTCTCGCATGAGAAAATGCACAGAAAGGTGAAATCTTGTGCGAGAAAAGAACAAAATTTGACAGTTTGGCACAATTTTTGAGGCAAGAATAGATTTCAAGACACAACGCTAGCTGTTCTCTGATAGAAAATCTAGATTTCAAATAGTTCAAATCAGCAACTCAACTTCTACATGCATCAACAAATTTCTATCATGATCAGGCACATAAGACATCAATCAATGATTTCAAGCAAACATTGTCTTTAAACAATGAGAAAGCGACAAAGCAACCTTGCACATGAACAAGAATATTTGACATAGTATTCTATTCCCTAAGAGTGTTACTTGTGTATGTTCTCAAAATGTTTTACCATCACACACATAGTCCTAAAAAATAAAAAGTTGGTTGCACTAGGGTTCTTAGTAATGGTCTACTTTGCAACTTTTGTAATCTCAAGAGGCCGAACTCCAATCTAGGTGCACCAGGGTTTTGACACAGTCTGAGAATTTAATCAATCAGGAGCTATTGAGGAGATTCAACAAACCAACAAGAGACTAAACTTGTGGAGATTTCTTCCACAAGGACATTTATATAGTGGCTGCTACTACCATGACAAAAATGGCTATTACTGCTTGAGGTTTCATCCACGTGGTTGACCCAATAAAGGGAATGTCCACTATGGTTAACCCTCTCTAATAAGGTGACTCACAAAAAGGACCACATGGGGACTTAGTTTAGATTCAAGGATCTGAGTTTCTAATGTTGCCCAAAAAGGGAACATAGCATAATCCGCTAGCCTCTTCACCTCACCTAGACATAGCATACAGATTCATAGACACACTAAATTAAAACCACCTCACCAAGGTTTGTATGCCAATAACAATGGCTACCGATCTCTCTAAGTGGGTCCAAGGTTGAACGTACCACCAAAGACTAAAGACAAAAACCAAGTAAGACTGTGAGGTAATAGCAAGTCCTTCCCTACCTACAAGGGGTTCTATTGTCAAGAAGAGCTTCGCATGCAAAACAAGTAAATGAAGCCCACTCTCTCAAGAACGCCACAAATAGTGTTCATAGGGCCTATTTACTATGTGAAACATATATGCAGAAAGTGAATCTAGATTCTTTTTAGAGCCCAAAATTGAGGTGTGATTTATCAAAGCAGGAAACACTCAAGCCAAACACGTGAGAGATTCATTTTAATGCCCCAAAATTGAAGTGTTATAGAGATTGTAGTAAATCACCTCAAGTCCAAAGCTCTATAATCTAGTATTACGCTGTCTTCAGAAAGCTAGAATTAGGGAATATCCACAACAAACAACAAATGTTAGCAAATAACAAATTGAAAGTACAAATCAACAAATTTTTAAGTCTCTGGTATCAGGTTTTGTGTGAGATTGTGCACAGTCCCGCATGAGAAAAATCCTTTTTCATGCGAGGAAACACCAAAACCAACAAAAATTCACATGATACAGTGAGAATCTTCATGTGAGAATCCATACAGGGATGTACGAAAGTACAAACATAATGCAAAATTTTTTCAGAAACTTTAAAATATGATGAAATATAATGAGGCCAGAAATTGATTTTCTGCCCCACGGTGGGCACCAGAAATGTGTAAGCTAAATATGGGCCTCTAATTTAGCCTCACACTTCAACATAGTCATTATTCACCAGTCACAACCAATAATGAATAAGAGATTATTCATTTCGCCTGTTTGGATGATTCGACTTGTTGCTTCCTATCCAGGTAGGGTTCGTAATTGCTCTCAGAATCAAGAGTCCTGCAACCATAGACTAACACAAGAATGGAGGATTTAATTGAAAGTACAATGTAGATTACTCTAGAATAAGAATTCAAGATTAATCTAAAAATGAAACATGAGTATTGATATAATAACGATGAAAGCAAACTAGATTAATAAATGAAGTGCATATTTAATCTAACATGATATATTAATCTATAAATGAATATTATGCTAAGAATGAAATCTTGAATGCAAAATGAGTTCTGATAACAATGGGACAATAGTTCATTGCTCAAAAAGTTGGGATCCTTTGAATGATAAATGAGGGTTCTTTAATAGAATCCTAGGTTCAATCAACGGTCGAGATTGAATGAGATGAACGGTGAAGATTGAATGAGAGTTCAGTTCATAATAGAAAGACTGTCAGCTTTTTATGTTTTATTGCCTGAGTGGAGCTTTAACTATTTTATTTCTCTTTTAAATTCTCAATTAAATCAAAGTTTCCTTTTCTAAACTGAAGAGAAGATTTTGGAGAGAATATTTAATTTAAATAAATACAATATTGCCTCATAATTGGATTTTCTCAATTATTTGAATAATTACATTCATTTATGAAGATGAGAATATTTATTTAATTTCTTTTTTATGTATTTTAGCTAAAGAGGGTGAATTTAATTTAATTAAAGTGCTAGGACTTCAAAATTAAATTAATCAATGATAGGGTTTATTTAGCCAATTTATAATTGATATTTAGGAATTAAATATGTTATGTGATTAATACAAATTTAAGGTTTTTTGTATTTGACACTAAGTCAAGTAGAGTCAATCAGAAGACATAATTGCCTAGTAAAATAGGGCTTTGATGATTTAGAAATTGATACAATGAGACTAAATGCAACAAAATTGGTTAGGGTTGTAAGATGCCAATTTTGGGGTATTACAAAAATCATCCATCTTGAATTTCTTCAATATCTCTTTCACATACTTAGACCGATTAATGAAAATGCCTTTTTTTGTCTGCTACACATTCAGTCCCAAAAAGTACTTGATAAGTCCAATCATGCTCATTTCAAATTCTCTCTGCATCTCTTTAGCAAATTCAACACTAAGATTGTCATTACCACCAAAGATAATGTCATCAACAAATATAGTAACCAACAATAGTCCCTCAGGTGTCTCTCTTATGAATAAGTTACAATCTGCTACTCCTTTCTTGAATCCAATCTTTGTCAAGTATCCATCAAGTCTTTCATACCATGCTTTAGGGTCTTGTTTAAGTCCATAGAGGGCTTTCTTTAGTCTGCATACCATATCAGGTCTTTCTGATAAGGTAAATCCTTTAGGCTACTCTATGTAAATTTCTTCCTTCAACTCTCCATTCAAAAATGTTGATTTGACATCCATCTGATATAATTTGAAGTCTTCGATTGTAGCATAGGCTAGAAACAACTTTATGGCTTCTAATATGCTTACAGGGGAAAATGTATCTAAATAATCAATTCCTTCTCTTTGCACATATCCTTTACATACTAGTCATGCTTTATTTCTTACTACTGTTCCATCTTCATTCATCTTATATCCACTTGGTTCCAATCACATTCTTATCACTAGGCCTAGGGACCAATTCCCATGTGTCATTCTTAATTATCTGATCTAGCTCTTCTTTCATTGCTTCATGCCAATTTGAATCATTACATGCATCATCAACACTTAAGGGTTCAATTTGTGAAAGTAAACATACATCTTCATCAACTGTTGAACTCTTTGCTTTTGATCTTGTTATGACTTTGTTGTTATGATCTCCAATGATGTCTTCCTTTGAATGGTATCTAGATGTAAATTTTGGAACATTAGGTGTGACTCTCTCATCTGCCTTTTGTGTTTCTTCTTCACTTGTTTCAAGGTCATTGAATAAAATATCAATGCTGTCAAACATTTCTTCAACAACTGCTTCACTACTGTTTGGTCTAGGTTCTTCTTCTTCAATCATGGGTGCATAATCATGATATCTCTCTTGAATCATAACATTTTCATCAATCTTCACATGAGCACTTTCAATGATCTTCTTCAATCTTAAATTAAAACATTTATAAACTTTTCTTTTAGTGGAGTAACCAAGAAAAATACCTTCATCACTTGTTGCATCAAACTTGCTTATAGCTTCATCTCTCTTGATGTAGCACTTGCTTCCAAAGATTCTAAAGTATTTCACTGTAGGTACATTACCAAACCATATCTCATAAGGTGTCTTGTCTGTGCTTGGCCTCAATTGAATTCTATTGATAGTATAGATTGTTGTATTGACCACATCTCTCCAATAGGTGTGCGCCACCTTTCCTTCAATTATGATAGTGCACTCTGTGTCAAGAATGATCCTATTCCTCCTTTCTGCTATTCCAATCTGCTAAGGGGTTCTAGGTGCACTTAGTTGTCTCTTTATCCCATGTTCTTTGTAATACTCATAAAATCTATCAAAGGTGAATTCTCCTCCTCTATCTGATCTTAGACATTTTATCTTCAATCCAGACTCATTTTCAACCTTAGCTTTGAGTATTTTGAACTTCTCAAATGCTTTTGATTTATCTTTTAAGAATGTAGCCCACATCATTCTAGAATAATAATCAACAAACAAAATAAAATACCTTTCACCATATATAGTATGATCTTGTTTGAGTTTGTCCATATATGTTTGTATGCACTAGATCCAATTTGTTCTCTACCAAGTTATGCTTGCTTCTAAATGAATTCCTCACATGCTTTCCCATCACACATTCCTTGCATATTGTATCAATTGGTTTTGCAATGCTAGGAAGGTCTCTTACTGCCTTTATATTGCTTATCTTTACTATGTTATCAAAATTGATGTGACGTAGTCTTTTGTGCCATAACCAACTGTCATCTACTTTAGCAACAAAACAACTTGCTTTAGGATTAAGTTGAAAAAAATTACCTTTAGTCTTTGAACCTGATGAAATCATCTCTCCTTCTTTGTTATTAATGATGCACATGTAGTCTTTGAATTCCAACTGATATCCTTTGTCAAGAAACTATCCAACACTTAGTAAGTTATGCTATAAACCATCAACATAAAGAACATCATCAATGCTATTCTTTCCATCCAAGGTGATAGCTCCTCTACCTATGATAGGTTTAGGAGTGTTGTCTCCAAATCTAACCATGCTGCCTTTGTATCTATCCAGATGTACAAATCTATCCTTGTCTCCTGTCATATGATGTGAGCAACTACTATCAATGATCCAATCTGTCTTGATGTCAGCTTGTGAAATCAGTGCTAACTCTTATGCTTTCTTTTCATCTTCAAGGTCCATTTCATTAAACATTTTCTCCATGTCTTCAAGAGCAATGAATCCAATTTCACTTTCTACTGAATCTTCATCTGATACTCCATCACCAACATAGTAACACTCTTTTGTATACTTGGGTTTGTAGTTAGTTTTGAACTTCTTGACTCTTGTAGGACACTTAGATGCAAAGTGACCAATCTTGTTACATGAAAAGCATTTGAATGGTAATTGGCCTTCATATTTCCCTTTCCCTTTCCTTTCTTTCTTAGCAATCAAAGCAATGAAATCATCTAGTTCTTTCTCTTCATCAACATCATCAAAATTAACATAAGTGTTCAAGGATTTCTTACCATGGACTGAGGCTTTGAAGGTTGTTTCACTTTTAGGCTCTATCTTCAATCTTGATATCTCAAATGCTAAAATCTTGCTGATTAAGGTCTCTCTTTTGAAGTCTTTTGTGCATTGCATAGTTTCATCAATGATGTTTATCTTGCTGTCATATTCTAGTGTCAAGGTAGTCATCAAATTTTCCATTATGTCTTCTTCTGAAATCTCTCCACCATTGTTTATGATTCCTGTAACTGCTTCATTAATCCTTTGATTATAAGATTTGATGTTCTCTTTAGGTAGCATCTCCAATGTATTGTATCTTTTCTTCCATGTCTTTCTGCGCACATTCTTGGCTTGAATATCTCCTTCAAACATGCCTTCTAGATACTTCCATATCTTGTAGGCTTTATCAACTTTCTTGATCTTAGAAAATTCACTGTCAAACAAGGCATTGATAAGGGATTCTTTGGCAATAGCATTTTGAGTGAGTATCTCCTTTTGCTTCAAAGTTACATCATCCTTTACAAGATCTGCTAGAGAGGGAATCTAAACTTCTTTTGTAGCTACTTCAAAAATCTCAAAGGCAATGCACTGCAAATGTGTCATCATTTTTTTCTTCCAGTCTAGATAGTTCTCTCCATCAAACTTAGGACTTTCTTTTTTAAATAGTTCCATCTAATCAACCTCAAGCTGTTAAAATTTCTCTCTGAGGCACTTGGCTCTGATACCAATTGTTAGGAATAGTCCCAAGAGATAACTGAGAGGGAGGGGGGGTTGTGAATCATCTATCTACAAGATTCAATTCTTTATCCAATTAAGTAAAGAAGAACATTAAGCTTATACAAAATAATACATCAAAACAATTTTGGTTATGGGGAAACCCAAATAGGTAAAACCCCAGTGAGAATTAACACCCACTATAAACTACTCTAGTGTATAATGATCCTTGTTAGAAGATCTTACAACCCTATTAGGAGTTCATTTTTACAATGCATTAAGTACAATGACCTAGTTAAGGGTTGGACCCTGTTAGGAGTCTTTTACAATTAACCCTATTAGGGGTGAGGACACACTATCCGAGAGCTCACTGCTCAAATGGTGAAGGCTACAAGCTTCTGAATAACAGATACACACTATATCTAGGTCTTGGTGAATTGTGAGGTAGACCTGCTATCTTGATTAGTTCCAATGAATAGAATACACTCTTTTATTTGTCACATAGACCTTCTACTGATGGCACAACACTTCACAACTTCTGGTTTGCTTCTATCTTTTAATTGAATGCCATGCTTAGCAATCACAAATTACTACCTATAAATATCTTCCTCTAAATGATATAATCAAGTCATCCTATTAGAACCATCTCAAAAACATATTAGAGAAACAATACAACTCTCCAATAAAATCTCAGTAGGCTATTCTAAGCATGCAACATAAATTAGGAATGTGCAACTCCATATGAGTAGACACGTCACTTCACATTGTTGGCTCCACCAAATTAACTGATACTTTCTTCTCATGCTAAATTACATCATGTGCTCTTAACCAAACATTCTTAACTCTTCTCCAAACAATAATCCAAGCACACATACCCAAATGATAGGCACAACTACTACAATAAAAAAAACAATGTTAGCTCCATCTGATGAACTCTGGAAACTGTAACTAGCAATTAGAGACTTCATAACTCAACCTATACTACACAACTAACTCTGCGTCTATGAACATAACTTCACTGACATATCTACAACAAAAATATAAATGTGCAAGGATCCATTACAACCATACTACAAATCACATACACAACTCTTCTTGGGACCTTTTAGGAACACTCACTGATACAAACAACTGTATTATTGTCTTCACTCAGAATCAGCCTCTGCGTCTATGATATTATGCTGATAACATATCTAGGAAACATGTACTCAAGACTCTCTCCATCAGGCTTCCACACATGCTTATTACCATATGTTGTCATCAATGACAAACATACAATCAGCACTAGCTTGCTGGCAAATCTCCAATAGATACTCTTGTGTACGGAGATATAATTTTGGAAGTGTGAACAGTGTGTGGAAGTTTCATATATATTTGTAATCAGTGAATTAAAGAAGAATGTTTTGAGTTGTGAAATGGATTGTGATTAACGGATTTCTTAGCTTAGTGTCTTTCCTTGTAGTGTGTGCTTTTAGATTAGGAATTTTTATTTATTTCTTTGTTTTGTGTTAAATTTTTTCATTTTTCCTGTTCACTGGGTCAAACCAGGGAGTTGTGAGAAATGATGATCTAACTCACTATCCCACTACTCAATCTATAAGGCCTCTTGGGAAAGCTTTCCAAGAATTTATAAAGTCTTTCCCTAGGTGAGCCTATGGTGAGCCCAGCTGGGAGAGACTGAGACAAAGTGGGTATAAATTGTAGAGGTGTGTAAAAGACTATTAATTTGTGATTGGAGTTCAAAGGAAAGGTAATTTCCAAGAATTTTTTGAGAGGAGAGGGTCCAACCAATTCATTTGGTTACCCTAAGCTTGTAAATAAACCATGCAATCAGAAAATGCCTAAAGTCCTCCCAAAACACCTATTTTTGGTTAGGGGATTGTACAACAAGGTGAAACCCTAAAACCTCTAAAATATTTGAGAGGTTGGATATGGAAGTAAGAATCCACAATTAAGTTGAAGGGTTCTTTGGGAGCATTTATGAGAAAATCCCTATTTTCTCAGAATAGGAGGCCTAATTGGGGCTCTTCCTTGTAGCCCTATTTTGGGAAGGATCTATGAGATCAGTAAGACAAGTAATGGAAGTAAGATCTTCAAGACCTCTAAATGAACTATATAAGGCATATTCAAGAACCTATTAGAAATAGGGAATACTGAGAGGGGGGGGGGTGAATCAGTATTCCACAAACTTTTCTTTTTTGCCCACTTATGGATATAACAGATTACTTTAATACATACAAAACATAAGAAGCTAATTAACATGAATAGCAGTAAATGTAAAAAACTCATAACACATGATATGTTCTCAAGGAAACCCTGGCCAAGGGAAAACCTTGGTGGGGATGGTACCCACAAAGATCCACTAATCAAAAGATATCCTGTTAAGGATGTTGACTCTGTTAGGAGCCTGTTACAATCATATAGTGTATCAGTCCTGGTTAAGGGACTATAGGCCTTGTTAGAAGCCTTAACCCTGTTAGGAGTTGTCTACACAAAACCTAATTACCAGATGAGCCCACTACCCAAACAAGTAATACAAAATGTATATTGGTTACAATATAGTGTTGATTACAACTTCACATCAATAGCTTTCATCGCTATCACAATGTACTACTACCACTTCTACTTATTACAATTCAGTACATTACATCTTATACAAGAATCAAACATAATAACTCTTTTGGTCAGCTTTCATAACTTTATCCAAGAGTAAACATCTAGGATGTCATCTCTTTATAATGTTAAGTCATTATTTTGATAAGAAAAATAATCCCTTAACTCATTTACTAGGTCTGTCTTCAAAACTGCTCTGTCGGCTTAACTCTGTCATCGGTAAAAAAATCATAACTATCTCCGTACAATCTGTACTAACTTGCACACTGAGATGGGGTGTCCTTAGACATCATAGAGTCTATGTTCAACTACACAAACTCTGAACATACTACAGTCAACGTCACCAACACAAACTGTATCAGGTACTCTGTGAAAAACACTGTCTCACACTTAGACAAATTTGTTCTGTGATCTTCCATACTTACTTTCTACTTTGTGCAATCTTCACAAGGGACATATGTTTCCATAATGACAACATCTAAGTACTCACTTCAGCCAAATTGCCAACAATCTCCCCCTTTGTCATTGGTGGCAACATATGAGAAAATTGGCTAAGTGTATCAAAATCTCAAAAGTATATCAAAATTGTGGCCATAGTATAAAATAAGTATACTATCCTTATATCTCCTCAAAATATATTTTTCATTACAATACTGTATAATACTGCCCCTATGAGTATCATTCCTCATCATATAACACATTCTGCTCTATACCATAGACAATTTTCTAAGTATCTCTCCCCCTTTGACAACAATGACAAAATAAAGGTGGAAAGGGTCTACAAAATTGTGTCAAAAATTTATACCTTCCTATCTTATTTCAAAGCCGGTAGGCTTGCAACACAATTTGCAAAATCTATCTTCTAGGCCTCAAATTCTTTCTCCCATGCCTTCCTTATTGAATCTGCTACATTGAGTAAAGTACTCAAACCATAGGCTACAATCTGACATGCTTGAAGGGACTCAAAATTGAATTTTTGAAATGATGTCTTAGCAGTAAGACATTCATCTAGCTGCTCTTCAATAATAGCTAATTTTATTGAAACATGTTCTCTCAAAAGATTTAGTCTGTTCAATTTCTTGCTCTCCTCATCTTTCAAAATTCTAATTTCATCACATAATTTTTTGATTTTGTTTTCTACATTACTTATCTTCACATTGGGACTAGCAATCGAATTTGTTATAGTTGTAATCTCATCTTCTTTTTGCTTTATCTTCTACTCTTCTCCTGATATCAAACTTTTAGGTTTTGTACACTGAATGTACAAACACTTCCCTATTTCCAAATGCTTTCTCAAGTTCTTGATACATACATCAAGACCTCCAATGTCATTATTTATGTTCTGACTTATATTCTGTAACATTTCAGCTTCATAAGCTGCCTGTGCCTTAATCTTTGCAATATCAGTCAAATTTCTGAACTCTGCATCAAATGTATTCATCACTATTTTAGCTCTTTCTAAAGGATCCGACTCAAAGACTTTCGTAGTCACGACACTTTGCAACTTCTCAGTTAAATCCTTCAAACTTCCTTCCAAGTTCTTAACTTTCCTGTTCTTTCCAATAATTTTGTTTAAAGAAGTGATCAACTCTAATTGATCATCGTCATCAACCTCCTTACTCAAATCTTCAATCAATGTTCCTATTCCTTTCTCCTTTCCAATCTTAGGAGTAAGACTGATGTCTTCCTATGGTGCAATAGGTGTATGGGCCTCTGTTTCCATTTTCTCTTCTGCTTGTGATTTCTTTGCTTCAACATTCTTGTCTAGTTCTCCTAGTGCCAAATTGTCAACAATATTATCCAAGTTCTTAAATACTACATCATCAGTGTTCAAGGTGACCTTAGTGCCTTCTATATTAATTGATTCTCTAGCAATATTGATAGTTGAAGATGAGGGAATATCCTCAACTTCAATTAATTTTACTTCTACAATTCCTTCCTCTGTTTGCTCTACTTGTTCTGTAATCTGCTCTGACTTGCTTAGATTGACCTCCCATAATCTGAATAGTTCTTCTCTTTGTTCTTAGTAGGGTTCCAAGTGGCTTTAGAATTTATTTCAAGTGATCATCATCTCTTATATCACAAAATTTTTTGACCAAATTTTCTCTCATAGCCATTTCTTCTTCTTGTGCTTTCATCTTTCTATTTACAAGTTTATTATACAAATCCTCTGGAATTTTACCATGTATTGAGTCAAACTTCTTATCAGTCAAAATCATGTGTAACAATAGTGTTTTCTAAATTCAAACTTTTAGAAAATCCATAAAGATCATAATACTTGTTCATTTTAGTGAAATCTCCATGCTGCATGATATCTTCATTAACTCTTTCAATTCTTGGTTTCCAAGATTTCTTTTTCACTGTAGTTTCATCATCCTTGATTTTTGCAACTCTTCTAGGGACTGGTGGCTCAACCACTTTCTATCTCTTTCCTGGTCTAGAAGCACTGACCTTCATTCTCTTGCTAGGTGTGGAAGAAGAGGATCTTGTTGTCCAATTAGTCACTTGCTCTATTTCTGGTTCCTCTACTTCCACTTCAACATGAATAGGTTCCTGTGGGTCTGAACTAGATGCCAAGGGTGGGACTGATAGTACCTCACTCTACCTTATTGCTTCAACTATCTTTCTTGCAATATCAAACTCATGTTCACTCATACCTATTTCCTTTAGAATTCTCTTGATAGTATTTTCTACTCTTTTCTTTGATTGTTTCTCTTCCTTTAGTGCCTTTGTTGTATCAAAATTTTCTTCATAGGTTGCAAATCTATTACTTTGGGCATCTAATTCACTCTTCAATAGTCTACTCACATAACCTTCAGTTTCAGCTTCAAAAATTTCATAGCCAAGAGGGTCTATGAACTCAAGTCTAGGTTCCACTGCCTCAATGTAAGTAAGATTAGTGTCTACCATAAAACATATATCATCTTTGTATTTCTCAACAAGGGATGGAGGAATCCTTGATCTATTTACAACTATATTTTGAAATGTCTTCAAGACTAACTTTACACTCTCATTTACCTTCTCTATAAGGTGTTTCATATAGACTTTGTTGATTCTCTCCATGGTGTTTACACCATTATTCCAGTCATTACCAATAGTGTAAGGAAATCTTCTCAATAAGTGGAAAAACATGTAGGTGATCAAAGAAGAAAATCTAAAATGAGTGTACTTTGCTTTCTTAATCTTCTCCAAATTCTCAAATAACTGAATTCTCAAAATCTCACACATGTCAATAGGCTTCTTCTCAACACACATCAAATATGCTATGTGTACCATTCTAGCTGCCATGTCATCTTCCCTAGAACTTCCACAAAAATTAGTAGTCAAAATCTTACATAAATACCTTACATCATCTTGTTTTATCTTGCTTATAACTATACCTCTACCATTGTATGTTGATCCTGTGTTATCAATCACAATCTTCCTCATGTTCTTTTCATTCAGGGGAATAGCACCAACTTTAGATAAACCAGTGACATCATGAATTAGGTTTGTAGTAATATCAATTACTCTATCTTCTACCCAAAATTTACCATTGTGAATTCTACTCAAAATAATCTTTGTGCATTCCTCATTATCAAATTCATATTTCATTGAATACCTAATAATTTCATTGTCCTCTAGATGTTCATATCCTTGTTTTACTGACATGTACTGATTATAAATCTTCTGATACTTAGTAGTGAAATCACTTTCCCTTAGGGTCTCAAATTTACATCCAAGATATCCTTTCATGTTTTCTAAATGCAAAACTCTATCTGGTACGGATGATAGGGCTAAACTAGCATCAACTTCCAAGGGTTCAACTGGTTCTCTCTTAACTCTAGGTCTGTTCTTATCTATGATATTATGAATTAAAGATACATCCATGATTCTATCTATTCTCTTATATTGATTCAAAGACTTAGTTAGATAAATACCTCAAATTCACAAACTTAGGGCTTCCGCAGATTCATCACTTCAAACTTTCACTAAATCACTGCAAATCACTTTCAAACTCCATTCTTCACTCTTCAAATTACTTCAATTTGCTTGATAATCAAAATAACTTTAATCTCAACCTTTTATCACTTCACATTTAGTCTGATCTGACATCGCATTCAATTCTTTTGCCACTAATTACCAAAAAGCTGATTCTGTAAACCTGTAACCATGAAACTTCTTGCGACCTCGCAAAACACAATATTTCTTTTTGCGCACTTAACCATAGAATTAGTATAACATAAAAAACCTTCATCTAACTGCGCAAAACTTAACTCATTCAAAATTTACTTCTACACTAATTCTAAGTTCCTAATATATTGAAATTCACATAATTCAAGTGCTTAAAGAAAAGTTAGGTAAGGGTTCATTCTTACCATCAGATACTTCACCTTTCTGATTACCTTCGATATTGAATATGCCTCCTTGATCTATGCCTTTAACAAATTGTACTTCATCTTCATTGCTACAACAACCTTTCTCTTTGTTTCCTGCATTTTCATTCCTTCTTGCATAGTTTCTAGGGTTAGGGTTAGGATGATAACCTCCATTGTTCATTCTACAAAATCTTGCTCTGTGTCCAGTCTTGTTACATATCTGACAAATGATTCCATTGGTTCCATATCTAGATCCTTGTTGATTGATTTGTGTCTTGCAATTTCTAGCAATATGTCCAATCTTGTTGCATCTATAACATACTATTCCATTTCTTTTGTTCATGTCATCAGTAGTCCTCTGATCTGCATTGTTAGTATTCCTAGGCATTCTACCATTATAATTATTCTCAATAACTCTAGATCTTCTACATTCAATAGCTCTATGTCCAAAACCATGACAAATATAACAATAACAATTAAGAGGTTTGAATTGTTTACCTGTACAATCTCTCTTCATATGACCAATAGTATTACAAGCAAAACATCTACCTTTGAATTCTCTTTGCATACCTTTGGATGGTTCATCTTGCTTCGGTGATTCTTCTTCTTCTTTAGGTGCATCTTTAGATTTGTTCTCATCTAACTTCTTTTCATCAATGTTTTCAGATACATTTAGATCTGGTTTCTTGCTTTCATTATCTATCTTCAATGTGTTGAATCCAAGACCAGTTTTATCATAGAATGGTTTCCCATAAGATATTTTCTCATCAATCTTCTCACTATTTGAATATAGTCTCTCAAGTTGTTGTTTGGATTGAGTTAATTCACCTTTCACAATCTTGTTGTATTTCTCAAGTTTAGCATACTACATTTTTACTTTATCAAATTCAGATGTTACCTTGTCAAGTTTAGATTTCAGATCTTCATTCTCATTCTTCAAGTTTTCATTCTCATATCTCAAATTGTTGTTTCCATCTTTCAAGCTAAGTTTCAGATTTTCTATCTTCAGTACATGCTTAAGGACCACATTTTCTTTTTCTAAATCATCACAATCTTCAACAAGAATTTCAGATTCCTTCTCAGATTTCATATCTTCAATCTTGCCTTTCATTTTCTCAATAAGGTTCTTTGCATCATCATATTTTCTTTTCAAAGTGTTTCTTTCATCAGTAAGCATATCAATCTATTCAAGAGCTTCTTCAAGATTCTTCTGTAACTGATCCATATCCATAGAGATCTTACTCAAGCTACTAGGCTTTCCTTGAATGATTCTTCTTCGAGTAACTAAGCTTTGATACCTATTGTTAGAAATAGGGAATATGGAGAGGGGGGGGGGTGAATCAGTATTCCACAAACTTTTCTTTTTTGCCCACTTATGGATATAACAAATTACTTTAATACATACAAAACATAAGAAGCTAATTAACATGAATAGCAGTAAATGTAAAGAACTCATAACACATGATATGTTCTCAAGGAAACCCTGACCAAGGGAAAACCCCGGTGGGGAGGGTACCCACAAAGATCCACTAATCAAAAGATATCCTGTTAAGGATGTTGACTCTATTAGGAGCCTGTTACAATCATATAGTGTATTAGTCCTGGTTAAGGGACTATAGGCCTTGTTAGAAGCCTCAACCCTGTTAGGAGTTGTCTACACAAAACCTGATTACTAGATGAGCCCATTGCCCAAACAGGTAATACAAAATGTATACTGATTACAATATAGTGCTGATTACAACTTCACATCAATATCTTTCATCGCTATCACAATGTACTACTACCACTTCTACTTATTACAATTCGGTACATTACATCTTATACAAGAATCAAACATAATAACTCTTTTGGTCAGCTTGCATAACTTTATCCAAGAGTAAACATCTAGGATGTCATCTCTTTATAATGTTAAGTCATTATTTTGACAAGCAAAATAATCCCTTAACTCATTTACTAGTTTTGTCTTCAAAACTACTCTGTCGGCTTAACTCTGTCATCGGTAAAACAATCATAACTATCTCCGTACAATCCATACTGACTTGTGCACTGAGATGGGGTATCCTCATATATCATAGAGTCTATGTTCAACTTCACAAACTCTAAACATACTACAGTCAATGTCACCAACACAAAATGTATCAGGTACTCTGTGAAAAACACTATCTCACACTTAGACAAATTTGTTTTGCGATCTTCCATACTTACTTTCTGCTTTGTGTGATCTTCATGAGGAACATATGTTTCCATAATGACAACATTTAAGTACTCACTTTAGCCAAATTGACAATAGAACCTCCTCATCTCTACAAGAGTCTATGTTAGTTTGGAGGTGGTGAACCCTTAGATGGCATTAAGGGTCAGTGTGTGCATGAAGGAAGGAGAGCACCAAGAACTTAGTTTGTCTTGGTAAGTGTTACTTGATAGTTGGGTTAGTGAAGTGGACTAGGGGATCAAGCCTCAAGGAGGATCCTATAGGTCATTTGGTTTCAGTAGAGAACACCTCAAGGTCACTATAGAGACCTAGGAAAGAGCTTGTGATTGGCTCTCATAACCTCCCTATCAGATTGGTATCAGAGCTCTAAAAGATTTGGGAAGTATGTGTATGTCAGAGTTTGAGTCCAGTGGATCTTATAGGATGGTGACCAATGCAGAGTTGGTCAAGAAGGTAGAAGATCAAGAGGAATAAAATAGATAGTTGAGGGAAATAATAGATCTACTAGCCAAGAAACTAGAAGCAGTAGAAGATAGAACATAAGAGGTGAATGAGAAGATAGATGAGAAGGTAGGGAAGGATAAATTATTAGAAGTTGAAGTTCCTAAACCAGATCCAGTGGTGGAGCAAGAACCCTTCCTCAAAGCCTTTAAGGCCTTAAGTGGTAAAACACTAGAAGGTGTACCACTCTTTAGTGGCAAAATGGATCTTGACTCAGTCATTGATTGGATTGACGGTATGGAGAATCACTTTGAATGTGTTGGAATTAGTGAAGTTCAAAAGGTGAGAGTAGCCAAGTCAAGAGACTTAGAGGCTCTGCTCTCACATGGTGGAAGTTCATCCAAACAGAGAAGGAGAAAGAATGAAAAAAGCCCATAGCTACATGGAAAGGAATGGTGGCCAAGGTTAAATAAGCATATATGCTAGAGGATTATGAAATCCAACTACATAAAAGGAGGAAAATTCTAAGGTAGAAAGACAATGATGTTAACACCTACACCGAGGAGTTCCAAAAACTATGTCTAAGGTCTAAGGAGGTAGATGAAGAAAGCATCAAAGTTTCTGGATATCTAAATGGATTGAAGTGGTCTATCCAAGAGGAGATGAGTCTCCTAACCCCAAAGACAGTATATCAGTGCTATCAATTGGCACTAAAGATAGAGGAGAAAAGTAAGAGGAGGCAAGATCCTAGTTGAAGAAATAGAGGTAGAGGAAGAGATCAAAGGGGTCATAGAGGTGGTCACCAAGGTAGAGGGTCTAATCAAAGAATCCAAGGAGAGTCCAAACTTGTAGAGAAAAAAGGAGAAACAAGTTCTAGAGGAAACTATGGTACAGGTAGAGGTAACTAAGGAGGCTCTAATAGAAGACAAGGTGTAGGAAGAAGTAGTTCCTACTTTGCTAGCATGAAGTGTTATAATTATGGGTAGATGAGACATCTAGCTTATAGGTGTCCAGAAAAGACATCTTCCTCCAATGAAGAGAAGAGGGTGGCTTATACTAAAGTAGACATATTAAGTATCAAGTCACCAGAGGTCAGTCACATAAAGTCAAAGATGGGAGAGAGCCTCATGTTTAGGAGAGTCCTCATTAGGAAACTAGTGAAAGAGGAGCCAAAGAAAAGAAGACCTCTCTTTAGAATGAGATGTAAAAAAATGGGTAAATTATGTAAGGTGATTGTGGATTCTGGCTCCACAAATAACATCATTGTAGAAGAAGCAGCCAAGAAGCTTAACCTAACTAAGGTACCCCATAGCAACCCCTACAAAGTGGCATGGTTGAACAAAGGGAAAAGTGTCCTAGTGAATGAGCAGACATGGGTTGAATTATCCATTAGAGGATACAAAGAAAAGTTTCTATGTGATGTGCTACCCATGGATACATGTCATATTTTATTGGGAAGACCATGAAAATATACCAGAGAAGCCATGTATGATGGGAGAGGAAACATAGTTACTTTTAAGAAAGATGGGAAGAAACTAAAGATCCAATCCTTAATGGATGAAGATGATGTGCCTACAAAAACCCCTAGTGTGTTTCTTAGTAATGGAAAGGAGCTACTGCATACACTCCAAAAGGGGGATAGTGAGGGGTATTCTATAGTTGTGAAGCCTAAAGAAGGGGAGAAACCTAGTCAAGCACTTATACTAGTATAGATCTAAGAACTGCTTGGGGAGTACAAGGATATAGTAAGTGATGGGATAGTGACAACCTTACCTCCTAAAAGGTCTATAAATAGACTTTATACCAAGGGCCTCATTGTGTGTGTGAATTTTGTACCTGATCTATTGACACAACACTTCAGTAAAACATTAGAGGTTAGCTTAAACGAAAGCTGCAATGAATGGAAAACTAAACTAACCAGGCAATTTACTACCTTCTAGTAGGTGCGAGTATGATGTTCTCATATTGTTATCGAGATCAGTGACCTTGATGACACCTAAATGAAGGATTTGAATGCAAAAAATAATATGAAATATGAATGCAATTAATCTATTTTCTTTTGATTTTATATGTAATGATATGATGAAAACTTGATATGAATCTAATCTAGAATGAACTGATATGAAATTGATCCAACAATGATATGAAAATGAATCTAAATGAATGTAAAAACCAAATTGATCTCACAATAGCCTTGATTCGCAATAAGCTTTGATTCTCCAAATTCCAATTCTTTGAAATAGTTGTGCAATTCGTAGATGATTTTGGCAGAGTAAGCTCGCAAAATTATGAGATGATTTGTGAAGAGCTGAAGCCTTAATTTATAGAAATCCAGGGCTTTGGAGGTGCATGGGAAAAAAACCATAAATCACTCAAATAAACTCAACTTGATTTTTGAGTTATTTTTAAATAAAGGATATTTAACTCACAAAAACATGCAAAAGCAGAGTTGAACTCAAAATACAGTTTAGCTTTAATTGATAATTGATAGTTATCTGCTTTTATGATTGTGCATGTTTTATTTATGAATTAATTTAATAATTAAGTGATTTATTTCCAACTCAACTAATTTTAAAAATAAAACTATTGATTTTTGTTAATCAATCATTTAATCAAACTTTTATTCAAAAACAATATTATTAAAAATTGACAACTTGCTTTAATTAATTAAATAAGAATTTAATCAATTATTCATAGGATTTTAGATTTATTGTCAAAATTAAATAATACAACTTAGGCACAAATAGAATTAAATTTAATTAAATAATTAAGTGGCAGTATTAAATCTAATTAATTAAATATGAAAATATTCAATTAATCAAACTTTAGGATAAATTGGATTTATTGCCAAATAATCATTAAATTAAAGATAATTATGATAAATAAGAATATTGCTAGGAATATTCCCTGATGCAGAATTTATGATAATCAATTAGGATTCGATGATGTTCAGATGTGCCTTAGGTTAGGACTTTGATGTCGGTTTCATTTGATATGTTGATATATGAGGTCAATGAACCTCTAGCCCATTTTTGGGGTACTACATTTTACCCCTCTTTGAATTACTGTGCGAAGCGCAGTGGTTGAAAGACAGTCTGTGCGTGATAAAGATATGAAACTGATATTTGAAATTGATATTGATATGAAGCGGAAGATGATTGAAGTTTGATATGAAGATAATAGGTCCTGAATGACCAAAGATAATGTTCAATATAGCAACGATGAACCAATGAAACAAAAGCGTCAAAACACCTGATTTTGAACCTTATGATTGCGAAGAAGTGAGTGACTGATTCCAGACTCGATTGTCCTTAGAAGAATCACGTAGGTATCACATCTAAACCCTTCAGTTACCAAAGAACCAGGGAAATAACACTAATGAACCGATGGTTACAAAAAAGCTGATACAATTTACAAAATTAGGAGAATACCAGATTGATATGGATCTTGATGAATCTGATATGCCCCAAGCGATGATTGATTTGCCTCGAGCGATGAGGTCTTTTGATGAATCAACAACTAGATGTGGTTGTTGTCTTGATTAATGAGGAAAGATATGATTTCCATAAAGATATGATTTCAAATTAGATTACAGACTTTGAATGATGTGCAATACCATGCCCCCTTGGGGATTAAAATTGAAATCTGACAAGATAAGTCAGCATTAAATGGTTTAGAAGCATGTTAATTGATTTGAGGAGTGGTTATACATGTTCGAGAATGTGTTCTACATCATTTAGAGGTCCTGAAGACCAAGTTTGACTAGGTTTGACCATGAGTTGACCATGGGTGATCAAGTTGAAATTTTGATAGTTTGATGTAAGATAATCAGTTAAGTTGAATTCTAGATTCCTGTGATGATTGAAGGTTGATTATGCAAGTAGTTAATAATATGAATGATCGCAAATTTTGATTTTGATCCCGAAAAAGGATTCTACTTGCTGTTTCGTTGGAGGAACCTTTGTGTGAGATTTAGCTCTTGTTAGATTTGAAGATGTGATTAAAAAAAATTGTTTAAGCATTGAAGTTCATTTAGCCATTTGTGAGATCATGCAATATGCAAAATGTAGCCTAAGACCTAGGACCTAGTCACTGATCATATGTTGATTTGTTATCATCATTAAACTTTTAGGTAACTGGATAAATCAATACAACGCCCACTAGTTATGAAACCATAGACATATGAATATCGATTTGTATGCGCAAGAATCAATACAACACCCACTAATTAGACAACCATGGACATATGAATATTGATTTTATTTTTGGAATGTCAGATTAGATATAAGTATCAAGGCACAAAAAGCCAGGATGACCTGAATATCATGTCCATTTTGATATAGCAATTTGTATAAGCATCAAAACATAAACATCATGATGACCTGAATATGCCTTGCGTATTGACAAACACATCAAATAGTCAAGAGATCATTCTAAATCTAGTGTGAATTACCCGTAGTGACCCTTTATCGTTCACATCCTTAGGCAAGATCGTGTTTCATAGTAGGAGAAAAAATTCATGCAAAAAAGACAATAGTTAGATCAAACTTCCTTGAATTTTCCAGGTATTAATGGTTGAGGTACGCATGGCCATCCAATTCGAGATAGAGGCTCTTACAGTCAGACACCATTTCAATCCAGATTTTCCAAAGTTGGTTAGATTTTCACCTTCAAGTAGAAGACAAAGAAAAGATTATGCCCCCAGTCATCACTCTCTAAATCCTGTAAAGGACATCATCGAAGAGCTCAAAGGGACACAATATGCAAAAATCTCAATGCGAATCAGTAAGCATACAAGGAGATAAAAGCATGAAAAGCATAGATTGTTCTCAGTTTGTGTTGATGTTTGATTGTGTTGTTGTAGATGTAAAATCCTTTCTGGAGACGAGACAGATTGACTGACTCAAATGAAGTTTCAAAGGACTCTGACTGGATATGACACATCTAAGATACATTGGAGGCCCTAGGATATGACATTGGTTGCCCCCAAGTGTTAAGCATTGATAAGATATAGATGCTTGAGCTGATTGGTGTATAGACTGACTTATTGAAAACAAGAATGCTAAAACAAACCGGGAAATATGTACAAACTAAAGCAAGACTAAAAGCTGGGAAAGACCAAGATTGTGTTGATAGATGGAGCATTTTGAAACAAGTGGCACCCATTTGCCGGGTTTTCACCATCTTGGCAGAGATTCTATTTTTTCTACCAAGGCGCCTGTTTCCAGGTTTTCACCAAGGCATTTTTTCTTTTTCTCATTTTTTTGTATATTTCATTTTTTTAATTTTTTTTGTACTTTTGATATTTTTTACTTTTTTTGTGAATCATCAAGGCGCCTATTGCTAGGTTTTCACCAAGATGTTCATTTTTTTTAGGAATTTTTTTTATTTTTAAGATTTTTTCAGGATATTTTACCATAGACTAAATGGCTTAGGCATATAATTTCTTTAGATGGAGAACGTTGATTGGTTCTCAGAGCTGTTTTCCTTCAGTCATTGAGAGTTGATAGGCACTAGAGCCAAAAGTAGCAGTGATTACAAAGGGACCCAACTAGTTGGGTTCAAACTTCCCTTTGCATTCTTGATGTGATTGATTTTTTGGATTCTCTCTCAAGACTAGATCACCAACCTAAAATTCTCTGTGTCTGACTTTCTTGTTGTAACCTCTAGACATTCTCTTCTGATATACTCTGAGATGATCATACACTGCTTGTCTATGCTCATCTAGTAGTTCAAGTTCTTGCAACCTACACACTCTATAGACATCATCAGTTACAAGACCATGCATTCTGATTCTTAGTGATGGGATTTCAACCTCAATGGGCAATACCACTTCAGACCCATAAACCAAAGAGAAAGGTGTAGCGGCAGTGGGTGTTCTGATACTTGTTTTGTAGGCCTAGAGAGCTAGATTGATCATGAGATGCCAATCTCTTACTATTTTATTAACTGTCTGATGCAATATTTTCAAAAAATTCTTATTAGAGGCCTCACCTTGGCCATTCCCTTGAGGATAGTAGATAGAAGACCAATGTTGAGTGATTTTGAACTTGGCACATAGATCATCTAGGTCTTTATTTTTGAATTGTCCCCCATTATCTATGATTATAGAATGTGGGATCCCATATTTGCATATGATATAGTTTAGTATGAACATAGATATTTGCTTTCTAGTTGCTTGTGTCAAAGGGACTGCTTCTACCCATTTTGTAAAATAATCTATAGTTGTGATTATATGGGTATGTCCATTAGAAGAGTGAGGATGAATCATCTCAATAAGATCAAATGCCCATTGATGAAAAGGCCATTGTGTAGTAAAGGGAATTAGATCTCTCCTTGGAGCATGAATTAGGTTGCCATGTACTTGACACTTGTGACAATTCTTAGCAAATTTGATAGCCTCTTTCTCCATTTCAGGCCAATAGTACCCAGCCCTAATAAGTTTTTGAGCTAGTGTTAAACCATTCGAGTGTGACCCACAAATACCTTCATGGACTTCCTCTAATGCACGTTGAGACTCTTCCCATTCTAAACATCTAAGTAGCGTACCATCTAGACCTAGTTTGTATAGATCATTACCAATGATGACATATCAGGAGGCATTTTGGATAAGGTATCTCTTTTCATGGTGGTTGAAGGTATTGGGAATGATTTGGTCTCTGAGGTAAGAAAATAGGTTTTTATATCTAGATGAATCATGACCCACAACAGTGCAGATCATGCGGGTTTCAGGGGAATCATATGCAGGATAGGATAGTGCTTCCACCAAGAACTCGTAGCATAGCTCATGTTCAGGCTATTGTAATAAAGTAGATAGTGTTGCCATTGCATCGGCAGCCTTGTTCTCCTTTCTAGGTATCTGCTCAAATGTGTTAGATATGAAATATTTCTTAGGATCATCTACCATTCTCTTGTAAGGAATGAGCTTTTCATCTTTAGTTTGGTACACATCATTGACTTGATGGATAACAAGTTGTGAGTCCCCATGAATGTGTATCTCTGTCACTCTCCACTCAATTGCTATTTTCATATCATTCAAAAGGGCTTCATATTCTGCAATATTGTTTGTGCAAGGAAAATTTAATCTGAATGCTTTTGGAATTGAGTATCCTTGAGAAGTTATGAACAATATGCCTGCTCCAGATCCATTCTATGTATAGGAGCCATCAAAGAATAATTGTCATTCTCTAGAAGAAAGATGCATGATAGAGGAATCTGGAAATTCCATTTGCATTGGTGTATTATCAATCATAGGTGCATCTACTAATTGATCAACAATAACTTGTCCTTTTATAGCTTTTCTTTCCACATATTTGATGTCGAATTCACTTAAGAGCATGACCCATTTGGCTAATCTACCTGTGAGGGCAGCTTTTCTTAGTAGGTATTTTAGTGGATCAATTTTAGATACCAATTGAGTGGTATGAGCTAACATGTAGTGTCTCAATTTCTATAATGCAAAGATCATAGCTAGACAAGCCTTCTCAATCATTGAATAGTTCTTTTCATATGCAACCAATGGTCTACTGATATAGTATATAGCTCTTTCCTTTTTATTCTCATCATGCTGTATGAGCAAGGCTCTCAATGATGTATCTATAGTGGAGACATATAAGATCAATGGCTTCCCATGAATAGGAGGCATCAAGATTGGAGGATTTGATAGATACTATTTGATATGATCAAATTTTTTCTCACATTCTTCATTCCATGGAAAGGTCACACCTTTATGTAATGTTTTTGTAAAAGGTTGTGATATGTTCGCTAGCTGTGATATGAATCTTCTGATAGATTGAACTCTTCCTTGTAATGTCCTCATCTGACTGATATTCTTAGGAGGTTGCATCTCCATTATAGCCTTCACTTTAGCTGGATCAACTTCAATGCCCTTCTTTGAAACTATGTATCCTAAGAGCTTTCCAGAAGTGGCACCAAAGGCACACTTCTTAGGATTTAGTCGTAGACTAAAATTTTCCATTATGTCTAGGATCATGCTCAAGTCAGTTAGATGTTTAGTTCTGATCATAGATTTTGCTAATGTGTCATCAACATAATCTTCCATAGTTTGATGCATCATGTCATAGAAAATAGGTGTCATTGCTCTTTGATATGTAGCACCAGCATTTTTAAGCCCAAATGGCATGACATTCCAACAAAAGGTACCCCATGCACATGTGAAAGCAATTTTCTCTTGATCCTCTGGAGCAATTTTTATTTGGTTGTATCTAGAGAAACCATCCATTAAGAAATATATCTCAAAACCCATAGTCATGTCCACTATCATGTCAATGTTAGGTAGTGGAAAATCATCCTTAGGGCACGCTCTATTCACATCTCTAAAGTCTGTGCACACTCTTATTGAACCATCTAGTTTTGAAACAGGTACAATATTAGAGATCCACTCTGCATAGTCAATAACTCGAATGAATCTGACTTTTAGGAGCTTCTCTAATTCAGCTTTTACCAAGAGTGCAACATGAGGATGCATCTTTCACAATTTTTGCTTGACAGGTTTTACATTAGGAGCTATAGATAAATGGTGCATGATAAGATTAGGATCCAACCCTAGCATATCTGAGTATTTCCATGCAAAGTTGATCTTTTTCTTTGTTAGGAATGTAGTAAATTTTTGCTTCTCTACTTCTGATAATGTTTGTGCTACATGTACCAATTGTGGTTCCTCTGTTGTACCCAAATTGATGGATTGAGTGGGCTCAATTAGAATTGGAGATCTGTCCTATAAATGACTCAGAAGGACATCAAATATCTCATCCTTAGGCACCTCAGAGAAGTTTTCACTTTCGAATACGTCTTTTATTTTTACTTTTGTAGGTTCTGAGACTGCCACAAAGTGGTTTTCACCCTCAGAACTCCTTTTCTTTTTATTCTTATTCTTATTTTTCTGACTAAGATATTTGATGTTTGACTCGATCATGTTGACACTCGGTTCACTAGTGGAAGTCCTCATAGGCTCAATTGCATTTAGGTAGCAAGCAAGGGCATAGTCATTTGGGAAGGTATAAATACCATGGCTCAGATTCGTGGATGTTTGATCAATAAGGTCTAGATATTGGATAGTGAAAGTAGGGAAAGATTGAGATAGTGTTTATGGATATGGATATGTCATCATTGGTTCTAACCTGATGCTCGAGTTCAAAGGTGATATTACAACTTAAGACATTCAATTTGTGAATAGGCTCAATGTCATCATGGGAGTTCAATTCAGCCATAGGTGGATCAAACTCGATAGGTTCATCATTTCGTTCTAGACTTACGTTGGGTTGAGGTGCATATTGGTGAATAACATAACATGTTTCTCTGTGATAAGCTCATCTAGTTTAGGAATGACTCCCCATTCATAGTCATTAGATTCATCTTCTGATCCAGGATCTCTAGGAAATCTTAGAACATGAGTAAAGTCAGGGTGAATACCCCAAGAAGGGTTACCTTCAGATTCAGATTTGTATTCATACTCATGGGAATCTATCTCAGAATAGCTACTACCTTCCTCTTGGTCCATTTGATTATCCTCAAGATTATCTGGTTCTTGTGTGGCAACTATCTCTTGCTCTATAGTAGGTTCTTGTGTTTCTACTACATTGATTCTTCTTATGGGATCATCTTCTACATCAAGAAGGTCTTTGATTTCTTGAGGAAATTTTTCATAGGGAATGAGTTCTGAGCTGTCTGAATCACTATCTAATGGTTCAATTTCTTCTTTCTTAAGAAAGGCTTCTCCTGGTGTGATCTGCTCTATGACATGAGAACAATTACCTTTGAGGTGAAAGGGTTTCTTTTTAAAGCCTAAGCCAACTTTGTCTTTGTTTTCTCTACCAGTATGTGGGATAGGTACCTCAAGACCTTTTCCTCTAATTCCTAGAGGTCCTTTACCTAGATATCCCATCTTAGCTATTAATTTATTTCCTGGGCCATATGCCTTAGAAGGGATTTTGGATACTGTAGAGTCACTAGTTTGAATAGCTTGAGATTTAGGTTCATCTTTGTATAGCCATGCATGCACAACTTCATCCTCTTCAAATTCTTTCTTGGAGACCTATTCTACTACAAAATTCTTCTTATATACCTCAGGAGGTTCTTTAGAGTCTAGTTTGGTTTGTTTCAAAGATTTCCCATAAGACTTAGGTGAGATAGGGAGAGATGTCAAAGATAAGACTTGCTCGATAGTATATTCTCCCATACTATTTTTTTGGATATTAAACTCTTTTGCAAGATCTTCCATTTTAGATGTGGATGCTTCTTTAGTTGATTCAAGGGAAGATTCTCTATTATTAGGCACAAGCTTATCTCCACTTTCCTTCAAGGTATTGCAAGTTGTATTCAGATCTGCGGGGATAGTAACCTCTACTCCTTCATAAGGAAACTTCAAACATTGGTGGTATGTAGAAGGAATAGCTTGCATTTCATGTATCCATGGTCTCCCTAGGAGGATGTTGTAGGCCATAGGTAGATCAAGCACTTGACAGATGGTATCTTTGATAACTGGACCCACTCGGATGGGTAAGACAATGGTGCCTTTAGAAGATCTTTCTTGTTCATCATAGGCTTTTATGGTTATCTTCTTTCGAGGATCAATAACCAATTCTAAAAATCCCAATTGCGTGATCAAGCTGTAAGAACAAATATTTAGGCCAGCACCTCCATCTATCAACACACGTTTGAATCTACGGTTCTAGATCAAGACTTCTATATGCAAAGGCTGATTATGTGGGTGACTCAAGGAGTTGTCATCTTCCTCTTAAAAGGAGATATATTGCAGAGATGTAAGATGTCCAACCATAGTCTGGAACCTATCTAAATCAAGGTCATCAGGAACATTGGAACCGAGAAAAGCTTTGTCTAGTATGGCTCTGTGAGCTAGAGATATTCGAAGCAACTCAAACATGGAGATTTTGGCATTAGTGTGCTAGAGTTGTTGAAAAATGCTATAAGATGTAGGCCTTGTATCCTTTGGATTGGAAGATTTGGAAGCAGCCTTCTGTTTGGAAGTAGATGAAAGATTGAAGGGCACCTTAGGGACATTTGATGAATCTGGGATTTTTCCTTTTAGATGTGCCTGAGCTTGTGATCAAGTAACTACGTTGGTGAATTGATTTTTTCTATCTCTTCTTACAATTGTGATGACATGGCAATGCTCTAAGAGATAGGGTTCAACCATATTGATGGTAGCATTATTTCCAGGGTAAGCATAATTGACTTTTGCCCCCATATTAAGCTGAGAAGTTGAAATTCCTTGACCATGTTGCGAAAAAGGTTCTATAAATGTTGTATGATCATTATTGCTCTTAGGATTTTCAACTATGATGTCTCCCCTATCGATTAGATCTTGAATGGTCTATTTCAACCATAAGCAGTTATTAGTTTTGTGACCTTTACCTTGATGGAAATCACAAAATTCATTTTCTCTCCACCATTTTTGCTTAGGCTCAGAATCAGGTGGTCAGATTGTTGGCAAAGAGATGATGTTATCAGCCAGTAGAGTTTTCATAGCTGATTCTAAAGATTCTCCAAGAGGAGTGAACTTTCATTGTTTATCCCATGATTTGTACTCTGGCTTCTTTTGAAATGGTTCGAATGACTTTTGTTCGGAAGATTTAATGGCTTGGGAACCAAGAGTTAGGTTGTAGGCTAGTGCCTTTGATGGGGCACATATAGTATCAACAATGCCATTTGTGACGATGCCTTTGTTCTTATTCCAATTTTTGTTCTTGTCTTTAGAACTAGATCCAGATTCATACTTGTCTTTCTGAAGTGTGATTTCTCCTTTTTTCACAAGCACTTTTTCAATTTTGATAGCATTATCCACCATCTTATCAAAAGATGTATGATCTTGCATTTGTAGAGGATAATTGATTTCTGGAACAAGGTTATTGATGAAGATTTCTAGTTTTTCTATTTCTGGAATAGGTCTAGCATATAGAGAGAACTTCTTCCTCCATCTCTTGAGAAATGTTAGGAATGGTTCTCCTGGATATTGCTTGAGATTATAGATATCAATCATGGTGACTGGATGTTGAATATTGTAGGAGTATTGCTGATAAAACAATTTGATCAACTCCTCAAAAGTTTTGATAGTGGAAGGTAATCGAGAGAACCATTGAATGGCTGCTCCTCCCAGAGATCAAGGGAAGAGACACATTAGATAGGTTGGTTCGTGCATGAACTCCATTGATTGGGTACAAAATTCTCTGACATGATCTTGAGGGTCAGAGTGTCCATCATACTTATCATACTTGGGCATCTCCACTCTTTTTGGAAATGGTGGCATGTACAAGTCTTTGTCAAAGGGAAAAGGACATAGAGCCTCCATGGAGAACTCTTTGGGTTCCTTCTCTTTTTCAATTTGATTCAATTTGACTTGTAAAGCATGTATCTATTTTGTCATGACCGTTATTGGAGTTTCTTCCTCATGTGTGATGATAGCTTTGACATTAAAATTAGGAGGAAGCTTAGCTCCTTGATGAGCTAATTGTAAAAATTATGCCTCTCTATCTTCTTTCAAGAAATGCTTCATCATTCATTTGAAGTTATCATCGTTTTGATATTGAGAAATTTCTTCAAGTGTGGGTTCCTGATCTGCACCATGTTGTGATTGAGTTCTTTGAGAGCCAAAGTTTGTCCCTTCTTGAGACATGGTAGGTGTTTGTGGACTCCCTGGAATAGATTGATGTGGGGTTTGCTGGGTACCTCTGTGAGTTGATGGAGGAGGTATGTAACCAGTTTTCAATTAAAAGTTGCCAAGGCCGTCGTCTTCGTAAAGACTAGAATTGTAGAGTTTTTCAAGAGTTGGACCCTTGCCAGTGATTATAGGTAAGGTCTAGAATGCTTCTCTAGATTTCTTATGTGAGGAAGCTTTAGTTTCCACCATTAACTTTGAGTGAAACAAAAGAATAAGATCTAGATAACTGAAGAATGAATTGAATCAAGATGATCAGATGACGCGACCTTGTCAAGGTTTGATTGATTGAAGATTTGATTAGATGTGGGTGAAGGATACTATGCCCTAGATGTATGGGTAGATTCCCAAAAGATAGCGGACAAGATACCACAACACTTAGTCATTTTTGAAGATTTGATAGAAGATTGATAGTTATGACAAGGTTTTGACACAAGATGAAAAGGACTCAAATTGATTAAATAGAAGGCTGGATCAGATTCAAAAGACCACTTTAGGATAATGATTGGATTCTCAATAGCTTACTGCTCTATTCCTGACATAGTGATTTGTTCAATAGATTTTGGAAATAGGCTAAAAAAGATAAGTATTTGGCAATTCTGACAATTTTCTGACAACTTTTCAAAATTTCCCAAACAACACTCTGCAGACTTGTACGATAGTGGGTATGCTATGAAATGATAGTTGAAAATATTGTATGACAGTGGGTATGCTATGAAATGATAGTTGAAAATCTCGTACGAAAGTGGGTATGCTATGAAATGATAGTGGAAAATCTTGTACGACAGTTGCAAAAACTCGCACGACAGTTGCTAGCAAGATTTGACTTTTTGAATTTGACTGGTAGAAAGACTCGTACGACACTGGGTTCTTTACCATACGAAAGTTGGGCAGTAATGAAATGAAATTTGGTAAAAACTCGTATGACTTTCTAACTGACTGATACGATAGTGAACTCCAGAAAAGAATTTTACTTCAGATTTTGCAAATTTTGAGTTTTCAGATTCGGTTTGTTTGCAAATTTCAATGTCCAGATTTGAGGATTGTAATAGATTTGTTCATTTTCAATAACTAGATAGATAAGCAAGCATGCAAAACATCAAGCAAGTGATTTCAAGCATATTTGAAAATAATGAACAAGGGCAAAAGCAACCTTGTGCATGAACAATCAAGTGATTTTATTTGTTCTAATCCTCAGAAGCGCTAATTGTGTATGTTCGAAAAATGTTTTGCAATAACACACATATACCCTAGAAAATGAAAATTTGGCCTCGCTAGGGTTTTTAGTAATGTTTTGACTCTACAACTTTTATGATCCAAAGGGGTGAACTCCAATCCCGGTGCACCAGGGTTTTGACACAGTCTGAGAATTTAATCAATCAAGAGTTGCTAGGGAGATCTGACAACCCAATGATGAACCACACCTATGAATATTTCTTCCACAAGGACATTTATATAGCAGTTGTCACTACCATGGCAAAAATGGCTATTATCGCTTGAGGTTTTGTCAACGTGGTTGACCCAATTAAGGGAATGTCCACTACAGTTAACCCTCTCTAAAGGTGACTCACAAGATATACCACATGGAGACTGGTTCCAGATTCAAGGATTTGGGTTTTTGGTACTATCCAAAAAGGAAGTAGAGCATAATCCCCTAGCCTTTTCACTTTTAACCCAAACAAAGCAGACAGATTAATTCAACACGCTAAGACCAAGATTATTTCACAAAGATCTATGACGTCAACCCCTTATGATCTATCAACCTATTCAGAGAGATAATGCCTCGATCAAAAGTTGAAGATACACAGATCTAATGGAACGTGAGACTCCCTCAGTATCCTCCCTACCTACAAGGGTTCCTTCATTGAGAAGAGTTTTGCTGGAAACTCACTCTCTCAAGAGCCACAAATAGTGTTCTTAGGGCCTATTTACTATGTTTGACAAAGATGCTGAAAGCAAATCTATGTTCATTTTTAGAGCCCAAATGAAATGTGTGATATGAAAAAGAAAGGCACTCAAGCTAGACATGCAAGATGTTCATTTTAGTCTAAATCGAAATGTTATCTGTTGAGAAGGTTACCTGAATTCTTCACAATGTGCTTAGTAGATTTTTACCTATTTTTAGCAATTCTTGCACTTTTTCCAATCAAAACTAGCAGGAGTCAATCAACAACAGAGAATTTCAATTGTTAAGGTTAGCCATTAGTCAAAATTTGAAAACCAAATATGACAAACTAATCTGAAAAATGAAACGATAGTTGAAACCTGATGCCGAAACTCATATGATAGTGGGTCTGTTACCAGAAGATAGTCTAAAACTCGTACGACAGTGGGTATGCTCCCAGATGATATTCCAGAAACTCATACGACACTGGATGTATGGTGAAACGACAGTTGAATTTCCAAATGATAGTGTGTACATTATGGCACGATTCTCAATCCAATAGAATGTTGTACGACAGTGGGTATAGTCTGAGATGACTTTTGTCAGAAACTCGTATGATAATTGTACGGATAGAATTTAAAAAATCATAGTTTTGCCTCAGAAATTGAGAAGAAAAGATAGAAATTGATAGAATTGAATTGGAAAACCATATCAAGGCCCCATGGTGGGCACCAAAAATGTGTGTGTGAATTTTGTACCTAATCTATTGACACAACACTTCAGTAAAACATTAGAGGTTAGCTTAAACGAAAGATGCAATGAATGGAAAACTAAACTAACCAGACAATTTACTGCCTTCTAGTAGGTGCAAGTATGATGTTCTCAGATTGTTATCAAGATCGGTGACCTTGACGACACCTAAACGAAGGATTTGAATGCAAAAACTGATATGAAATATGAATGCAATTAATCTATTTTCTTTTGATTTTCTATGCAATGATATGATGAAAACTTGATATGAATCTAATCTAGGATGAACTGATATGAAATTGATCCAACAATGATATGAAAATGAATCTAAATGAATGTAAAAACCAAATTGATCTCACAATAGCCTTGATTCACAATAAGCTTTGATTCTCCAAATTCTAATACTTCAAAATTGTTGTGCAATTCATAAACGATTTTGGCAGAGTAAGCTCGCAAAATTATGAGATGATTTGTGAAGAGCTAAAGCCTTAATTTATAGAAATCCAGGGCTTTGGAGGTGCATGGAAAAAAAACCATAAATCACTCAAATAAACTCAACTTGATTTTTGAGTTATTTTTAAATAAAGGATATTTAACTCACAAAAACATGCAAAAGCAGAGTTGAACTCAAAATACAGTTTAGCTTTAATCGATAATTGATAGTTATCTGCTTTTATGATTGTGCATGTTTTATTTATGAATTAATTTAATAATTAAGTGATTTATTTCCAACTCAACTGATTTTAAAAATAAAACAATTGATTTATTAGTTAATCAATCATTTAATCAAACTTTTATTGAAAAACAATATTATTAAAAATTGACAACTTGCTTTAATTAATTAAATAATAATTTAATCAATTATTCATAGGATTTTGGATTTATTGTCAAAATTAAATAATGCAATTTAGGAATAAATAGAATTAAATTTAATTAAACAATTAATTGGCAGTATTAAATCTAATTAATTAAATATGAAAATATTCAATTAATCAAACTTTAGGATAAATTGGATTTATCGCCAAATAATCATTAAATTAAAGATAATTATGATAAATAGGAATATTGCCAGGAATATTCCCCAATGCAGAATTTATGATAATCAATTAGGATTCGATGATGTTCAGATGTGCCTTAGGTTAGGACTTTGATGTCGATTTCGTTTGATATGTTGATATATGAGGTCAATGAACCTCTAGCCCATTTTTGGGGTATTACACTCATTGCTGAATAATACAGCCTACAAGCTCACACCAGAGTAGAACTAAGAAGTAATAAGGAAATTGCAAGAGTTGCTAGATCAAGGGCTAATAAAGAAGAGCATCAGTCTATGTGTAGTATGAGTTGTCTTAGCATCCAACAAAAGGTGGTAAGTGGAAACTTTGCACTGATTCAAGAGAAATAAATAGGATCACTATCATATATAGATTCTCTATACCTAGGATAGAGGATCTAATGAATTTCCTAGGAGGAGCCCAATACTTCACCAAGTTAGATCTCAAAAGTGGATACCATCAAATCAGGACAAAAGATGGGGATGAGTGGAAGACAACTTTCAAAACTATTGAAGGGTTGTATGAGTGGCTTGTGGTTCCATTTGGGCTTACTAATGCCCCTAGCACATTCATGTGATTGATGAATGAGGTGCTAAAGGACTATATAGGTAGATTTGTGGTGGTATATCTTGATGATATACTCATTTTCAACAAAACAAAGGAGGAACATCTAACACATTTGGAGGTTGTGCTTAAGAGACTCCATGAAGAATAGTTAGCTATTAATTTGGAGAAATGCGAGTTCCTAAAGAAAGAATTAGTCTACTTAGGATTTTTAGTATCCAAGGGTTAATTAAAGATGGATCCAAGTAAGGTGGAAGCCATTCTAAACTAGCCTACACCAACCACAGAGACATAAGTAAGAATTTTTCTTGGCCTAGCCCAACTCTAGAGGAAATACAAAAGGAATTTTAGTGGCATATGTGCACCAATGTTAGACATCATTAAAGGAGGATTGAAGACCAAGTTCAAATGGACACAAGAAGCTAGCAAGGCATTTGAGAAGTTGAAACAAAAAGTGGCAACTCGACCAATTCTCCTAGTACCAAGATTTGATAAGTTATTCACCTTGGAGTGTGATACAAGTGAGATAGCAGTTGGAGGAGTGTTAAGTCAAGAAGGTAGGCCCATAGCCTTATTTAGTGAGAAGTTTAATGAGGCTAAGAAGAAATACTCAACCTATGAATTGGAGTTATATGCTTTAGTGTAACCAATTAGGAAGTGGAGGCATCACCTCCTTCCTAAAGAGTTTGTGGTGTTCACAAACAACCGGGCCCTGAGCTACATCAACACACAAGAGAAGCTAAGAAATAGACACCTAAAATGGATGGAGTATCTGTAGGTCTTCACCTTCACTATCAAGCACAAGAAGGGACAAATGAACAAGGTGGAAGATGCATTGAGCAGGAGATTATTGAAAGTCAAGGAAGGTCAACTACAAAGTATTAGCATAGATAGTTTCAAGGATCTCTACAAGGATGATGAAGACTTCTCAAAGGCTTACAAGGTATGCTCTGATTTTCAAAACCATTTCCATAGTTATTTTGTTGAATACAACTTGCAGAGTGGACTATTATTTAAGGGGAATAAATTATGTGTTCCCAAGGGGTCAATGAGAGAGAATCTCATTCAGGAGAATCATAATGGGAGTCTTAGTGGTCATTTTGGCATCAACAAGACAATGGAGTTAGTCCAAAGGTTCTACTATTGGCCTAAACTACCTATGGATTTGAGGAGATATGTTTGAGTAGTGTGTCATATGCATGAAAGCCAAAGGAGGAGCAAGAAATATAGGCCTATACCAGCCCTTACCCATTCCAAATAGGCCATGGGAGTGCATCATGATGGACTTCATAGTGGGGCTTCCTAATACCAAGACAAGATTGAATAGTATCTATATGGTGGTAAATAGGTTTAGCAAGATGAGTCATTTTATCCCTTTCAAGATAACTCATGATGCTAGCCACATAGATCATCTCTTTTTCAAGGAGGTTGTGAGGATCCATGAACTTCCCCTTAGCATTGTGTCAGATAGAGATGCAAAGTTCATGGGCCATTTTTGGAAGACCCTATGGAGTGGATTGGGTACTAATTTATCTTTTGGTTCAACTTACCATCCCCAAACAAATGGGAAAACTGAAGTAATCAACAAAGTATTAGGTAACTTGCTAAGGTGCCTAACCAAGGAGTATGGATAGACATGGGACTTCATCCTCCCTCAAGCAGAGTATTCCTATAATGAAAGTGTGAACCAAACCACTAGAAAGAGTCCTTTTGAGATAGTGTATGGGATGCACCAAATAGGAGTGAATGAACTCAGAGATGTAGGAAATATGGATTACATGAGTGGGCATGTAGAGGACTTCTCCCAAACTATGAAGGAGATCCAAGAACAAGTCAAAAGGACCCTAGCAAAGGCAACTCAAAAGCTAAAAGCCAAAGTGGATGAAAAGAGGAGAGATGTCTAATTTGTAGTGGGTGACTTTGTCATGGTTCATCTACATAAGTCTAGATTGCAGAAAGGAGTGCCTACCGAGTTGAAGATGAAGAGGGTAGGACCATGTAAGATTCTGGCCAAGTATAGAGCTAATGCCTATAGAATAGACCTGCCTCAAGATCTAGCCATCTCACTAGTCTTCAACATTGCAGACCTGGTCAAGTACAAGGGATCATTGACTAAGATTAGTCAAAACAATTAAGAGGTACTTTTAGATGTCAGTATAGTGGCCATACCTCCTAAGACCAAGCCTCAAGAAGAGAGGATCTTGGAGTCCAGAGTGAAGAAGCAAACCAGATATAGGGTCTACATGGAACACCTAGTCCAATGGAAGGATCACCTTGAATCTAAAGCTACTTGGGTGGAGGAAAGAAACTTTGAACAATTGGTCATTGATCCCTCCCTCATAACCCCTATAGCTCATTAACTTCTTTTGTGTAGAGGGGGATCATGGTGCAGGAGCACACAAGGGTTCGTTGATCCAATCCATCTTTTCTTTTCTTTTGTAGCCATTTTTGGCAGGTGTTTTTATTTTCCTAAGGTCATGTTGACGATAGTGTGGGACCCAATAGGGATGAAAGGTCTAGATTGGTCGTAGGTCTTAGCTCTTTGTTATTTTGAGCCTAAAGTGTTAATGACTCTTTCTTGGTTATCTTCTATTAGGTGATGTTGTTGGAAATTTGGCTATACTGATGTATATAACTTGATATAGTGTTTTCATTATGGAAACAAAGTCATATAGCAGTTTGGAGTCAGTGCACTTGATGAGAAGATCATAAATCAGTTAAGTGTTGAAGACTGGACATTGTACAGAGTTCCTGCAGCTCAAAGCATCAGCGCACGTGTGTATGGAAGAATTATGGTATGTGCCCTGGAAGTTAAGTTGGTTAGAATATAATCATGCTTAGTCTATGAGTGCTTAATTAGATATCCAAGGATGAGAAAGTTAGAGTCAGTTGAAGTTGCACAGCCAGTGTGTGCCAATGAAGAATAGAGAAAGCAACCGACAGTTAGTATTTTGGTTTGCAGTTATAATGTAATGTTGTAAAGGCTATGCACCCATTGTATTTAAGTTTCCAACATATATACTTATTTGTTTTTAAGCACGCTTAAGCCAATTCATTTGGAAGTGTTGTTTGTAATAGGCTATAAGGCCGACCTAGTTGTTTAATTTGTATGAGTGTATAAATATAAGATGTGCCCATTGTATTCAATATGGAAGTTGATAGAGAGTTGTGATAAGCATAGAAGAAGTATGCAAAGACAAAATAAGAGGTATTAGAGCTTTACTAGAGGTTAAAGCATCAACGAATCAAAGGAACTAATCTAACAAGCAGTGTCACAGTGACAGTTCACCCGATAGATATAGTGTGTATCTGAGATCATAAGGTTGTAGCTTTCATAATTTGAGTAGTGAGCTCTAGGATAGTGCATCCACTCCCCTAACAGGGATTATTGTAAAAGACTCCTAACAGGGTCTAACCCTTAACAAGGTCTACTGTACTTATGGCATTGTAAAGCAACTCCTAACAGGGTTAAGGATCTTCTAACAAGGATCACAAAACACTAGTGCAAAATATTAGTGGGTGTCAATTCCCACTAGGGTTTTTACCTATTTGGGTTTCCCCATAACCATATTGGTTTCATGTGTTGATTTCATGTTTCATGTTTATGTGAATGTTTATTTCAATTCTTAAGCATTCAAGTTCAATTTAAAGATTAAAGTAAAAAGTTAAAATATAGTGAACACTGATTCACCCCCCCTCTCAGTGTTCCCATTCCTAACAATTGGTATCAGAGCTCTGGTGCTCAGCAAAGAATTTTAACCACTTGAGGAGATCATGGACAAAGTAGAAATGAAACATCTAAAAAGAAATCTTGAAGCCACTCTTGAAGACTTGGACAAATCTGAAAGAGAAATTGAAGAACTGAAGGATAAAGTCAGTGATGCTCAATTAGTTATCAAAAAGCTAAGAAGGGATCTGAAAGAATGTTCCACCAGTGATTTGGGGATAATGGTCAAGAAGTTTAATGAAGAAAATGCATCCTTATAAGAAAAGCTTGAAGACTTTGATGACAAATTGATTAACAATCAGGATGTCTACAATGAACAAGTCAAGGAGAACCTTCAACTCAATGAGGAATTAAGGCAAGCTAACTTGGAAATCTTGGAGCTAAGGAATAATGAAGAAAGCTTGGAGTCTAAATTGAAAGAAGCAAAGAATCATATTGACAAATTACACACCAGTTCTGATTTGATAGAATCTCAGTTGTATGCAAGAAGAGCCAAAGGAGACACTAGCTATATTGGATACAATGAAGCACAAAACCAAATTAACATCATGTGAGCAAGAAAGGATACACAAAAATTCTCTACTAATATTGAGAAGACTGAAGATCAAATCAAAGATAATGGTGGACCTCCTAAGAATGAGTGCAAGCAAGTAGAACGCACCTGTTTTGCATGTAACAAGCATGGAAACATTGCAAGGAACTGTACAAAGGTAAGACCTTTTAATGGTTACTATTATTCATGCAATAAATTTGGTCATAGAGCTATGAATTGCAAGACTAGTAAGAAGAACGGGATTCAACATGATCAGAGAAATTAGAATCAAACAAATATGAGAAGTTCTCAGAATGTTACATGTCATATATGTAACTATAATGGTCACTTAGTGAGACAATGTAAAATAGTGAATCATGTCAATGCGCCAAGGAATGTATGATCTCCAGTCATTTGTCACTCTTGTAACAAGGCTAGACATATCTCAAAGTTTTGTAGATCAAGGACGCAAGGTTAGGAAAGCCCTAAAAAGATCGAAGAACCAGTATTGGATCCCGAAGGAGAAGTCAAGTTTGTGAAAGCCTCAGAGGATGCGAGCTTTATTTGGACAAAAGGAAAGAAGGAAAAAGTTGATGAGAATGGATTGGATGCATCCACAATGGATGCACCCTCTACATCTGGATGAATGGCCCTCGAGGTCATAGGTGGAGCTAGTTTAGCTCTAGACCCTTGTGTGGCTGGTGTACTCATTCTCAAAGTATGTGCCTTTGGACTTAAGCTTTTGGAGTATAAAGGAACCTTTGTACAAGAGCGCACATATTGATTATTAGCAGAACTCAAGATGGAAAATTTGAAGTGACAGCCTAGTTTATGCCACAAGAATTAATGGAAATTTTTTTACTTTAAGTACACAAAAAGTTAACAACATAAGATTTCCACAATCCATTAGTAATGCAAAGTAAGTTTTCTGGATTCGATTGTGTAAGTATTTTTAGCATCAACATTTTGGATCACACTCTGTGATCCATCATCAGGAAAGAGAAAGTGCAAGGATTAAGAGTAAGTATTTTTACTCTTAATCCTTGCACTTTCTCTTTCCTGATGATGGATCACAGAGTGTGATCCGAAACGTTGATGCTAAAAATACTTACACAATCGAATCCAGAAAACTTACTTTGCACACAAAAAGTTGTTTAGTTACTCATTGCATTTGAATTCAGAGCGATTGAAGAGCAGAAAGAGCCTTAGAAGAAATTGTGAAGACTTGGAGATTAATCTATTAGTGATTAGCAATGCATTTGGTTGGTTGCAGAAACCCTTGTTCATCACGCTAATTCATAAGTCTTTAGATTATCTTGGAGATCAGTTGGAAAGCGTTTAAACAAGTAAGTCATGGCCACTCCCATAGTTTTTGATGTTGTAGAGAAGAAGAGATATGTATTTAAGAAGCATCCATTTAAGTTAACCCTAGATGATTTAGAGGGAGCATTCTCCCACACGCCTATGGGCATCATGCATGTTGAGGACATTAGGGCATATATCTACTACAAGAAAGAACTGATTGGGTTGGATAGGTTAAGGGCGCACATGGATACCATGCTGAAACCAGATAAAACATTCATGGATGAATATGTCAAATGGAATGATCAACCTATTGTTGAGTATGCTATGACATATGAATTTTATAAGATTGAATGGATCAAGATATTATTGAACAGAACTCATGATGATTTGTTTTGGATAGGTGATGTACTAGTAAGAATCACTAGTGACCTAATTCATGAGATGACATGCCTTTTTAGGATAGGCACCATCCTTCCCGTGGGAAAGGATGTCAAAAAGATTTTTGATAAAACATGTAAGTCTAGGAGTGATAGGCGTGGAATGGAAATTGAGCCTATTGAGCAAGCATACATTAAATTGATGTCTATGATACTAGGATACATGTTTCATCACACTAGTAGGGTGAATAGTGTGTCTGCGGGCACAATTCTAGCTGCCATCAGACTTGTGAAGGAAGATGGGGAGTTTAATCTCTATGAGATCTTGTGTGTACAACTAATTGATAACATCAAGGCCATCAAGCATGATAAGACCAAAATATTCAAGTTTGGGTCTTTGATCATTTACATGTATCTTCATATAGTTAGGAGAGTATCA
Organism: Chamaecyparis obtusa; assembly: GCA_027943335.1. Classification (NCBI taxonomy): domain Eukaryota; kingdom Viridiplantae; phylum Streptophyta; class Pinopsida; order Cupressales; family Cupressaceae; genus Chamaecyparis; species Chamaecyparis obtusa. The sequence goes on from BSBK01004040.1 coordinate 386,374, forward strand.
GATTTGTATTTGGACAAATCCATTCCAACCATGCCACAGATATCCCTCAAGGCATCTACTAAAAGCACATTGAGATATTATGTAACATTGGAATTAAAGACCTTCAGGGCTAAGATGAAAATGAGGTACAAGATTCTAGAAAACATTGTTGAAAAGTACAAGGATACAATTTGTTTTATGGTAGAGACAGATACAATTTGTATGGAAGCTGTTGAGCCAAAAACTAAGTGGATTCATCTACTTGGTTATGAGGTAGAGGAACAAGTCCTTGAAGCATATGTGCAGGTACTACTATCAGCCCCAAAGATCCTAATGAGCCTAGATGGGGAACATATGAGGAGAAAACCAGAGAAATAGATGCCAAGCTAAATAGTGCAACAACTAAGAGAAAGGTTGCCCAAGTTACTTCAAAGATTCTGAGAATTCATGGAGTGACTCAATATGATTTAGAAAAGGAAAGGGAAGAGAAGATTGCTTTGGAATTAAAAATCACAACAACAGAAGAAGAACCAGAAGATCCTAAGTCAAAGAAGATAAAAATTGAAAAAGATGATAGTCAGAAGGGTAAAGAAGATGATACTCCTTCTATGCCCAAGGACACTATTGACCTTACCACTCTTTCAGAGTATAAGCCAATAGTCAAGAGGAAGAAAGAAGTAAGCACTAGTCATTGATGCTCATGAGCAACAAGGAGCAAGAAAAACACTTAAGCACCTCCTGAGGTAGTATTCAGACCAAGCCTTAAAGTATTAAGGACTAGAGTAGTAGAAGAAGGAAGGCTAGATCAGATAGCCAAGTTTTATGACAAATATCATGAAATTGATAAGTCAAAAATTCATGAGATGCTAATCAAACACATGATAAAATTCAAGAAAATAGTTCTTGAATTGAAAATAACTATCCCAAATAAGGTATGGGAGATTTTGGATACCTTAAAGAGACAAGCCACTAAAGAAGACTTCACAATCAGAGAACAAACACTGGATTACAATCTTCCAGTATGTTCTATTGAAGAAAAGACACCAATATTAAATTTGGTGAAGCCGCACTTAAGGACAAAGATGAGAACTCTACACATTATGAATAAAGACTATGAGCTGATAAAAAAGGAGACAGAGAAGGCATTTGAGAAGCTATACTTAGAACAACACATGAAATCTCCATCTATGCCCACCACTCAAGTACCTAGTGAGCAAGATAAAGCAACAGAGACCACTAATATACTAGTAACATGTCCTCAGGATTCAACGCCTGTAGTGGAGACATGATGAAGGGTGCTCCCCTTAATACCATAAACACATTACAGATATAGAGAAACAACAACAATATGCAAGAACAGAAAATTGGCTTCTTATTATCTCCCCAAATGTGGAATTACAAACTTTCAGAATTACAATATGCAAAGCCACATGGGCATTCCCTTACAATATTCTGTAGGACAAAGCCTCGAACTATTACCTAGATCTACTATCCAGAACTATTCTGAACTGCCTAAGACAATAATACATCCTTCCTTATATAGGCAATTTTCCACCGCCTGGGAAGGTTCTAGAATTTTAGCCAATAAGGCCGACCAAACTTAGAATTATTTTATTTTACATTTTATTACATCATAGTCGGCTAAAGATAACCTTTGAAACCCAAATAGAAATTTTGAAGAAAATTATTTTTCGCCATTTTAGGTGGCTCAACTTTCGAAGACCATAAGTCATCACCAGTTGACCCGATCAGCTATTATAACCCCATTTCTGAAACGCCACAAAGTGCTCTACAGGCTTGACCCACGCAAGCGCCCATCACCCAAATTTTTGACCTCATCCGGGGCCTCTAAAGCCTTCAAAACTGAGTTCAAAGTTTCTGTACCCTGCTGCCAAAACCGAAAATCTTCAATATCTTCCAATATACACTTGATCTGGCAATGAAACTTTACTGGCAGACTTATATGACCAAAATGAACCTCCAAGAAAGAAATCAGATCATTCTAAGCACATATGAAAATTACCAAAAATAGTAACTTTCCATAAATAGCAGCTCTGCACAAAATAGCCCTTATTGAATACAAAAATAGAAATATTTTTGGGTGATGCAAGATTGCTCTTACACCCAGGATGCTCCTGCATCAGACACCCAGGGTAATTTGAGAAGTGACCTTGTCACGACTCAGGTGTGCAGAGGAAAACCAAGACGGCTAACCTCCTCCTTTGTCAGCCATGATGAATCTTCAACAGGTCATCCTTTCCACTTGACCAGATATTCTTCATATGTCCTATTTCTTGTGCTTCTGCCAACATGACTGTCCAGTATATCTTTGATCTCCTTAGTGTCTGAACTAGTTGCTGGAATACTCCACTGTGCTGCTGTGATCTCATCTTCAACACTTCCTTCATGATACTCTGTCAGATCTGAAATGTTAAACACTGGTGAAATATTTAGCTCAGTAGGCAATTCTACCTCATATGCGTTTCCTGAATCATGTTTCTTCAGTATCCTACATGGTCCAAACTTCTTCATTTTCAGCTTGTTATATGTACCAACTGGAAACTGCTCCTTTCGCAAATGAACCATGACTTCATCACCAACTTGAAATTCCTTATACCTCCTTTTCTCATCTGCCTTAGCCTTATACTGTGCGTTCATCTTGGTAATATGCTTCCTCACCTCCCCATGGATGTTCTTCAAGTGTTCTGCAAAATCCTTAGCTTCAGCACTACTTATTTCTCCTGTATCTATCTTCCTCAATTCAGATGCATTTCTTGGACTACTTCCATATACAATCTAGAATGGTGATTTACCAGTGCTCCTGTTGACAGAATTATTGTATGCAAATTCTACCTGTGGTAAAATCAAATCCCATCCTGTTGGCTTATCTCCAACCAAACATCTCAGAAAATTTCCCAAACTCCTATTCACCACCTCTGTCTGTCCATCAGTCTATGGATGATGTGATGAACTGAACTTCAAATCTATCTTTAACTTCTTCCACAATGTACGCCAGAAATATCCAACAAACTTAGTGTCCCAATCTGAAACTATGGTCCTTGGCAAACCATGAAGTCTCACTACCTCTTTGAAAAACAATTCTGCTACATGAACAACATCATTAGTCTTCTTGTAGGGAATGAAATGTGCCATCTTTGAAAATCGGTCAACTACTACAAAAATTGAATCATGTCCCCGCTATGTCTTCGGTAAACCAAGAACAAAGTCCATACTGATATCCTCCCAAGGCTTCTCTGGTATAGGTAATGGCTAATACAACCCTGTATTTTGCTTCACTTCTTTCGCCATCTGACATACTCTGCAACTCTGTACAAACTTCTTCACATCTTGCTGCAATTGTGGCCAATAATAATTCTCACCAACCAAAGCAAGGGTTTTATCACGACCAAAATGTCCAGCCAATCCTCCACTATGCTTCTCCTTGATGAGATTCTCCCTCATAGAACTTCGTGGAATGCACAACTGACTCCCTCTGAATATCATATCATCTTGGATGATAAAATCCAGCCATTTCATCCTGTCTAGAGTAACAGGTTCTGTACAAGCCTTCCAAGCTTCACCAAAATCAGGATCCTCTGGATACAAATTCTTGAGTTCCTTGAACCCAACCACTTCAATCTGCATTTATGTCAGCAATAGTTTCCTTCTGCTAAGAGCATCTGCAACCCTATTAGACTTTTCACTCCTGTGTTTCAAAACAAATGTATAAGTCTGCAAAAACTCAACCCATTTCAAATGCCTTTGATTCAATTTTCCTTGACTATTCAAATATTGCAAAGCTTGATGATCAGTATACAAAACAAACTCCTTAGGAAGCAGATAGTGCCTCCACTTTTTCAATGCCTGAACTATAGCATAAAATTCCTCAGTAGCACTCCTTGGAGTAGGCCATTCAAGGATAGCCTGTACCTTCTCTGGGTCCATTTTTAGACCTTCTCCTGAAACTACAAATCCCAAATACACTAACTCTTTCTTCACAAAACTGCACTTCTTCAAATTAATCAACAATTTCTCTTTTCTCAACTTCTCAAATACCATACGAATATGCATCATATGCTCATCCAATGTCTTACTAAAGATCAAAATATCATCTAGGTAAACAATGACAAACTTACCCAAAAAAAATTTCAGAACCTCGTTCATGAGCTGCATGAAAGTGCTCGGTGCATTGGTTAGCCCAAAAGGCATGACTAACCACTCATATAGTCCTTCCTTTGTCTTGAAGGTAGTCTTCCATTCATCTCCTTCTCTGATCCGAATCTGATGAAATCCACTCTTCAGATCTATCTTTGAGAAATACACAGCTCCACTCAAATAGTCCATAATATCATCCATTCATGGCAATGGAAACCTGTACTTGATTGTGATCTTGTTTATTGCCCTGGAATCTATACACATCCTCCATTCTCCATTCTTCTTTGGTGCTAATACTACTGGTACAGCACAGAGACTCAGACTCTCACGGATTAATCCTTTCTGTAACAGTTCATGTACTTGTCTGTTCAACTCCTCACTTTCTGCAGGTGTCATTCTGTGTGCTGCCTTATTCAGCAAAAAATGCTCCTGGGATCAAATCCATCTGATGACTGATCTTCCTGACTGGTGGTAATCCATCAGGCACGTTATTGGATACAATATCCTGAAACTCATTCAACAAATCTGCAACTTCTACAGGAACATCTTCTACTTCCTCTTTACCAGCTTTTGGAATTAAAGAAAAACATACATGCTCATGCCTCATACCATCTAAAAAATTTCTTCCATCAACAAAAGTTATCCTTGCATTACCACTTACCTTTTCTTCAGTCTCCTTCAATGGTTTTAGCTTATGTCGCACTCCATCCTTTGTCAGGGAATAGGTATTCGCACGACCATCATGTACAGCACATCTGTTAAACTACCATGGTCTACCCAACAACATATGACATGCATCCATAGATATGATATCACACAATACCTCATCTTGGTATCTGCCAATCTTGAACTTCACCAGGCATTGTTCATTGACCATGACCTTGTGGTCATCCTGTACCCAGGCAATCTGATATGGATGTGGGTGTTTCTGTCTCTTGAGCTTCAACTTTGTCACCATCTCTTCTGACACCAAATTGTTAGTGCTTCCACTATCAATAATCACATCACAACATTTACCTTCGCACTTGCACCTGGTGTGAAACAGGCTCCTTCTTTGCTCAGGTTCATTCTCACCACTCAACAGGACTCTTCTGTTAATCAACGTTTCTCCTCTTTCAGCATCTTCAGAATTTGATGATCTGGCATCTTCATCTACATGTGCAACTCTGGCCTGGCCTTCATTTCTCCTGTCTATTCTTCCTTGGCGCTGAGGACATTCAAATGCCCTATGACCTTCTTCTCCACAGTGAAAACATGTTCCACGGAAGCCACCTCTTCCAGATCCTTTTCCTCTTCCTCTTCCTCTCTGATCTCTATTATTCTGATCTTGGAAATGATTGGAATTATTTCCTCGCTGATTCTGACTGCTACTGGCCTCATCTTTCTTTTTCGTATCTTCATTTCCGCAACCATATGACCGTCCACCAGATCGTCCACCACGACCTCTTCTGTTTTGTCTGCTCTCAAACTTCTTGTTCAACTTTTCCTCTACTTTTAGGGCAAACTGGTATGCCTCTTCAATACTGTTCATTCGAACGAGATTCAGCTCCTCCTGAATGCTTGGCCTTAACCCATTAAGGTATCAGGCAACTTTCTCCTTATCAGCTTCTGCATGGCCTGTTCTGATGAGAAGTCGGTAAAACTCCTCTGTATACTCTGAACAGATCTTCCTGCTTGCTTCAAACTCTGCATTTTCTTCAGTAGGTCAAGCTCATAATCAACAGGAATGAACTGTCGCTTCAATTTATCCACCATCCGATCCCATCTTGTGATTTTATCTTTCCCTCTTTTATTTCGCTCTAATTGAATTTCTTGCCACCAGATCTTCGCATGACCTTTCAATCTGGCCTTCGCAAATTTGACCCTATCAGGATCCTCAACATCTTCGTACTCAAAATATTCCTCACATTCATTGATCCAGTCGATCAATTCCTCTGGGTTAAGATTTCCAGAAAATGTAGGAACCTCAATCTTAGGTCTTTTCCCAATCTTGGAAATCGCCCGAAAAAGTCTTTCTTCCTCTTGGTTCACAATTTCGGCTTCTCCTTCTTGATATTCTTCTTCGGCTTCATCCTCGCTTTCGTCTCTGACATTAAGATTCATTCCTCTATGAATCTCTTCTTGTAATGCTCGCACTTGTCTCTGCAGCTCTCTAACCTCAGGTGTTACAACACCAGCTCTTCCGCCACGTTCCCTTCGTGGAGGCATTTTTGCGATGCATGCTGAAACCCTAGCCATGGTCCTGGTGCAAACTGCCTCACAGTCGGCGATCTGTTTACACACTCAAGAACTCCTACTCTGATACCACCTGATGATGGGTGCTCCCCTTAATACCACAAACATATTACAGATATACAGAAACAATAACAATATGCAAGAACAGAAAATTGGCTTCTTATTATCTCCACAAATGTGGAATTAAAAACTTTCAGAATTACAATATGCAAAGCCACATGGGCATTCCCTTACAATATTCTGTAGGACAAAGCCTCGAACTATTACCCAGATCTACTACCCAGAACTATTCTGAACTGCCTAAGACAATAATACAGCCTTCCTTATATAGGCAATTTTCCACCGCTTGGGAAGGTTCCAAAATTTTAGCCAATAAGGCCGACCAAACTTAGAATTATTTTATTTTACATTTTATTACATCATAGTCAGCTCAAGATAACCTTTGAAACCCAAACAAAAATTTTGAAGAAAATTATTTTTCGCCATTTCAGGTGGCCCAACTTTCGAAGACCATAAGTCATCACCAGTTGACCCGATCGGCTATTATAACCCCATTTCAGAAATGCCACGAAGCGCTCTATAGGCTTGACCCGTGCAAGCGCCCGTCACCCAAATTTTTGACCTCATCTGGGGCCTCTAAAGCCTTCAAAACTGAGTTCAAAGTTTTTGTACCCTGCTGCCAAAACCAAAAATCTTTAATATCTTCCAATATACACTTGATCTGGCAATGAAACTTTACTGGCAGACTTATATGACCAAAATGAACCTCCAAAAAAGAAATCAGATCATTCTGAGCACATACAAAAATTACCAAAAATAGTAACTTTCTATAAATAGCAGCTCTGCACAAAATAGCCCTTATTGAATACAAAAATAGAAATATTTTTGGGTGATGCAAGATTGCTCTTACACCCAGGATGCTCCTGCATCAGACACCTGGGGTAATTTGAGAAGTGACCCTGTCACGACTCAGGTGTGCAGAGGAAAACCAAGACGGCTAACCTCCTCCTTTGTCAGCCATGATGAATCTTCAACAGGTCATCCTTTCCACTTGACCAGATATTCTTCATATGTCCTGTTCCTTGTGCTTCTGCCAACACGACTGTCCAGTATATCTTCGATCTCCTTAGTGTCTGAACTAGTTGCTGGAATACTCCACTGTGCTGCTGTGATCTCATCTTCAACACCTCCTTCATGATACTCTGTCAGATCTGAAATGTTAAACACTAGTGAAATATTTAGCTCAGTAGGCAATTCTACCTCATATGCATTTCCGGAATCATGTTTCTTCAGTATCCTACATGGTCCAAACTTCTTCATTTTTAGCTTGTTATATGTACCAACTGGAAATTGCTCCTTCTACAAATGAACCATGACTTCATCACCAACTTGAAATTCCTTATACCTCCTTTTCTCATCTACCCTAGCCTTATACTATGCGTTCATCTTGGTAATATGCTTCCTCACCTCCCCATGGATGTTCTTCAAGTGTTCTACAAAATCCTCAGCTTCAGCACTACTTATTTCTCCTTTATTTATCTTCCTCAATTCAGATGCATTTCTTGGACTATTTCCATATACAATCTGGAATGGTGATTTACCAGTGCTCCTGTTGACAGAATTATTGTATGCAAATTCTACCTATGGTAAAATCAAATCCCATCCTGTTGGCTTATCTCCAATCAAACATCTCAGCAAATTTCCCAAACTCCTATTCACCACCTCTGTCTGTCCATCAGTCTGTGGATGATGTGATGAACTAAACTTCAAATCTGTCTTTAACTTCTTCCACAATGTACGCCAGAAATATCCAACAAACTTAGTGTCCCAATCTGAAACTATGGTCCTTGGCAAACCATGAAGTCTCACTATCTCTCGGAAAAACAATTCTGCTACATGAACAACATCATTAGTCTTCTTGCAGGGAATGAAATGCGCCATCTTTGAAAATCAGTCAACTACTACAAAAATTGAATCATGTCCCCGCTGTGTCCTCAGTAAACCAAGAACAAAGTCCATACTGATATCCTCCCAAGGCTTCTCTAGTATAGGTAATGGCTGATACAACCCTGTATTCTGCTTCACTCCTTTCGCCATCTGACATACTCTGCAACTCTCTACAAACTTCTTCACATCTTGCTGCAATTGTGGCCAATAATAATTCTCACCAACCAAAGCAAGGGTTTTATCACGACCAAAATGTCTAGCCAATCCTCCACTATGCTTCTCCTTGATGAGATTCTCCCTCATAGAACTTCGTGGAATGCACAACAGAAATTTTGAAGAAAATTATTTTTCGCCATTTCAGGTGGCCCAACTTCCGAAGACTATAAGTCATCACCAGTTGACCTGATTGGCTATTATAACCCCATTTCGAAAATGCCACGAAGTGCTCTACAGGCTTGACCCGCGCAAGTACTCGTCACCCAAATTTTCGACCTCATCCGGGGCCTCTAAAGCCTTCAAAACTGAGTTCAAAGTTTCTGTACCCTGCTGCCAAAATTGAAAATCTTCAATATCTTCCAATATACACTTGATCTGGCAATGAAACTTTACTGACAGACTTATATGACCAAAATGAACCTCCAAGAAAGAAATCAGATCATTCTGAGCACATACAAAAATTACCAAAAATAGTAACTTTCCATAAATAGCAGCTCTGCACAAAATAGCCCTTATTGAATACAAAAATAGAAATATTTTTGGGTGATGCAAGATTGCTCTTACACCCAGGATGCTCCTGCATCAAGACACAACCAGAGGGAGATAAGTCTACACCCATGTTAGAATCACTCAAGGATAGCACCATTATCATTGATAATGTGGAGATAGCCATGGAGGCCACTGATAAAGACTTGGATAAGTTTGAGGAAGCTTTTGTGAGTACACAAGAAGCTGAAATCCTATGTAGCAACACACCTCCCACTCATTAAGAAGAAGTGCTTATTGAAGATATATTTGATGAGAAAGAAGAAGAAAAGAAAGAAGAAGAAGAGGAAAAAGAAAGTGAACATAAGGATGAAACATCAGATGAATTGGTCAAGATGAAACAAGAAGTGATGGATAACACTCCCATCACTCCCTCCTTAGCATTGTTGTCAATTTTGACACCTAACACAACCAGTTTGGACTCATGGAGAGAAGAAGACATAATCAAGTTTAGGGTCTTAGCTATGGAGAAGGCAAAGGAGAAACAAGTAATGAGAAATCCTCTCCTTATGGAATTAGTAAACATACTGAATAGTTTGTTGCCTACAGACAAGAAAGTGTCCAAGGTACACTTTGTTGATGATGTAAGTACAATCCTTTCTTATTTTAAAAGCAATTTCTCAAGCCTTGAAGAGTTTGCATCCTTAGTTGCAGAAGAAAAGTATCTAAAGAAGAGATTGAATGAGTTGGTCAAAAACTTTACACTTGACCTAAGCTCACTCAAGTCTGGTCAAGAATCCCTAAAAGAATTTGCAGATGAGGGAAGAAGAATCATTGCAGAATGCATGAACCAAGATAAGCTTACTGATGCTCATTTCAAGAAAATAAAAGAGGCAGAAGCTATGATTGAGTAAGTGAAGAGTTTAGTGAAAGACACATCTACAGATGTGAACAAGTGCAATAATGATTGCCAAGAACAGATTGATAAGATTGAGAAGGTGGAGAAAGAGATGTCAAAGGTCAGGGCAAGGCAAACATAGCTAAGGAATGCTCTTGCACCCTCACTAGACATACTGAATTAGAACATCAAGGACATAGATGCCACAATGGTAACTTATGATTAAGGTCCTAGTAGTGACTTGGAGAAGATGGAGAAGCTACAGTATGCCTTATGCGCCCATCTCCAGATAGTAAATTCATTGATCACTTTTTGGAAGAAGGAGATCCAGAACCTAAAGACAACATATTTGGATGTTTTCCCTCAGTGAGTATATGTAGATACAATTTTTTGGTATACCTTTGTCATTAATGTCAAAGGGGGAGTTTTATATAGAAAGAATATGGATTATAATTTGTATAGGGAGATATAAGATTATGTACAAGAAATGTATAAAAGACAAAAGTTTTTTGTATTAAGGACAGTTAGCAACTTGGCCATATTCCTTTGTTGCCATCAATGAAAAAGGGGGAGATTGTTGGAAAGTTTGCTATACTGATGTATATGACTTGATATAGTGTTTTCATTATGACAACAAATTCATGTAGTAGTTTGGAGTCAGTGCACTTGATGAGAAGATCAGAAATCAGTTAAGTGTTGAAGACTGGACATTGTACATAGTTCCTACAGCTTAGAGCATCAGTGCACGTGCGTACAGAAGAATTATGGTATGAACCCTAGAAGTTAAGTTGGTTAGAATATACTCATGCTTATTCTATGAGCACATAATCGGATATGCAAGGATAAGAAAGTTACAGTCAGTTGAAGTTGCACAGCCAGTGTGTGCTAGTGAAGAACAAATCAAACAACTGACAGTTAGTATTTTGGTTTGTGGTTATAATGTAATGTTGTAAAGGCTATGCACCCATTTTATTTAGGTTTCTGACATATATACTTATTTGTTTGTAAGCACGCTTAAGCCAATTCATTTGGAAGTGTTGTTTGTAATAGGCTATAAGGACGACCTAGTTGTTTAAATTTGTATGAGTGTATAAATATAAGATGCGCCCATTGTATTTAGTATGGAAGTTGATAGAGAGTTTTGATAAGTAGAGAAGAAGTATGTGAAAACAACATAAGAGGTATTAGAGCTTTACTAGAGGTCAAAGAATCAGGGCATCAAAGGAACTGATCTGACAAGCAGTGTCACAGTGACAGTTCACCTGATAGATATAGTGTGTATCTGAGATCAGAAGGTTGTAGCCTTCACCATTTGAGAAGTGAGCTCTAGGATAGTGCATCCACTCCCCTAACATGGATTATTGTAAAAGACTCCTAACAGGGTCTGACCCTTAACAAGGTCTACTGTACTTATAGCATTGTAAAGCAACTCTTAACAGGGTTAGGGATCTTCTAACAAGGATCACAAAACACTAGTGCAAAATATTAGTGGGTGTCAATTCCCACTAGGGTTTTTACCTATTTGGATTTCCCCATAACCATATTGGTGTCATGTGTTGATTTCATGTTTCATGTTTATGTGAATGTTTATTTCAGTTCTTAAGCATTCAAGTTCAGTTTAAAGATTAAAGTAAAAAGTTAAAATATAGTGAACACTGATTCACCCCCCCTCTCAGTGTTCCCATTCCTCACAGATGCCAATATGATTTCATATGACCTAGGGTGTGTGAGAAGTTATATTTGAATTTAATATGGAGTCTAGAACTCTATAGGTTCTAGCCAAGGTCTTTGGTGTGCAAAATTTGAAAAAGTTGTAAAAATGTTGTAAAAGTTGCACAATAGCTTTACAACTTTTCAAAGTTGCTCGAACATAATTGTCCAAATACCCTAAATCGGCCTAGGAATGCCCTAAAGACAACCTAAGACAAACCTTAGACTATTTAAGTCATTCTTGGACCAAATCCTAAGGTTGGATACTCTTGTGTACAAAGATATAGTTATGGAAGTGTGAACAATGTGTGGAAGTTTCATATATATTTGTAATTAGTGAATTAAAGAAGAATGTTTTGAGTTGTGAAATGGATTGTGATTAATGGAGTTCTCAGCTTAGTGTCTTTCCTTGCATTTTGTACCTTTAGATTGGGAATTTTTATTCATTTCTTTGTTCTGTGTTAAATATTTTCATTTTTCCTATTCACTAGTTTAAACTAGGGAGGTGTGAGAAATGAGGATCTAACTCACTATCCCACTATTCAATCTATACAACCTCTTTCAAATAGTGATTAGACTCCATGTATATACCTTTTATAGGAGCATGGGCCATGTAAATATTGCCAAGAATTTATAAAGGCTTTCCGTAGGTGAGCCTATGGTGAGCCCAACTAGGAGAGACTGAGATAAAGTGGGTATAACTTGCAGAGGTGTGCAAAAGGCTATCAATTTTTGATTGGAGGTCAAAGGAAAGGTACTTGGCAAGAAATTTTTGAGAGGAGAGGGTCTAACCAATCCATTTGGTTACCCTAAGCTTGTAAACAAACCATGCAATTAGATAATCTCTAAAACCCTCCCAAAACACCTAGTTTTGGTTAGGGGATTATACGACAAGGTGAAACCCTAAAAACTCCAAAATATTTGAGAGGTTGGATATGGAAGTAATAATCCACAATTAAGTTTAAGGATTCTTTGGGAGTATTTAGGAGAAAAGCCCTATTTTCCCAGAATAGGAGGCCTAATTGGGGCTCTTCCTTGTAGCCCTATTTTGGGAAGGATCTATGAGATCGGTAAGACATGTCATAGAAGTAAGATATTCAAGACCTCTAAATGAACTATATAAGGCATATTCAAGAGCCTCCTCACCTCTACAAGATTCTATGTTAGTTTGGAGGTTGTGAGCCCTTAGATGGAATTAAGGGTCAGTGTGTGCATGAAGGAAGGAGAGAACCAATAAATTAGTTTATCTTGGTAAGTGTTACTTGATAGTTGAGTTGGTTAAGTGGACTAGGGGTTCAAGCCTCAAGGGGGATCCTGTAGGTCATTTGGCGTCAGTAGAGAATACCTCAAGGTCACTAGAGAGACCTTGGAAAGAGCTCGTGATTGGCTCTCCCAACCTCCCTATCAAAAACATTACCCCCTTTGGGCTCATTAAAAGCACATTGAATAGTGCTCTATTTCTTGCATCCTTCCATCCATCACGAATGATGGAAACCCCTAAAATTTTTTGTGAATCTCAGATCACTTGCAATTGTCTATCAATAATATCTATTTCTTTAGCCAAAAGGGTAGTGCGAACATTTTCATACCCTGGGCTTTTGTATCCTTTTGGGGCTTCATTCATAGACCTAACAATCTCTTGCCAGTATGGGGAGCAAACCACATTAAATTAAATTTCATTCACATATATACAAAGTGCAATATTCTAATTTGTATCCTCTTGATTTTACAAATTAAATGCCTTTTCAAGAGGTCCTAAATTACTCCTCTTGTGACTAGTACATGTTCCTGAAGTTGGATGCAAAGGAGGTCTATTTAGAGTTGAACTTTGAGTTGATGTTTGAATGCAATTATTAGCTTTGTCCTCTTCTTTTTGATACTTTGCAATCTTCTCAATTGACAATCCCTTCCCTAGTTGACCTTCAACCTTTGGACTAGAGCATACTTCACATCTTGTAGCTTTTATGTGACAAAAGTGTCGACGAACCCTGGTATAAGAACCATTATAATCAATTAGACACTCATGACACCTCCATTTAAAACCTCTACCACCTTGAAATTTTTCAATGATAGTTACATGTTTCCATAATGGATATTTAGCATTTGGTTTGATCCACTTGTCATTTTCTGATGCTCTGACATCTGATGACGAAGACGACACTATAATTAGTTTCTTGAAAAAAATAAAAAATAAAAATAAATTACATTGAGTTTATAAAACATAAATTATAATTATAATTTAAAAATTAATTTAATAATATAATTTAATGTAATTTCAATAATCTATAATATTTGTTCAATAATTTTTATTTCAAATTTAATTTTAAAAACTATTACTTCAAAACTTAAATCTAAATTATTTATTAATTTTAAAAAAATTAAATATATTTATAATATTATATAATTTCATCAAAAATATATACCTAATACTCCACGATGCCTACTAAAACAATTTTAATTATATAAAGTAAAAAAGTTAAATAAAAATAAAAATATAAAGTTAATTTTAAAATTTGAATAATTTCAATTTTAATAGAAACTCATTAAAGAAAATTAAATAATATTAAATTTAAACAATTAAAATTTAAAATATCCTTATTCACAAGACTATTCTAAATTCTTAATTTATAAACTATTAAGTAAGAGTATAATAATATGAACTATATAGAATTTTTTAATTAAAAGCGGAAAACTAAAATCAAACAAATAAATTAAATAAAAACTATTATAATTTATACATGTACGCCGACGGGAAAATTGGAATGGAACCATATGTCTATGAAAAACACAACACTAGAAATCAGTGGAGGGAGGAACCAGACATGCCTAACAGTGAGAAAAAAATCCCCCAAAAATCCTCGTAGTCTCAGAAATAGATTGAGGAATCGATGCAGAACACGACAAAAATGAATGCCAATTGATTGTTGTATCATTCAATCACTCTGGAGGTTTATTTATAACAAAAATATTTTAACTTTTTCCATTAAATCTGTAGGTAACTGAAAGTTTTTCTAAATTCTACTGAGTTTATTTTCAGAATTTGCATTCACCGATTCTATTACGGATGCAAAATGGGCAGCCTGCTTCTTGTTTACTTTTAAAGCTAAGGTTAATGGAAGATGTTTCTACAAAAACATCAATTTAATTTCTATTTCATTTTAAATCTATACTTAATTGAATATTCGACAATTTGATTTTAGAATAACTGAGAGGGGGTGAATTAGTTATCCAGTGTCCCAAACCAAAATGTATAATTCAAAACTATTTCTTCAATTTTTGCTCATCGGTAAACAATAATAACTCTCACTGTTTGTGCTTTTACCGATTACCAGTTTAATACTATAATAGTTATCGATCAAATCTAACATGTAACATGTAAAGTATGATAACAAAAATATCACAATCAACACATAACACAAAAGATTTAATGTGGAAACCCTATAAAGGGAAAAACCACCTGGGACCGGCAACCCAAAATTGTTCACTCTTCTGAAGTTAGGTCGGTTAAGACTCAACCCTATTAAAGGTTACAAACACACTATTAGGTGTGACCTTGTTAGAGGATTTTACACTAGAAGTTATCATCCAACCAGCATTCACTATGGGGTAGACAGGATAAAAATGTTCATTCTATGAATGATACATCATAAGACTTTCAGAGTCCACTCGGTTAAGAGATTTTGACTATATACAATGGTTAAATATGTAAAAGTAAATGACCTACCTTAATACAACTTCAATTGCAGATTACAGATCAATATTTAGTCCATACAAATGCTTCTGATCAATATTTCACTTCAGATTCAATACTTTATCAACTTACTGTCTGTCGATAATTGCTCTTTGTAGCTCGGTAATTGTTCTGCAGCTTGGTACTAACACGTTTCAATTTTCTTTGTTAGATCTTCCTTGAATTTCATCAACCGTCGATCTGTGTAACAAACATTATCTGTTACCTCGATGTTATACTTTTGCCAACTCATCAATATTAATAGCTAACCTAATCATTTAATTTGTTTTGTTCCACTCGGTTAATCAAAGAAATGCATTGATGAATATTGCTCGGTTAATACTATGATTGGTATACACTACACTCTGTCAGTGTATACTAGAAATGCTTCATTTACCAACAACACTACTTTGTGTCTTTCAGCTCTATACTTCATCATAGATGAATGCAACATAATAAAGTCAATATCATCAAGTCATAGACTCATCAACAAGTTACTCAATGTGTTCCTTATCCTCATCTATCATTTACATCTTTCCTCATGTAGATTTCTCTATTCTTCATCTTTTTCACCTTTCTTCAGATGTCTCAGTATAGTAACTTATAAGATAAGTGTTGTCAAACTAGTTGACATCAATGACAACATAATATTGATTTAATCATATCACATAACTCTTCAATTAGATTCCAACAATTTCTCCATCTAAATCAGTTGTAGTCCAACAATCTCTCCCTTTGGCATTGATGACAACTCAGGTAATATGAAATGTGCCATACACATACCAAACTTATATTCTACAACTCTGTAAACAAATGTTGTAAGTCAAATAGACTTAATATGTTTAATCACTACATTACTCACCAGCATTAAACACTGTATAATATGCTCGGTGTATACTGTGATGCTTGATGTTTACTGACCGTTGGTGTCAGTGTCTGGTGGTGCTCGGTGAACTGTGTGATGCTTGGTGTAAAGGCTTTACCGACTGCTCTGTCTTGATTTAAGTTACCGATCAACACAATATAAGTTACCGACCGACCTATTTACTATCCTTTGATACTAATGACAACCTTAAATGATCAATAGAGATTAACAATCTCCCCCTTTGGCATTAGTATCAAAACTTTGAATGTATATAGACAAAATGTTTCTTTATATTCCTTATATCTTTGTTATATACATATATCTATTACAAAATTTCCAAGTGCATAGTACTCCAAAAGTACTCCCCCTTGGTGCATGCTCCCGGTAGTATGTACATTTAAAGTTGTCATTAGTATCAAAGGATAGTAAATAGGTCGGTCAATAACTTATAATGTGTTGATCTGTAACTTAAAGCAAGACATAGCAGTCGGTAAAGCCTTTACACCGAGCATCACATAGTTCACCAAGCACTAGCAGACATTGACACCGATGGTCAGTAAACACTGAGCATCACAGTATACACTGAGTAGATTATACAGTGTTTACCAATGATCAGGTTAATACTACGATCAGTATACACTACACTCCGTCGGTGTATACTAGAAATGCTTCATTTACCAATAAAACTGCTTTGTGTCTTTCAGCTCTATACTTCATCATATATGAATGCAACATAATAAAGTCAATATCATCAAGTCATAGACTCATCAAAAAATTACTCAATGTGTTCCTTATCCTCATCTATCATTTACATCTTTCCTCATGTAGATTTATTTGTTCTTCATCTTTTTCACCTTTCTTCAGATGTCTCAGTATAGTAACTTATAAGATAAGTGTTGTCAAACTAGTTGACATCAATGACAGCATAATACTAATTTAATCATATCACATAACTCTTCAATCAGATTCTAACAATCTCTCCATCTAAATCAGTTGTAGTCCAACAATCTCTCCCTCTGACATTGATGGCAACTCAGGTAATATGAAATGTACCATACACATACCAAACTTATATTCTACAACTCTATAAACAAATGTTGTAAGTCAAATAGACTTAATATGTTTAATCACTATGCTACTCACCAGCATTAGATAATATAGCTTTTATCATTCTGCGGTTTGTGATTTGTTCAGCTCTCCTGATTGTCTGTCCCTTAGATAGTTTGTTATTGGTGTCTTTCCTTTTCATTTTATCTCTCCTTGTCTTTCCCTTTTCATATTATTCATCTCTCCCTTTGACAACAATGCCAAAGAAACAAATAAACAAACAATTCTATCTTCCACTGTATCTCTGAATATAGATATTCCCATCGGTTCAAGTTCTCAAACTTAATCACAACCTTGAACATGATTCAAAGTGTGAACTATGCGGCATCAACATGAATGATCTTTTGATATAAGTAGGCTGATGCAACAACCAGATCACCTTAGTGACCAATAGATAGGGGACGGACCCCAAGTCTAGTCCTCAAGTATTCAAAAGTGTCCTTCGGTAGGGGCTTTGTAAAAATATCTACAAGTTGTTCTTTAGATGTAACAAATTCTAACTTTACTTGCTTCTCTTGCACTTTTTCTCTTAAGTAATGATACTTAATAGATATATGCTTTGTCTTAGAGTGCATCACAAGATTTTTTTAAATATTAATTACACTAGTGTTGTCACAATATGTAATCACTGGGTCAGTGATTACCTCATTCATTCCTTCCAACACTTGTTTGATATATGCAATATTTGAATAGTTAGTAGCAGCAGCAACATATTCTGCTTCAGCTATAGACTGAGAAATACAAGCCTACTTTTTACTTGTCTAGGTTACAAATCTTTCACCAAAGAAAAATGCTCCTCCGGTGGTGCTTTTTCTATCATCCACATTTCCAGCCCAATCAACATCGGTGTAAACTTTTAGTTCAAACTTCCCTTCCTTAGGATACCATAATCTATAATTCTCTATTTTCTTCAATTATCTTAAGATGCTCTTTGTAGCTATCATGTGTGATTCTCTAGGATTAGCAGAAAATCTTGCAAAAATTCCCACAACATGTGCTATATTTGGTCTACTGTGAACTACTTACATTATCTTACCAATCATGGATCGGTAAAGTGTTTGATTTACCTCTGTAGTTTCATCCTCCTTTGTCAATTTGCATCTAGTAGCCATCAGTGTTCCCACAGGTTTAGCATCTTCCATGCCAAATGTTTTCAATACTTCCTTTATGCATTTAGATTGTGTAATGAATATCCCATCATTCTGCTAAATCACTTGTAGTCCAAGAAAGAACTTAATCTCTTCGAACATAGACATTTTAAATTCCTTTTGCATTTCATCAGTAAATGATTTACACACATGATCTAAACATCCAAAAATAATATCATCAACAAATATTTCAACAATGATAATAGTATCATCAGTATCACCTTTCACATATAGATTGCTATTTTCACTTGTTCTAACAAATCCAATACTTTAGAAGTAAGTATGCAGTCTTTCATACCATGCTCTCAGTGCTTGCTTCAATCCATATAAAGCTTTATGTAATCTACAGACCATGTCTTTATTATCGGGATCAGCAAATCCTTAAGGTTGTTCAATGTAGACCTCTTCTTCAAGTATACCATTCAAAAATGCTGACTTCACATCCATTTCATAGACTTTGAATTTCTTGTGTGCAACATATGCAAGTAGCATTCTAACTCCTTCCATTCTATCAACAGGTGCAAATGTTTCACCATAGTCAATGCCTTCTTCCTATGCATATCCCTTGCATACCAATCTTGCTTTGTTTCTTGTGACTTCACTATTTTCATTTAGTTTGTTTCTGAATATCCACTTAGTACCGATAAAATTCTTATCTTTTGGTCAGGGTACTAAGGACCAGGTTTTGATCTTCTCTATTTGCTCTATTTCCTCCTTCATTGCATTAACCCATTCTTCATTCTCTAATGCAACTTTCATAGTTTTAGGTTCAAATTCACAAACTAGACATGTACCTTGCCTTGTTTTGCTTCTAGTAATTTGCATTCTAGCATGTCTGTCTCCAATGATTTGTGTTTCAGGATGATGTCTTCTGACAAAACTAGCCAAAACTTGATTTCTCCTTTCTTGCTCATCCTACTTAGGGTCATTTCCTTTCTTGATAGCTTCATCTTGTTCCTCAGTTTGTGTTGTCTGTTGTCCTACACTATTTTTCTACTAACTGGTTGACACAGCTTGCGGTGTCAGTAGATACTCTCGATGTTCAATGTAAGTGAATCTACCATAGTCTTCCAGTTCCTTTGTACTTTCCTCTATGTACTTGTCATCAAACTCATCAATACGAACATTAGTACTTTCAACTATCTTATTTGTAGCCTTATTTAGACATTTGTATGCTTTACTTGTAGTGTAATATCCCAGAAATATCCCTTCATCTCCTTTAGAATCAAATTTGCCATTTCTTTCATCTTTCAAAATAAAGCATTTACTTCCAAAATTTTTGAAATAACTTATAGTAGGTTTGTGTCCAAACCATAGTTCATAGGGTGTTCTGTTGGATTCCTTTAGTTGTACTCGGTTAAGAACATACACAGCTGCACTGACAATTTCCCTCCAATATGTCTAAGCAACATTCTTTTGTATCATCAATGTTCTAGCACAATCAATTATAGACCTGTTCCTTCTTTCAACAATGCCATTTTGTTGAGGTTTCCTTAGTGCAGATGCCTATCTTTTGATTCCATGCTCATTACAAAAATTAGTAAATTCATCAAAGATAAATTCACCTCCTCTATTAGATCTTAAGCATTTTATTTCCTTTCTGGTTTCTTTCTCTACCTTTTCTTTATACCACTTAAACATTTTGAAAGCTTCAAATTTCTCTTTCAGGAACATAACAGTCATTAGTCTAGTATAATCATCAACAAAAAGACTAAAATATCTATCACCAGAATAGCTCTAAGTTCTCATAGGACCACATAGATCGGTATGAACTAATTTAAGTATCTTCTTTGTTGAATAGTCTTTTCTTTTAAAACTAGACTTAGTCATCTTACCTGTCTGACATTCATGGCACATGACATGATCAGGTTTTGTCAAGTTATGCAATCCTCTAACTCTTTTCTTTCTACTAATCTTGATCATGTTGTCAAAGTTCACATGGCATAACCTTCTGTGCCACAACCAAGTATCTTCATCCTTTATTAACAAACAAGAAGATTGATCCATATCAACATAGAATAAATTACCTCTGGATTGTGTACCAGTTCCAACAAGTCTTCCTCCATCATCATAGATCTTCACCTTTTTTCTCTCAAAAGCTAGTCGGTGGCTTGAATTGTTCAGCTGAGCCACACTTAACAGATTATAGTTCATTCCATCTACCCAGTATGCATTTTCACATTGTAGTCTATCATTGATCATCAGTGAGCCTTTACCTTTTACCATACAAGGTGCATCATTTCCCATTCTCACAGATCCTCCATTATATTCAACAAGATGATCAAACTTCTCTACATCATCGGTCATATGATGTGTACATCCACTATCTATGATCCATGTATCATTTCTGCTTACTTTAGTGATCAGTGTTGTCTCTTCATGTTTCTCTTCCTCTTCTGAGTCATCTTTCATAGCAATAAATACAACTTCTATATCATCATCAGAATCAGATTCAGTTTCAATATCTTTGGCTATGTAACATACCTTTTTTTCTTTTTCATCTCAGTTGTCTCTGTTATTGTGTCAGTAGCCTCTGTTGATTCTTCTCTCATAGCTTCCTTCAGATCGGTCTTTGGATCTATCATCATCTTTCTTCTGTGGACATCTAGCAGTGATGTGACTGACTTCTTTATAATTAAAACATGCTAAAGGTAGCTTACCTCTATACCTTCCTTTTCCTTTGGGCAATCTTCTGACCATAAGTGCTTCAAGCTCATCAAGTTCATCATCAGTATTGTCATCACTATCATAATTCTTACTATTCCTGCTAGATTTTCCAATTTTCAAAGAAGACATGAAAGCGGATTCAACAGAAGGAACAACATTGTTATCAAAGTTATTTAATTCAAAGGTTGTAAGTTTACCAATCAGAGTGTCAAGAGTAAGGTTGGATGTAGCTCTTGTTTCATGAATTACAGAAATCCTGATTGCATAAACTAGTAGCAAAGTTCTGAGAATCTTGATTATCACTGTTTCATCATCAATTACTCCATTAGATGTTCTAATAGCATGTACCACCTCTTTGAGTCTATTTGAATATTGGATAATGTTCTCACCTTCTTTCATTTTCATATCATCAAATCTTCCTCTCAGACTTTCAGCTCAGGCTCTTTTGACATTCAAATCTCCACTATAGATTTGTGTTAATTTATCCCACATTTCTTTGGCAGTCATGCATGTCTTAATATCGTCAAATTCAGCATCAGTACAGGCAGCAACAAGTTCCATCATAGTAACATTGTGTTCATACTTGTCCTTCAATTAATCAAGGGTTAAGGGACCAGAGGGTGGTTGTATGTAGCCATTCTCCATCAGTTCTAGTGCTGAGTTCCCAATTCCAGATATGTGTAGCTTCATTCTACTTTTCCATACTATGAAGTTCTCTTTGTTTAGTTTTAGTTCTTCCCTCTTATACATCTTGAGACCTTTGTGCTTAAGTCCTTTAAACTCTGTTTCAAGCAACCAACGCTTTGATACCAATTGTTAGAATAACTGAGAGGGGGGTGAATCAGTTATCCAGTGTCCCAAACCAAAATGTATAATTCAAAACTATTTCTTCAATTTCTTCTTATCAGTAAACAATAATAACTCTCACTATTTGTGCTTTTACCGATTACCAGTCTAATACTATAACAGTTACCGATCAAATCTAACATGTAATTTGTAAAGTATGATAACAAAAATATCACAATCAACACATAACACATGAGATTTAACGTGGAAACCTTGTAAAGGGAAAAACCACCTGGGACCGGCAACCCAAAATTGTTCACTCTTCTGAAGTGAGGTTGGTTAAGATCCAACCCTATTAAAGGTTACAAACACACTATCAGGTGTGACCTTGTTAGAGGATTTTACACTAGAAGTTATCATCCAACCAGCATTCACTATGGGGTTGATAGGATAACAATGTTCATTCTATGAATGATACATCATAAGACTTTCAGAGTCCACTCGATTAAGAGATTTTGACTGTATATAATGGTTAAATATGTAAAAGTAAATGACCTACCTTAATACAACTTCAATTGTAGATTACAGATCAATATTTAGTCCATACAAATTCTTCTGATCAATATTTCACTTTAGATTCAGTACTTTATCAACTTACTGTCCGTCGGTAATTTCTCTTTGTAGCTTGGTAATTGTTTTGCAACTCGGTTCTCACTTAACCAGTATGATCAAAATGCATGAAAACCTTGTTCACGTGATATTCTTGTAGTTTCGTCTTCTTCTGACATTTTCATAAAGAAATTATGTTCTCTTATATAGACAAGTAAATCATTTTCTTTTCCACCATCAGATTTTTCCACTTAACCACATTCATAGATTTTGCTGCTTCAAACTTTCTTGGTACTTGTGTCAATAACACATTTCAATTTTCTCTGTTAGATCTTCCCTAAATTTCATCAACCATCAATTTGTGTAACAAACATTATCTGTTACCTTGATGTTATACTTTTGCCAGCTCATCAATATTAATAGCTAACCTAATCATTTAATTCATTCTATTCCACTTAGTTAATCAAAGAAATGCGTCGGTGAATACTGCTTGATTAATACTGTGATCAGTATACACTACACTCCATCGGTGTATACTAGAAATGCTTCATTTATCGACAACACTGCTTTGTGTCTTTCAGCTCTATACTTCATCATAGATGAATGCAACATAATAAAGTCAATATCATCAAGTCATAGACTCATCAACAAGTTACTCAATGTGTTCCTTATCCTCATCTGTCATTTACATCTTTCCTCATGTAGATTTCTCTGTTCTTCATCTTTTTCACCTTTCTTTAGATGTCTCAGTATAGTAACTTATAAGATAAGTGATGTCAAACTAGTTGACATCAATGACAACATAATATTGATTTAATCATATCACATAACTCTTCAATCAGATTCCAACAATCTCTCCATTTAAATAAGTTGTAGTCCAACATTTGATTTCTCTTTCATTTTAAATCTATAGTTAATTGAAGATACTTTTTGTGAATCTGGCTATATTTTTAAAAACATTTAGGACCCGTTTGGTAGCGGGAATTAGGAAATGATGGATTTGATCAAATGCTAGAAATGGTCAAATCATGGTTTTGATAACCTGGTTTTTCATTTCTGGATTATGTTTGGACCATTTGGTTCCACTTTTTGAAACTAGAATTGGAATTTGAGTATGATTTTATTTTTTTTTTGAATTATTTTAATATTTTTGAATTTAATAATTCATTTTTATTAATGGAATTGAATTTAAAATAGAATCACACACTATTTTAGGTAGCCAAATTTGGTGGCAGGCAACCAAGTTACTGTTAGGAATGAATGCTGAATGTTTGGTAGTCATTCTGTCGTAGTTGTTGCATTCATGACTATGATTTTCATTGATGTCAACACAGTGATCTTCTGGAGACTTGCAGAGAAGCAGACAATATTTTGATTAGCGCACATGGTATATTGCAGTTGGAGCTATGTGATGTTGAGGATATACTCTTTGATATGTTATATGTTTATGGTTAAGAGTACAGAAAGTAATTCATTTATTCATGGAAGTTATGAGCATTTTGGTGGAAGCAGTATTCAGGCAGTGTTCCTGAGTAGCGGTTTGTGGAAATCAGATGATATCTTATAATCGGGATGAATTCTAGTTTTGCATAGTTAAAGGGAAGTTAGAGACACATTGATATTGATTTGGATGACATCACAAAATTTGAAGTCACACGAGTGGAGAGTTATTATATTTGGAAACTGACAATTTTGTGTAATTTTGGTGTAGCATGTGGAAACTTTTATTTTGTAATTGTGTGCCGACTCATTTGTAATTATTTGAGTGTGGTATAAAAGAATGTATGTTTTTCCTTGTTGATGTGTGATGAGGATATGATTGATTATGGTTGAATGTGAATGTATGCATGAAGTAAAGAAAATAGCTAATGAAGTTGTGAAAGCGAAATTGTGAAGGAAGACATGCGAAGTACATAGATCTGGAATTGAGATCTGGTGTAGCAGTGAGTGCAGTTTAGCATAGTAGGGAGGTAACATATTTGATATTATTCTATTGAATGATCTTAAGGTCAGTTGGATAGTGTGTTTAGTGATCTTTCCATTGAAGTTGTTTGGGCAGTGGGTCCTTCTGTCTTTCATAATTCTTAACAGGGTTAGAATCTTTTAGCAGGGATTTAAAATCTCCTAATAGGGATTCATATGTACTGAATGTATTTCATAAGACTCCTAACAGAGTCCATCCTTTCACAAGGAATATTCATATTAGTGCATCTTTTGTGGGCATCATTCCCACCGGGGTTTACTCTTCGATCAAGAGGTTCTCTAGTCAACATATCTTGTGTCATTGTGTTATTGTGTATGAATATCTTTCTATGCTTGGTGATTATATTGCTTACATGGTTAAATGCTGTTGAATTTGATAAAAGTTATAATTATCTGATAACTAATTCACCCCCCCCCCTCTTAGTTATCTTGGTGGACTTTACTTTCTAACAATTGGTATCAGAGCAGCAGGTCCTTGAAAGAAAAGTTTAACAACTTAAGGAGATCCATGGTGAATTTTAGGAAAGAAAGCCCTAAGTTTGATGGAGTAAATTTTGACAGTTGGAAAGAGAAGATGGAGACATATCTACTGTGTTTAGGACTAGGTTATTGGTTGATTACAAAGAATGATAAGGCTATCATTGAAGTAGACAATCTTGAAACATGTTCTAGCGATGAGAGAGATCTATTCATGTGTAACATATTTGCAAGAGAAGAACTTTTGACAACACTTCTGGAGAATGAGTACAATCAGGTAAAATGTTTGAAGAAATCTTATGAAATTTGGAAAGCTTTACACTCTACTTTTGAAGGTGATGAACATTCAAAGAAAGCTAGATTACATAATTGGATGTGTGCATTTGAAGATATAAGAATGATGGAAGATGAATCTGTTAGAAGCTATATCGGTAAAATGTCAGAAATTGTTGCAGGGATAAAATCTTGTGAAGGAACAAAAATAGAGAATGAAGTAATATGAAAATTTTTGAGGACATTGACTCCTGTATTTAAGCAGACAACACAAATGATTGAACAAGTTATACCTTGTACTATGAACTTTACAAGAGAGACTCTTCTTGGAAGATTGGAAGTAGCCGAAATGAACCTGAGGTTATCAAGAGACTTACCTAGAATGGAGACAGCATTCAGTGCTCTTAGTGTTCACCCTACCTTGTCAAGAAGCACTAGTGTGAGTGGAGATTATGCTGGCAGTAGCAGATCTAGAAATAAAGAAGACAAAAAGATTGAAGAAGGTATAGCCTTGCTTGTGAAAAGAGAACCAGACAGCGAGAAATTTTTTAAATGTTGGACTTGTCAAGAATATGGTCATTTTGCATCTAAGTGTCCTAAGAGAGTTAAAAAATATAGAAATAATTTCAAGCCTAGAAGATCTAAAGAATGTTATTATGATAATGATGAAGACCTTGAAGCTAGTATAGAAAGAACTCTAAGTGAGAGTGATACTGATAATAATGATGACATAGGAATTGGAGCAATTAAAGAAGAGAATTTTGAAACTAATGTTAAGGAAGAAAAAGCCTTAGTTTCCCAAGTTGAAAAGAAAGCTGATTGGATTATAGACAATGGTTGTTCACATCATATGACTGGAGACATGAAAAAGTTCATAAAGTTTAACAATTATGATGGAGGAGTTGTGAGAGTTGGAAACAATGCACCTTGTTTGATTAAAGGTATAGGATCTATTACTCTTGATGGAAAGGCTAATATTGATGATGTTTACTTTGTGGATGGATTGAAACATAATATTTTGAGTGTTGGACAGTTAGTTGATAAAGTATATCAAGTTTGGTTTACTGAGAAAACTTGTGTGATAAAGGATAAAGATGGAAATTTGATTGGAACTAGATCTAGAACCAAAGGTAATGTATTTCAGTTGAATCCTACTGAGATGACATGTTTGATTACTAAGATTGATGACAGTTGGTTATGGCATAGAAGGTTCTGTCATATAAACTTTGATAACATTGTGAAAGTGAGTACTACATTTGCAGTAAGGGATTTGCCTAAAATTATGAAGCCTACTAACATGATTTGCAAAGAATGTGTGATGGCTAAGCAAAAGAGAAGTTCATTTCCTAGTAAGAAGTTCACATCTATAAAGAAGTTAAAGATTGTTCATACAGACTTGAGCGGTCCTACTAGGACTAGAGGATTCTATGGAGAAAGGTATTTTATGATTTTTGTTGATGATTTTATAAAAATGATGTGGATTGCATTTCTTAAAAAAAAATTTGAAGCATTTGATAAGTTTAAGATCATTAAGAATAAAGTTGAGAATGAATTTGGGATGAAGATTAAATGTTTGAGATTTGATAGAGGTGGTGAATTTACTTCTAGAGAGTTTAACACTTTTTGTGAAGTGAATGGTATTAAGAGACAATTTTTAGCCCCTAGAACACCTGAACAAAATGGTATTGCAGAAAGAAGAAACAAATCAGTGACTGAAGCAGCAAGAGCCATATTATTTGAGAATGATTTGGCGAAGATATTCTAGAGAGAAGTAGTGAATAGAACAGTATATACAATGAATAGAGTACAAATCAGAGTAGACACAGACAAGACACCCTATGAATTATGGTTTGGACATGCACCATCAGTTAAGTATTTTAGAATTTTTGGAAGCAAATGTTATATAAAGAGAGATGATGATATTGGAAAGTTTGATCCTAGAAGTGATGAAGGTATTTTTCTTGGATATTCTTTGAAGAGCAAAGCATATAGATGTTACAATAAGAGAAATAAAACTATTGATGAAAAGTTCAAAATTCAGGAAAGAATGCTTGATTATGAATCTAATGGAGAAGCTCATCCTAAGCCGAACACTGAAACTACTAAGTTATTCTATGAGACTGACAATGAATTGTTGAATGAGAGTCATGTTGAAGAAACCAGAGAGGAATCTAGAGAAGAATCTACAGTTGAAGAAAGATCTGAGACTATGACACTGAATAGGTATTTATCAAGACATCATCTTGTTGAACAAGTCATTGGATGTTTGGACAGAGGAGTTTTGACTCGAAATAAGGTACATTTATGTTTGATCATTGATGTCAATGGGGGAGAAGTAACATGAAAAACCATTTGAACCATTTGTATCATCTATTGGAGAGAACTAAATAGGAAAATGAAGTAAGATTTGATTGATGGAGAGGACTTGAAGCATTTTCAGAGCATCAGTGTTGCAGTATTGGATTTTTGGAACCTTCGATGTTTTTCATCTATGTTGCCATCAATGCCAATGGGGGAGATTGTTAGGAATGAATTTTGAATGTTTGGTAGTCATTCTATAGTAGTTTTTGTTGTTGCATTCATGACTATGATTGTCATTGATGTCAACACAGTGATCTTCTGGAGACTTGCAAAGAAGCAAACAATATTTTGATTAGCACACGTGGTATATTGCAGTTGGAGCTATGAAATGTTGATGATATAATCTTTGATATGTTATATGTTTATGGTTAAGAGTGAAGACAGTAATTCATTTATTCATGAAAGTTATGAGCATTTTGGTAGAAGCAGTATTCAGGCAGTGTTCCTGAGTAGCGGTTTGTGGAAATCGGATGATATCTCCTAATTGGGATGGAATCTAGTTTTGTGCAGTTAAAATAAAGTTAGAGACACATTGATAGTGACGTGGATGATAGGGAAAACTTTGAAGTTGCACGAGTGGAGAGTTATTGTATTTGGAAGCTGACATTATTGTGTAATTTTGGTGTAGTGTGTGAAAACTTTTATTTTGTAATTGTGTGCTGACTCATTTGTAATTATTTGAGTGTGGTATAAAGGAAGGAATGTTTTTCCTTGTTGATGTGTGATGAGGATATGATTGATTATGGTTGAATACAAATGTATGCATGAAGTGAAGAAAATAGCCAATTATGTTGTGAAAGTGAAATTGTGAAGGAAGACATGCGAAGTACAAAGATCTGGAATTGAGATCTAATGTAGCGGTGATTGCAGTTTAGCATAGTAAGGAGGTAACATATTTGATATTATTATGTTGAATAATCTTAAGGTCAGTTGGACAGTGTGTTCAGTGATCTTGCCATTGAAGCTGTTTGGGCAGTGAGTCCTTCTGTCTTCCATAACTCTTAACAGGGCTAGAATCTTTTAGCAGGGATTCAAAATCTCCTAACAAGGATTCATATGTACTGAATGTATTTCATAAGACTTCTAACAGAGTCCATCCTTTCATAAGGAATATTCATATTAGTGCATCTTTTGTGGGCATCATTCCCACCGGGGTTTATTCTCTGATCAAGAGGTTCCCTAGTCAACATATCTTGTGTCATTGTGTTATTGTGTATGAATATCTTTCTATGGTTGGTGATTATATTACTTACATGGTTGAATGCTGTTGAAGTTGATAAAAGTTATAATTATCTGATAACCGATTCACCCCCCCTCTCAGTTATCTTGGTGGACTTTACTTTCTAACAGCTACAATCATTGCAACCAAAATTCAAAAAAAATTCGACAAAAAATTTGGAAAATAAATTCAAGAAAATAAAAAAATCAATTTTTTTTTTAAATTGAAAAAAATTTCGACAAAAAAATTCATCACAAAATTTGAAAAAAAATTCAGCAAAAAATTTGATTTTTTTTAAATTTAAAATTTGAATAAATAACAAAGTTACAAACCACCCAAACAAATAAAAAATAAATTAAATCCCACCCCACACAAATAAACAATTAAAAATTTAAGTGTAGACATGAAAATTTTTAAAATTTGCTTTCCTCCATTCAAATTTCAATTCCACCTTTTCAGATGGAAGATGTAAATGCTCATTTTTGGCAAAATGAGCATTTACATATTCCTATTCTATTTTCATATTGCACTCCCAAACTGTGGATTCAACGAAATCGGAAATAACAAATGCCAATTCCAGGCTAATTCCCACTACCAAATGGGCCCTTACATTCAGCGATTTCAACACGGGCTTAAAAATGATATATTTCCAAAAAAAGATGAAATCAATTTTCCAGTCATAATTGTGATGTACCCTCTCTGTATTAGTATTAGATACATCAATAAGTGTGTTAGAAGTTAGGGGGTGGCGTTTCCGGTAACTCTGACTTAATGCATTCCATTACTTCATATGAGATGAGATTTTGCAGTCACATCCATGTTATGACATTTAAAGAATATATTTTTTAAAGATATGTCTGAACATGTTCTTAATGGTAATTTATATTTAAGTTAGAAATTTTTAAATAGGTTTCACAGTTATTTATTGTTGAACATACAAAATAAAAGGTAAAGTTCAAAAGTAAATGCCAAATTCTTTTGAGGTGGGGATTTAGAGGATTGAATACATGTATTTCAATAATATATTTGAAAATAAGGCCCATTGCACCTTTTATATACAAAAATTGGCATCTAACTTGCACATGACATCTCAATGCTTTTTTTTTCCATAAAAATTAGGATCTAATATGCACATGGCAGCTCATTTCACCTTTTATATACAAAATTTGGCATCTAACATGCACATGATAGCTCATTGTCATTTTTTAATATAAAAAATAGCATCTCATATGCACATGGCAACTGATTACCTTTTTTAATACAAAATTTGGCATCTAACATACACATGACAACTCTTTGCTCTTTTTTTACTTAAAAATTGGCATCTAATATGCACATGGCAGCCCTTTTTTATACAAAATTTATGCACATTAATCACTTGACCCACCATGTCACATATGTAGATGTAGCCCATTGATTAACCAGCCTTTCCCTTGGATCCCATGTGACCATGTACATCCTTGTTCATGCCATTAGTATCTCCCTCCTCATGAATGTCAGTCTAAACTCCCTCACTCTCTCAATAATAGTCTATCTAAACATGTTCTCTAGCTCAAGGAAGTCTTATCTAATGCCAAACTATTTTTGACCTTGTCTAGCCTACACCACTCAATGACATAAACATAATAAGTTGTGATATAAATTGGTATAATCATGAATTAGATGTCTCTCCCATCCTCCACCCAGCTTGTCATCTCTATATAGGGGTGTGATGTGATACCCAGTACTACTAATTCATCAAAAGTCTTCATCTAGTGGTCTATGTCATCCGTTCCCTCATAATTCAATCCACTAATCTTGATGAATACTATTAGCTCCTTTTCTCCCTTGTTTAGTTCCCCAATTGGTTTTGATTGTAATGTGCTCCCATATCCACACATCTAGTAGTATTGTGTGTTGGAAATTTGGCTGAGCTGAGTCATTATGGAAACATATGTCTTACATTAAGATCACACAAGTCAGAGAGCAAGTATGACAGAGCGCATTGCAAATTTGTCTAAGTATGAGACAATGTTTTCACTAGTGAATCAGGAAATAGTTTTTGTTTGTGACATTGATTGGAGTAAGTTCAGTGCTTGCACACTTGAACATAGACTCTATGATGACTACTAATGACCCATCTCAGAGCCCAAGTCAATATGGCATGTATGGAAAAAGTTATGACAGTTTTACGGAAGACAATGTTAAGCCAATAGGATAGTTTTTGGAGACATAATTGGTAAAGAGTTAAGGAATTATTTTGTTTATCAAAATAATGAGTTAGCAATGTAAAGGGATGACATCCTAGATATTAACCCTTGGATAAAGTCATTTTGTATTATGGCAGCCGACCATGTGAAGTTATTAGCCTTAATAACTTGTATAAGTATAAATGTAATTGTAATCGAAAGAGAGATATAAGAAAAGATATGATGATGTAATATGATGTGAAGTATAAGAGTAGAAAAAATATATTGATTCAAGCAAGTATAAGGTTATGTACTTTAACCTCTTTTGTAATCAGTGTATACTGTATATTACTTTTTTGGGCCGTGGGCTCATCTAGTAATTAGATTTTGTACTACCAACTCCTAACAGGGTTGAGGTTTCTAACAAGGCCTATAGTCCTTTAATTAGAATTGATACACTATATTCTTGTAATAGACTCCTAACAGGGTCAACATCCTTAACAGGATACTTTTGATTAGTGGATCTTTGTGGGTACCATCCCCACCAGGGTTTTCCCTTGGCCAGGGTTTCCTCAAGAACAAATAATGTGTTATGAGTTCTTTATTATTATTGCTATGCAAACTGTTTATTTTATTATGCATTAAGATTATCTGTTATATCCATAATTGGGCAAAAGTAAAAGTTTGTAGAATACTGATTCACCCCCCCCTCTCAGTATTCCCTATTTCTAACATTGTGTATCCAAAAATCCCCTTGTGGTAGAAAATATCATGAATCTCATTGTATAACCTCTACGAGTACTAAAGTACCCAAATCCATTGGTCTACCCCATTCTACAACCTCAATCACCACCTCGATCATCTCTAGTGTCATAAATCTAAAACCCCTATCTAGGAAGTGATATTCACTAATCATTCTGTAGATGTAGAAATAAATATGTCTGTTTGTTGGTGCCTAATCAAGTATTATATCTTAACAATAATAACCCATGTTGTAGAGGGACATTGACTCCTACTAGTACTAATATTGCATCCTTCTACAAAGTATATCATGCCACCACTCACACACCTCATATCAACAATCCGAGGATCCAATATATGTCCTCCTCTATCATAATAATCTCACTTGTCAGAAGGTGAAAGGAAACAATGCCACTCCTCCATTTCTCTATCAAGGCTATCACCATAGCCATGTGTATTCATGTATGCGACATTCTAGCCAAACATCTTAGGCCAATCACATCTATCCTTGACCACTCCATATCTCCAAACTAATCTTCTACCCTTAAAATAGTTGCTTATCTCTTTTGTAAGACCAAGATATCTACAATCCAGTACATCATACCCATATAAAATATAAGTTTTACTTACCCCTTTGGTCACTTCATTTGTCTTGGACTAACTTGTTAATATTATTTAGAATAGTAGAGAGGGGGGTGGGGGGGGGGGGTGAATTAGTTGTTCTCAGGTCCAGATGTACCAATTGAACTTTTAAACACTTCAATAGTCTCAGATCTAATCACCAACACAACTCATTCTCTAAAGTATATATATCAGAAACATATAACATGCAGTCCACTCTCCAAAAGTAATTAACTTGCAAAATATAGAAAAATTCACATCAAAACATTAACACAAGTATAACACCCAGATTTATAGTGGAAACCCAACTTGGGAAAAACCACTTTGTAACATATTACTGATATTTTCACTCTTCTGAACCGAGCTCTGTGAAAAGACAACCTTGTTAAAGGTTTATAAACACATTGCTAGGTGTGACCCTATTAAAAGATTTAAACATTGTCAAAAGTGACCTGGTTAAAGGATTTAAGTACATTCCATTAGAATTCCACCTTGATTAAAGGATTTAAATAATGACTATTAGGTCAACCTTGATTAAAGGATTTAGACTGATACAATGGTTATAAAGTAATAATAGTTTTTAATCTAAAAAACATACAACTCACTTTGAAAATAACAGATCCACTTTGCACATATATGCTGATTTACTGACTGAGCTCCATTTCCATCTCCATCACTAATTTTCTCAGAATTCACTTCAAGCAATCACAACTCTGATAAACTCCTTCACAATTTCACCTTCAACCTTCTACTTAGACTTATCAGTTAATAACATCAACAACTTCAACCCATTCTGTAACCTCACAATTAGGTTTTCCTTTATGCCTCTTCAATTAGGTAGATCCATCTTTTTCTACTTAATCTCCTCCTTAGATCTTAGGTTTAAGCCAGATTCATCGAATCCTTCCAACATTTAAGTTCTTCATCCTTCCTTCTAGATACATCTTCAAACTTCTCATTGAATCCATAATAAAACAATTTTCCATGCATTAAATTCTCCATACAATCAATTAATAAAGTCAATATGATTTACATATCCCAAGAATTAAACTATGTCAGCTAGGAATCTCAATTCTTTCTCCAAATGTAAATTACTATCACTCGGTCAATATTGTGTTCATCTCCTTGGTCATCACCGCGTAACTCGATCATCTCTACAAATTGTCTTCCTCGGCTAACACTGTCTTGCTTGGTAATTTCTTGTTGCTTGGCATAAATTGATGGTCGGTCAACACTAAATTTACTCAGTATATATTGGTGCTCGATCAACACTAACATCACTCAGCTTAAACTAGATTTCTTCACTTTTTCTTGGTTAACCCTACTTCTTCAGTCTTTCTTCTTAGATAAATAATACATTATCTTATAAATGTGCCAAATAATCAAGTACCCATTGAAGTATCAAATAAATCAACCTTTCCTTAGGTTCTCTTGTTATCTCCCTTGCCCTAATCCTTTTCATCAATCAATAGATATGATACTTTCTTAGATAGCAACTATCTTACCAGTTAAGGTTTGACATGAATGACAATACAATAATTGTTTGAATTGCAGTTTCCAACAATCTCCCTCTTTGTCATAGATGACAACACCACATGAATAACACATGATTTACCAACCAATCCAAAAACTTTGTCTTTTCATCAGAAAGATTTATAATATCCTTAGCTTCATTCTGATTCACAAGAACTTAGCCTTGCGTGACCATTCACATAGTTACTCCCTTTGAATCTTTCCTGTATCTCTCTAAATCTCTCCCTTTGATTCTATGAATCTTTGAATCTCAGAACATATACCATAGTATTTTCTATTCTTGTGTTTTCATCTGAATCTCTCCCTCTTTGACAATAATACCAAAGCAGTATCTAGCACTTACATCTTCCACATGTAAATGTACTAGTACATTTGAGGCCATATTCCAATGGCTATATGTCAGATTTGCAACACCTATTTGTCGACACTTCAAAAGATGTGTTTGTCGGTATTTTTACATTGCAAATTGTGATAGAAGTGATAACTGTCAGTATTACGACATAATCTTTCATTGGAATCCAACACATGCATAGCATCTTTGTTATGGAATTTCATATGGTAGATCTATTAGAACTCTGACAAACCATGTGGAGGTCCTGTCAAAATGCATAGTCAGAATAGTGACACCTATGCAATGATTTTCTGATAGGAAAACCCATTAGAGATATAGCATATACAGTGAATGTCCGATAGGTAAAGCCGTCGGAGGTATAGCATTCCTATTGCAAATATCTATTGAAAAGAAGTTCTCTTCGACATTATACCTTTTGGGATAGCGATAGTTGGTAGTGAATGTTTGACAGGTAAAATTTTTAGAGGTATAGCATTCCCATTGCAAATATTTGTCAAAAAGGAGTTCTCTTCAATATTATACTTGTCGGGATAGCGACGGTCGACAGTGAATGTCCGACAGGAAACCCCATCGAAGTTATAGCACTACCGTCAAAATAATTTTCATTCTCATCACAAAAGTGATGGATATGCACATTAAAGATAACAAAGCTCAAGAGACCATCATAGTTGGTCTCTTTCTTCGGTCTATATTATTGACAAAATATTTTACCTTTCATTAGCTCATCAAATGCGGGGATTTGAAAAAATTTAATAGAATATTTTTATGATAACGTATATTATTTAAGTTGACATTGCACGAATTTATCTACTTCGCATACTTGTAGACTATGAGGATGACAATAAAGAAGCATCTCCTCCCATGGCCTACATTACTCAAGCCACGAGAGGGGATGCTTCTTTATGGCCATCCTCGTAGTCTACAAGTGCACGAAGTATATAAATTTGTTCAGCGTCAAACTAAAATAATGTACGTTATACATGAAAGTATTCTATTAAATTCTTTCAAATCTCCACATTTGATGAGCTAATGAAAGGTAAAACATTTTTTCAATAATATAGATTGAAGAAATAGACCAACTATGATGGTCTCTTGAGCTCTGTTATCTTTAGTCCTAGCTATTGGGTAAGGCCTAGAAGACTTATACCTGTCAATCGTTGAGAATAATCACCGCCTTGCCTTTATGTATACTGCATAGTATCCAATATTATTGATCCCAGTCTCGCAAAAACCTTTTACACTTTTACAGCTCATCAATATTGAAGGCCTGAAGTAATTTTATACGATCACTAGCACATTTTGTGCATGGATGAGAAACAATATCCAAAGTTTCTAGATTCTAAGAAGTGGTATGAGTGGAAGCCAAAGAAGGGATATTTGTGAAGGTTTTATAGACGTAGGTTATTGAATCATCATCTTTGCATTGGTACTGAATCTAGAAACCCTTTTATGTATATAACCACTCTAGAAAATCTCCACAAAAATCCCTTTTGGCCTCCACTGCATATACATCTTCTCAGAATCTAAAAACTCTCCATCATTGATTCGTGTCATTTTTCTAGCATCTCCATGGACTGAGACCTTAAATTATTGAGCTTCTCTTTGTTTCGATAATAGTTTAACATTCTCTACTTAACATGGCCAACCACGTGAAGGTGGAAGCTCATCTGGCCCCTCCTAGGAGCCTCTTATGACCCTTTACGACATTTTAAGACCTCTAAGATGTATTCTTAGGGATCGTAAAGGGTTGTAAAGGGTCATCAGGAGTCCTAGGACACAACAGTGAGAAACATAAATGTAGGCATCATGGTCACAATATTTTGGAAACACAACATAATTGATTGGTATACCCAAATGATGTAAAGCAACCACTACTACTCTAGTTCCAGGTTGACACTGCGAGATCCAAAAACCATAGATAAGGAATAAATTTAGAGAGTGGAGGAGGGCCATAATGACCAAAATAATACAGGACCCTATATTATTTTGGTCATTATGGCCCTCCTCCACTCTCTAAATTTATTCCTTATCTATGGTTTTGGATCCTGCAGTGTCAACTTGGAACCAGAGTAGTGGTTGCTTTGCATCGTCTAGGTATACCACTCAATTATGTTGTGTCTCCAAAAAATTGTGACCATGATGCCTACATTATATTTCTTAGCTGTTGTGATATCTACATCACAGTCTATAGTTGTTGCAGCAGTAGAGCATCAGGCACCACCTTCAGCACAATATGATCACTAGTCAGGTCTGTATGTTTTATGAAACACCTATCCACAATAGAGTGGGAAGACATATTTCTAGCCTAGGCCTAGATCCTTTGGAAATTAGCTTCATAATAAATGAAGTAGATGAGAGCTGAACAATTAGCTTCCTAAGAAAAATCTCATAAATAAATTGTATACCCCAATTCCTGTGCCCTCTGTGCACACCTAAATGATATATTTGAAACAAGAAGGGTAAGGCTTAAAGAAGTTAATTTTGCATCATAGTCTTTAGTTGTTGCAGCAGCAAAGCATCAGGCACCACCTTCAACACAATATGATCACCTATCCATAATGACCAAACTTCATAAAATATACAAACCTGTCTAGTAATCATATTGTGCTGAAGGTAGTGCCTCATGCTCTACTACTGCAAAAACTACAGACTATAATGCAAAATTAACTTCTTTAAGCCTTACCCTTGTTATTTCAAATATATCATTTAGGTATGCATAGAGGGTAGAGGAATTGGGGTGCACATAGTTCATTTATGATATTTTTCTTGGGAAGCTAATTGCTCAGCTCTCATCTACTTCATTTATTATGAAGCTAATTGCCAAAGGATCCATGCCCAGGCTAGACAGATGTCTTTCTATTCTATTTAAGCCATATTCCTTGTTCTTGTCAAACTTCCTTGGTATGGTAGGCTTGCTCTTTGTAGTACTCTTCTTTAATCTGTGTTCGACGATAAGCATCTTCTTCTTCTTCCTAATTACAGCCAGAGCTTCCTTTTCATCAGGATTCAACTCCACTTCCCCTGTCTCATCATCCTCATCACCCTCATTTTCCATCCTAAGCCCTTCTTCCCTCTCCAGTTCTTCAAGCCTCTACAAGATATCTGGATCAATAAAGTCAGTAACATTGTGTCCATCCATGATCTTAGGAATATCATCTTCTTTCCACTCTTCATTTGCCAAAATATACTGCTTCTTCAAGCTTGTAGAGTAATCTTATTAATAAAAGAACTCTTTCCAACATTAGGGTACCCACATATCAAAATAGTTGATGTTATTGGTGCTTGTGCTTAAGGATATCGATTCACTATTTTGAAATGTTTGGATTCATGTTTGTTGATATTACTGGCATGACCATTTTATATTGCTGAGATGCTCTCTGAAATGACCGCATTCTACTGGTGTCATGCCCTAGCCCATGCTTTATCTCCATTATTTGATGTTATTGGTGCTTGTGCTCAAGGATATCGATTCACTGTTTTGAAATGTTGACTGTGGTTATCAAATGGACATCCTGTGAGCTTCTAGCTAGGTGCCATTTGTATTGATAGCTTAGGGCATCAAATGTATTGTATCATTGATAGTTGAGACTTTATTAAAAGGAAATAGGACAAAGAACAATTTTGATTTATCTTTTTTTTTTTATCCCTAAGTGGCTACCGCCATGATTTTTATTTTGAGTGTAACTTTGATAGAATTGTAGTTGGTTTTTCACTAGGGTTTTCAATATATTGAGCTACAATAAAACATGATTCTTTTTGGTGCTTTTTCCCATATTTAGTAGATAAAAATCATGCTGACAACCACTTAGCCATCTTTTTGATGTTCCAAGTATTTTACAAAGATACAGGTATGTGGATTTATCATTCAGGTGCTTGCAGTTACTGGTCAAATGCAAATATTTTGTCAAGTTGAAAGGGCAAGAAATCAATTTGGTTTTTTTAGTTTATGTTAAAAGTTGATTTGGTAAAATCCTCAGAAAACACACTACATGTTCTAAAATGTAAAGAAGTTGAATGTTAAATGTAAGATATATATCTTATCCATAGTAATCAAAAGAAAGGACATGAAACTAAGGAGATTTATAGATCCAAAAATATAAGCGAATAGAAAACATGATTGGTACCTTATGAATTGGTTTTTGAGGTGCACGATCTTCATCAATCTCCTCAGAAGAAGACCCCTCCTCACTGCTACTGCTTTCTTGTTTAACAATTGGTTTAGTAAAATGCATTTAACACAAAAAAATAATTACAAAACTGAACCAATGGCATGTTTACAACAAAGAAATAGAATGATAATAATATGTTGAAAATTCTATTTTGTTTAATACACGCCAAAGGACTAGTCCCAACAATTCTTAAACATACTTTATCTGATATGATGAATTTTTAATAAAGGTCTAATTCTGTAGACTGCTAGCATGAAGGAAGATTTGACCTAGCCAAATCTTCCTTGTACCCCCAAAAAAACTGTGTGATAACTATATCTACTCTAACCTTAATTGTTTAAGAATTCATCATATCAGATAAAGTATGTTTAAGAATTGTTGGGAGTTCTATTAGACCTTTTTTGTAAACATGCCATTGGTTCAGTTTTGTAAAAACTTTTTTTGTGTTAGATGCATTTAAATGGAACATTAAGCATAGTAATAATATGCTTAATCTATTAGTAATTGATAGATTAAATGCAGATAACACTTTTATTAGTTTAGCATGTTATTATAAGATACTAAAGAAGCCCTGCTATTTGTCAGACAAATCTTCATTGTCCCCCACAATGAAGACAATGAAGATTGACCTCCTGCCCCACAACAAAGAACATTGTAATAAGATGTTTTAATCCTAGTGACAAGAACATAAAAGCATTGTAACTCATTTGTAAATAAAATAAGCTTTCTATAAAATGGAAGGTTCAACCTAATTAATACTAGCACTTGCACTCAAAGGATAGTGATCTAGCTGAAAGACTTAAGAGAGACTTTGACCCAAGAGCTTCATCATCAAGCTCTACAACCTCTTGTAGCTATCTTCATAGCAACAAGTCATTGGATACGTCAAATTTCTTAGAAGTTTGTACTTAGTTTGTAGGTTGACTTTGTACAAAGTAGATTGTAATTGAAAATTTAAAAACTATATGAATCTAGTCATTATTCATGCACTATGCAATATGAATTGTGCAATGCAATGAAATCACAAATGTGTATAGAAATGACAAAAACTATATTCCACAATTCTTGGGCTAAACTCTAAATTTTTATTTTTTTTATATCTCTATACTATTGAGACCACTTCCATTTTATTAAACACAATTTTTCACAATTAAAAATCTCAATTAGAATAAGATATAATATAGTGTTAGAATAAACTTTGTACAAAGACATGTCATGCTTATGTTAATGATCTAAAAAGCTACAAATATAGGAATTAAAAAAGAAGATAGTGCCAAGAAACATTTTCACAAATATGAAATGTGAGGAAAAGTAATAACATTAACAATGCCAAGATTCACAACATTAAATTTCACCTGCGGATGAGTTTCTGCAGTGGGTTTCCCAGCATCAAAAATATGTTGAGTTGTATTTGAGCTATAACTAAGAGTATCATGTAGAACAAGCCCTAAACTTTGAAAGTGTTCTCCAACCTGACAATTCAAAATTCAATCTAGGCAAGCATTAGTAAGTGAAATAAATTATAGACATCAACATCATCACAATCATTAGAAACATTGTAAAGCACCAACAAGAGAAGGCCAATTCCAAACTAAGCAAACAGTTAATAACTAACTATTACCAGTTACATGGAGATTGTAAACCGGTTGGAGAGGCTTATTAGAGCAGATTAGTTTCTTGTGTTCTAGGTGTATAGGGGAAGTTTCTTAAGGAGAACTTTTCACAGCCAAGAATAGGATAGGGAATATTGAAAATTTGTGAAATTTTTGGTAGAAGTATTGTTAGAAGATACAAACCATTAGGAGGGCATTTGTTTTGGATAGTACTATGTTTCTTGAAAGTTTTCATGATGCTTCTAAACTTTAAAGACATATTTTATGGCTTAATGATAATATTGATTAGTGTTTTGTTTTTCGATTTAAAATCTTTTCAATATAATCATGGAATGTTGTTGATCATTCATGGTCTTGAAGAAAATTTTCTTCTATTTTATGTATCCTAAATTAATTGAGTTCTAGTATAGGTGAATTGGATAGATTGAATAATTTCTAGAGTTAAATTTTTGTTTACCCATGTAAGCTTCACATTCATTCTTTGCTTGTTTTGATTCTTGAGTCTTGACATTGTCTTTCAATGTGATATAGACTGACCACAAGATGGTTTAGTTGGTCCTTTGTTTCTATTTAATCATTTGTGTTCTTCATGGTGTAAGTGTCAATATGTTATAATCCAACCAACATGTCTGACAAACCTCACAACATGCAAATCATAGCCAAAGAATTGGGTGATCAACATACACAAACAATGATTACCTTTAGGAAACAATGATCATTAATATTAATTAATGGTGAGCGGTGATTCCTTGGTAATAAAGGCATTGCTAACATTTTGATGCAAGGGTATCCAAGGTTGAGGCAAGGGCATTTTGTGTCCTCAGTGAAACTGCATGGAGTGTTAGTATTTTGGTCAGTGTTACTCAGTTGTAGCCTTGACTGATGGTCTCGGTCATTGAAGGAAGCTCGGTCATTAAAGGAACTTGGTAGTCTTTGGTGCTTGGTGATAGTGTTACTCGGTCATGCCTACGGTGCTCGATCAACACTGGTGCTCGATGATGCTTGGCTTGCTCGGTTAATTCACTGGTGCTCGGTAGTTTAGACTTATTGACTAGAGTTCTGTGTGATGTGTTGGGCTGAATTGGTGCATTTATTGTTGGTAGCTGATGATTTCAGACTGACATGTTGTATTAAATGTTTGTATACATTTTGTAAGCCAACTTGTATGGCATTTAATAATTGTTAGGAGTTAAGGGTTTCATCTTGCCGACTTGTGGCTGATGATTAGTATTTAAAGGGGTGTTTGGGTAGATGTTTAAGGACAAGGGAACTTAGAGAAAAGATCATAGAAGTTCATGACTTGAAGGCTTAAGTGAATCAGATCTGAGGTTCTGAAGCTGAAGTTGGCAAAGTTGTGGAAAAGTTCTTGATGATCTTGCATATCGGATTATAATCTGATAGTTGTTTGTAGCAGAGCTAGGGGTGTGCATACTTGGAGACAAGGAGATTGCTTGGAGGCTTGCAAGGTCAAGTTTAGATCTGGCTTAGCATTTCCATTAGCTTCTGATTGTCTTCATAGATGAACTAGCTAAGTTAGTATTGGATCTAGTTGTGGACCTTGCAGAATTATTTTCTGATTGTAATTGGCCCTAACTCGGAAGGCCTTACAGATGGGCATGTTAATGAAAATTAGTGTTAAACAATTACTTGTGTTTCTTTGTTGAATATTCCACTGTGTAATTCTATTGGATGCAAGGTTGGACTATCCTTAATTGGATCCACCATCCTTGATTACATCAGGTGGTATCAGAGCAAAGTTATTCCTGTTGGAGCAAGAGTTTGATCTTGTTGAAGTAGAAGGTTGACCTAGCAAGGCTGATCTTGCAAAGTTGATCTTGTTGGCAAAAAGATTATGCGCAATCTAGATTGTAGATCTGAAGCACTGAACTTGTGAAATTGTGCCCTAGTTTTTTGCAAGATTGTAGGTTGAGATTTGACTTGTTTACAACTTGGAAATTGTCACAAGGTGGTCGGTGAGGGTTTGTTGCAAAGGGCTTATTTGCATATCTTTAAGGATGCCTCTAAGAAGATTGGACCCTAGAGTTATTTCTGATCTTTGTGATACTATGGAATCCCAGATCATAGAGAAGGTGAAATCCTATTTCAAATTTGAGATGGAATTGATGAAGAATGACATGGTCACCGAGATCATGAGAGTTGTTACTAGTATACCTTAGAATGTTGGTACTAAGGATGGCTATGAAGAAGCTACTGAAGAATTTGAACATGCTGGATCTAGTGGTGATGACCAGAGGGATAGATCTAGTGAAGATAGAACTACTCAGTTACCTAGATCTGCTGCTCGGTTTAGTAATTATTGAATGGAAGTTTCTACTTTCTCTGGTACTTTGAAACCTGACAATCTGATTGATTGGATTAGTGAACTTGAAGATTTATTTGAGCTAGAATAAATTGAAGATCCTCTTTGGGTGAGATTGGCACAGACAAAGTTGAAAGGACATGCTGCTCTTTGGTGGAAAGAATTACAAAAAGATTGAGAAGATGAAGGTGAAATGAAGATCAATTGGTGGAGGTTGATGGTGACTAAGTTGAAAGCTAAGTTCATACCAGTGGGCTATGAGCTTGACTTGTTTAAAAAGTTGTAGATTCTGAAACATAAGGATTTGTCTATTGAAGATTATACTAAGGAATTCTACAAACTTACTATTCAGTATAGACACAGAGAACTTGGTAAGGAAAAGGTAGCTTAGTATGTGAATGGTCTGAGATTCAATATTTAGGATGAGATTGGTATGTTGAAGATTGATTCTATTGAAGATGCTTATCAGTATGCTCTGAAGGCAGAAGATAAGTTGAAGAGGAAACAACTAAATCATTCCTAAGGGAAGGAGAAAGTTGATCACTCGGCAAAGGATAAACTAACTGATGTAGAAGATGAACAAAAACCTGTGGAACCTAAGAAAGAGACAAGTAGAGTTATCTTTAAGGGTACTTGCTATAACTATGGAGAGGAAGGACACCATTCTTTTGAGTGTACACAGAAGAAGGTTGACTGATGAACTCCTGTATTGAATGAGAACATTCAGAATGAACCTGAATTAGAGAACTTGCTGCTTCGGCAAACATTGCTCAATACAAAGGATGAACCTTGTTAGAGGAGTAACTTGTTTAGGACCCGATACAAATCTAAAGGTAAATTTTGTGATGTCATTGTTGATAGTGGTAGTACTGATAACCTTTTTACTGAGGACTTGGTTAGGAAACTTGGTTTGAATAGAATGAAACATCCACATTTTTATAGGATTGTTTGGTTACAAGATGATCATACTCTAAAAGTTAGAGAACAATGCTTCATTGATGTTCAGATTGGCTAGTATAAGGATCTTGTGTTATGTGACATTGTGAAGATGAATAGTTGTGATATATTACTCGGTAGACCTTGGCAATATGATTACAGAGCTATTTATGACTATTTGAAGAATTTATTTATTGTTGAGAAGCATCAAAGGAATTTTTCACTGATGCCTTTGATGGATACAATGCTCGATAGGAAAAGCCTAAGTATCAATTCCCGAGCTGAGTTGGTGGATCCAGAGAAAATGAATGATCAGTTTGTAGAACAGACTTATATGATGTCTAGAAAAGACTTGAAGAGACACATGAAACATAAGTGGAAGATTTGTAAGAAGAAAAGGTGGAGGACTTGTATGTGAAGAACCAGTTCAGGGTTTATGTGCCGAACCTTGGAAGATGTTCTTCTCACATATGAACATCTTTTGGAACTTGGGGTGTCTGATGCAGGGGCATCCAAGGTTGAGGCAGGGGCATTCTATGTCCTCAGTGAAACTGCATGGAGTGTTAGTATTTTGGCCAGTGTTACTCAGTTGTAGCCTTGACCGATGGTCTCAATCATTGAAGGAAGCTCAGTCACTGAAGGAACTCAGTAGTTTGTGGTGCTCAGTGATAGTGTTACTTGGTCATGTCTACGGTGCTCGGTTGATATTGGTGCTCAATAATGCTTGGATTGCTTGGTTAATTCACTAATGCTTGGTAGTTCAGACTTATTGACTAGAGTTCTG
The DNA here is from genome assembly GCA_027943335.1 of Chamaecyparis obtusa. Lineage (NCBI taxonomy): Eukaryota > Viridiplantae > Streptophyta > Pinopsida > Cupressales > Cupressaceae > Chamaecyparis > Chamaecyparis obtusa. The sequence continues at coordinate 430,462 of BSBK01004040.1, forward strand.
TGTGATTTATTAGGTTGAATTGGTGCATTTATTATTGGTAGCTGATGATTTCAGGCTAACATGCTATATTAAATGTTTATATACATTTTGTAAGCTAACTTTTATAACATTCAATAATTGTTAGGAGGAGTTAAGGGTTTCATCTTGTCGACTTGTGGCTGATGATTAGTATTTAAAGGGGTGTTTGGGTAGATGTTTAGGGACAAGGGAAATTAGAGAAAAGATCATATAAATTCATGACTTGAAGGCTTAAGTGAATCAGATATGAGGTTTTGAAGCTGAAGTTGGTGAAGTTATGGAAAAGTTCTTGATGATCTTGTAGATCAGATTATAATCTGATAGTTGTTTGTAGTAGAGCTAGGGGTGTGCATACTTAGAGACAAGGATATTTCTTGGAGGCTTGTGAGCTCAAGTTTAGATCTTCCTTAGGGTTTCCATCAGCTTCTGATTGTCTTCAGAGCTGAACTAGCTAAGTTGGTATTGGATCTAGTTATGGATCTTGCAGAATTATTTTCTAATTGTAATTGGCCCTAACATGGAAGGCCTTATAGCCAGGCATGTTAATGAAAATCAGTGTTAAACAATTACTTGTGTTGCTTTGTTGAGTATTCCGCTATGTAATTCTGTTGGCTGCAAGGTTGAACTGTCCTTAATTGGATCCACCATCCTTGACTGCATCACATTCATCATCTTAACCAAGTCATGGGTGGTGATCCTTGAAATAGCACAATTAGTCAAATGAAATAACAACATAACTAATAATCATTACCTTTAATAATAAGTATAAAGCATCACTTATAGTTTAAATAGAAAGCCATGTCTCTTAGAAAAGAGATTTCTGTTCAAAGGGATGCATCACTTCATTTGGATATAGAGGCATAGAAGGAAAGACATTTTATTTGGAGTGAGGAAGAAATAAAATTAGAAAACAAAATATGGAATAATCAGGTTGGAATTCGAGAAGAATTCAAAAATAAACTTGAATTAGAAAAAAGGTAAGTTATCGGGTTCTTTGTTTGAGACCAGGTTTAGGTTCTACTTTTGTTCTCCTCTGGGTTTGACTTGGGCTCCTTTGGTAGGAACTTGGGTGCCTGGGCCAATCTTGGGTGCACCTGTAGTTGTGGGTGCCAAAAAAGGGCTCCACGTGCCTAAGAAAATTGTTTTGCACCCTCAAAAATCCATTTTCATATACATTTGAAACTTTTGCAAATTATAAATATGACACATGAGGTATTTTATTTATAATTTTATAGGCTAACTCATTATTATGGTAACATGGCTATGATCACACTCCACACATAATGGTACCTAACATGGAGTGTGGTTCAAATGAAGTTGAACCAAATGCTGACCATGATGGTTATGATCATGATGAAGATGAATATGAATATTAAATCTAAAATATGGTTTGTAATTTGAAATTTCATTGTGAAATGATATTTTGAGACTTCACAAATTATGAATATGATATGATAATCTATCACTAGAGATTGCATGCTCAAAGCCATAGAAGCATTCTAGTAATCATTACAGAATAGGAAATAAGCTTCTAAAAGAGAAAAGCATACAAGCCTAAATTGGTAATGAAGAAACTATAGATTCAAGTTGACTCATTCTATGTTGTAGTATATTTGTTCCCTAGATATACCATATTATATATGTGTTGTTATACCCCACAAGGGAACCAGGGAGGAGAACAAAGATTCTCTTTGTAAAAGAAAACCTAAGTAATGATTTATGAAAATTTTTAAATTTTTAAAAGAATTATATAAACAACCATAGATTAACTTAGATTCCTCCAAGATTCCCTTCTTATTTGATGCACAATTTATTTAAGTCTATTTAGTGTACTAGCAACTTGATTTACTTCTTAAGAAAAATACATCACAACATTTGTAGATTCTTTATTAAGAAATACAAAGTACTTTCATTTCAATTTGCCATTTAAACCCATCTATTTTCCTAAGTATCATTCATGAACAATATAACAATTAGCGCATTAATAACATATAATAGAATCATCTAAACATTTGATACATCACAAATATTACATTTGTTTCACCAGCTTTTCACTTAATCAACAATAATAAAAAAACATACTACTTTACTTGGAATGTTACAAAATCCTTTTCTTTTCAGCATACATCATGTACATAAAGTTTGTGCTTTCCCTTTTCCTTTTTCCTAAGACTACCCATACCAAATACATCATTTTGACATACATTAATGGTTACATTACATTCATCTTCTCTTCGGAGGTAACATTAATTTTGCATCATGGAAGATAAATACAAGTCTTCATTCTTCAAAACTAGAACACTATGCAAGCATAAATCCTTAAGCACTGCATCCACAAAAGGTACCTCGATAAAAAGATTTACCACCCAACCACGTGGATACCAAATGGCCCACTCCCCCATGCTAGGAGATAAACACTAAGGTCCACAAAGAAGGGATAGCTCGGCCATACCTAGGGGTGGGTAACCTTTCCCAAATAGCAAATGAAAAGAAGATCAAAGTATAAATCTTTTACCAAAGGTTCTAAGGCTTGGTAGAAACTCTAAGAAACAACCTAAGTGAGTGTCATCGCATAGCCCTCACCCCTTGTGTTGTCCTAGCACTAGCCACTTCGGGCCCCGACCCTGGCCCACAAGTAGGAACATGCGAAATTGAATGCCTTTCATACAGACAAGTGCCATTCGATCGTACCTACGCATAGGATCCTTCTCCTACTCCCATCTATAGCTTTTACTAGCACTAATGGCATGGGTGAGACATGCATTAATATTTTTAGTGTTTGAACCCATTCCCATAAGTTTTAATTAAATTATCACTTGTTAAAATAACTCTTCAATCGGTTATCCTAGTACTAGCCACTTAGGGCCCCGGCCCCGCATTGAGAGCCACTCACTTAGTGTTCTTAGGTTTTCTACCCTTAACCCATACATCACATACACATCATACATGAAATAAAACACATCATAAACACTTTTTAGAACTTACATCAAAGAACATAAAAGAATATGAGAGTTTAGGGATGTTTAGGAAAATTAGGAGCGTTTAGGGAGGCCTAGAATGGTCCTGATCCTCCTAGACAATCCTAAACCCTAATCCTACTTCCTACACACATCCTAACCCTATTAAATAATCTAAATGTATGATTTAACCTCCACCAAACAAGTAATGAACATATTTAATGTTTACACAAAATTTCATGTGCCAAAACACAATGCTTCGTAAAATCTCCCATGTCTGAAATTTTAACTGAGTCTAAACTAAATTGAAAACTCAAAATCTAGAAGTTGCATCTTAACTCCTATGAAGCTGAAACCTATCTCAAACATCCTGAAAGATACCTAATTTCTTTATATAAGTATAACTTAAAGTATAAAAAATTATTTCTTATACTTAAATGTTATACTTGTATAAATAAACAAACCCTATACTTCTATAGTGTTATACTTGTATAAAACAAACCCTAATAATACTAACTTGAGATTAAATACAACTCAAGAATAATACTAACCTAGGATTCATGATTAAATACAACTCAAGAATAATACTAACTCAGGATTGAATCAATAATGACAGATTACAAACCCTACTCCAAACATGGGAACAAAGCAATCAGAATCAAATCAACCTGTGGATTTCATTATGCTAATAAGGACTGCACATTTCATTCACAAAGCCACACAATTATTTACAGAATTATAGGAAACTACCAAATAACAGAAGACTACACAAAAAAATGATGCCCTACATCTCGACGAAGAAAGGTGGTGCTAAACTGATATGGAACAGTAAGGTTGATCACAAAAGTTCTAAAAACTAGAATCACTATTTAGATTATAACAGTAGATTAAATGAAAATGCTAGGAACTCTACAGACTCTTACAAATGCAAGTAATATTCATATTCATAACGCATAGGAAGTAATTCTTATTTGATATATGATCATATTCTCTTATCCAAAAATAAAGACAATGACATATAGCATAAATATTCTAAAGCCTATATAAACAACAAGCATACAAAGAAACATTCAACCATACTTTCATCATTTCATATTACAAAGGAGAGTTAACTCTTAGGATGAATTCCAACCTGGAGTCGTATGGGGATTCGGTTGATGAAGAAGGATCTAATCCTCTCAAAATCTTCCAACACTGCTTCAAATCCTTCTGGATGCAATCTCTAGCCTTTACTCGAAACAACCAAATGCCAATATAAGAGAATAATGAATTCTCTCCTCACAAATGTAATTTCCTATAAATAAAAATGCTCAACCATACAAAATTTCTTCTTGAATCCAAATTCATATCCAACCCCCTCTCACATAGGAGCTCTCTCTTTATATAGATTGGGAAGTAGTTGCACAGGTATTCCAACCGATTTAATAATATGGTTTGTAAAACTATTCCTGTGAAGGGATAAACAAATTTTATTTAATAAGATTTTAATCTATGTCTCCTAAATTTGAGGATGACAAAATAGATAATAAAGGTTTTAGGAATAATTTTACTAACTTACTTACTATGGTAATTTACCAAAAGCATTTTCCAAATATAAGAATAACATAGACTTACCATAGTTTCATAATAATTTCTTTCATATAATTAATTTATTATATAATAATAATAAATATTTATATATGTATTCATAGGCATATGTGTGCACCCATATGCTTATGGTACATATACCATAAGTAAGACACATTATTATTAATATTACAAATATTTACATATTATGAATATCATTATTATAAAACATATTATTTATTCATACACATGCATATTCTTTACAAAATATAATAGTGATATATATAGTAGGTAATTACTAACATAAGTTAGATTTTACCACTATTATTAAAACATTTATTACTATTATTTGCATAGACCTTTTGTTATTATGAGTATTATAAAATAATACCATAAAACTCTTTATTATTGATGTTAAAATCACATGATTTAATCACATACTAACTCGTTCCTAACAAGATACGCTAGTACATAAGTAGCTACTAATAAAGATAAATTACTAAATCATACCCTCAAATGAACAATAATTCACATCAATAATCTACTAACAAAATTGAACATACCATGAAGATAGTTAGAGCTACCATACTCAAAACCTCATTCTCAACAAATGCAAAAGACAAGAAACTAGCTACAAGATCCACAAAACCAATAAACTAAGCGGACACATAAATACATCATCCACACAAGGGACTAACTCAAGAACTCCCCACCTAAGGATAAAAGGGTTAGAGTTAGAATTCCTTCTTATGGAACTTGGTGATATCTCCATAACAACAACAACGATCAAAGATTTTGAGGGATCGCTCAGACTTGTGAAACCAAGTGGAGATGATACCCGGTACCTTCAATCCTGCATCACCAAGAAGAGATACATGTATACCTATGGATAAACATAAAAATCAGATATATGCAAACAGATGACCAGGATCGATACATCGTGTGGACCTCAACTAAGTGAGTAACTATGACTTCATCCTGAGTCATGAAAACACATCAGACACATATCCATGAAACATAAAACATCATGATAATGGTAAGATTCAAATCCTTGGGTTAGCTCCATAAAACATATAAAGATAGATGGTTTTCTAATTTCATGAACATATAAATGATAACCATAAATGAGCATATCAATCATCTAATAAACATATAATCATCCACAAAACATAAGTATAAATGTATAGTTCTAACCATCATAATAGAATGTCCAAATCAGGAAGTCCAAGTATCACCATAGGAGAGGGTATTACATCCTCCACCTAGAGTTAGGCTTAATCTTGGAAACCTACAAGTAGAAATGGATAAGCATCTCTAAGTCTAGAAGCATCCTCCCATGTAGTAGAGGAATCATCATTGAAGTCCCATCGGACCCTTGCCTGATCTATGGTGCAACTCCTAAGGGTTAGTGTCCGCTACTGCAAAATACGTACAGGCTCTAAAGCCAGCTTCTCATCCGCTACTTGTAATGAATTCCAATCTAGAACATGAGTCACATTAGGAATATATTTTATACAAACTAAAATATGAAATACATCATGAATACAAGCAAGGATGGGTGACAAGGCAATTCGATAAGCTACTGGTCCTATCCTCTCTAGGACCTCAAAAGGACCAACAAATTGGGTTGCCAACTTGAAGCCTTTTCCATAACGGATTGGACTCTTTCATGGATGCACTCTCAAAAAGACTCTATCACCAAGAGTGAGGTGTACATCAGTCCTGTAAGCATTTTCATACTTCTTCTACCTATCCTGAGCTATCAAAATATGCTCTCTGATACGCTTGACATGCTGCTCCATATCCTATAACATCTCAGGGCCTAGAAGTACCCTATCCTCCAATCGGACCCAACTTAAGGGAGTGTGGTATGGATGACCATACAAAGCCTAAAAAGGGGACATACCTATGGAACTTTGATAACCATTATTAGAAGAAAACTCCACCAAATATAGATACTCTTCCCATTGGGTCTGTCTATCCATAACATACATTCTGAGCATGTCCTCAAGAACCTGATTGACTTGCTCCATCCACCCATCTGTCTCAAGGTGATAGGCTAAACTAAAGTTGAGATGAGTCCCTAAAGTGCGTTGAAGTGAAGCCCAAAGAGCCGATGTGAATACTGGATCATGATCATATATGATTTTCCTGGGAATATCGTGGAGTCTCACAATGTCCTTCATGAATACTCTGGCTATAGAAGCTACTGAGTAGGAGGACTGTATGGGAGAAAAATGGGCTACCTTGGTGAGTCGATTGACTATTACCATGATAGCATCATGTCTCCTGGGAGTAACTAGAAGTCCCACAATAAAATCCATGGAAATAATGTCCCATTTCTATTCTGGCACTAGGTGAGGTTACAATAGACTAGTGGGGTGTTGATGGTCTACTTTCACTCTCTGACATTCCAAACATATAGCCACGTAATCTACAATATCCCTCTTCATTCCTGACCAATAGTACAACTAGTGTAGGTCAGCATACATTTTCTTCACCCTCGGATTTGCTGAATAGGGAGCCTTGTGGCTTTTTGAAAGGATAAGCACATGAAGATCTCCTCCCATGGGCACATAGATTCTATTTTTTTGTCGCAACAATCCCAAGGCATCTAAGGAATATCCTGAGAAGCGACCTTCCAAGGGTCTTCCTAAATCTATTTCTACCTTAACCTCTTGAAACCAAGAGTTGGAAGTGAGAGCCTCCCTGATTATTTTCTCCAAATCTGTGCTAAGGGATAGTGCTGATAAAACACGTCTACGCCTTCTCAAAGCATCTACCACCAAATTCATCTTCCCTTGGATGTACTTAACCTTGAACTCATATTCACATAAGAATTCCATCCACCTGCATTGTCTAGCATTGAGGTTAGGTTGAGAGAAGATGTACTGAAGGCTTCAATGATTTGTTTGGAGTTAAAACTTGTGACCCAACAAAAAGTGTCTCCACTTTACTAAGGTGTGAACTACTGCTGCAAGTTCTAGATCATGGGTGGGGTAGTTGAGCTCATGATCTTTAAGCTTCCTAGACTCATAAGCCACAACTTGTCCTTCTTTTATAAGAACCACCCCAATCCCTTCTAGTGAGGCATCTATGAAAACTATAAAGTTTCCTGATGTTTCAGGAACCACCAAGATTGGAGCACTAGTTAATCTTTCCTTCAAACATTAGAAAGTGGCCTCACATTTTTCTGACCAAATAAACTTCTTATCTTTTCTTTGCAAGGAAGTAATGGGATGAGCTACCTGAGAGAACTCTCTGACAAACCGTTTGTAATACCTAGCTATTCCCATAAAGCTAGAAACTTCGAGGACATTAGTTTGTGTTGGACACTCCACTATGGCTTGAATTTTGGCTGGATCAATAGTGATGCCATTTCTTGAAATGATGTGTCCAAGATACTTAACCTCTGTTTGAAAGAATTCACACTTTTTTGCATTGGCATAAAGTTAATTTTCCCCAAGGCACTGCAATACTTGGTGAAGATGAACATCATGTTCTTCAAGAGTTTTGGAGAACACTAAGATATCATCCAAGAAAACTATTACAAATTTATCCAAGTAAGTTTTGAAAGCCCCATTCATTAAGCTCATGAATACGAAAGGGGCGTTTGTTAACCCAAATGGTACTACAGTGAACTCATAGTGACCATACTTGGTACAGAAAGCTGTTCGATGAATATCAGCTTCCTGAATTCTAATTTGATGGTATCCTGACTTGAGATCAATTTTTAAAAATATTTTTTCCCCTTTCATTTGATGAAATAGATTGTCAATGCAGGGTAAGGGATACTGATTCTTGATTATGACTTTGTTGAGTTGATGATAGTCGATGCACAATCGAAGAGAGCCATCTTTTTTCTTCACAAATATTACTAGTGCACCCCATGGTGACACACTGGGTCTGATAAATCCTTTTTCCAAAAGGCCTTCCAACTGAAGCTTGAGTTCTCCAAGTTCTTGTGTGGTCATACGGCACGGAGCTTTGGAGATTGGTTCTCCTCCTAGAACCAGCTCAATTTGGAAGTCAATGTCCCTCTTAGGAGGCATTCCTAGAATTTATTTGGGAATAACATCTAAGTACTCCTATAATATGGGATGATCTAATGATACATCCATACTTTCCCCTTGGTCCAAGTCCTCTACTAAGACTACAAATAATTGGCATCCTTTGCGCATGCACTTCTTGAGCTGCATCACAAAAATCATACGGAGAGAGATGGGTAGTTGCACCCCAACAATCTTCTTAGGTTCTCCTAAGTCATCTTAACATTGAATGCTTTTGTTTCTATAATCCAAAGTGGCTTTGTGAGCATCCAACCAATCCATACCCAAAAATACTCCATACAAGCCTAGAGGAATTACTCAAAGATCTACTAAGGTGGAAAAAGGTCCAAGCTCTAACTTTCAACTCTGGACACAACAGTCAAAGATTATTCTTGCCCCAGAGGCTAGCTCAACCTACCACCTATCTTCTTTCCTTACTACTTTCATCCCATATTGCTCTACTAAAGAGGGTGAAATAAAAGAATCTGTTGCTCTTGAATCAAATAGTATAGTGGTAGAGATACCCCTTAACAAACCTGGGCTTTCAATGACTGATCTTTGATGATTGGCTTATCCATGGTCTAATGTGGAAAATAATTGGTGAGTTCTACCTACATTACCTATTGTTGGTTCTGAAGAGGCCTCTCTATAGCTAGTAGCTAGTGTAGATTTCTGAGGGAAATTAACTGCAATGTGACCATGTTGACCACAAGAGTAACATCTGTGGTTCTTAACAAAGTTCCTTTCTATGGAAGGTGCACTGGACTATTGATAGCTACCCTGACTAGAGTTCTGAGGCATACTCTAAGCTTGCTGAGGGTTCGGGTATCGCTTTGTACACTGCCAGTTGTGAGAATTGTTAGATTGAGATCCCCCATTTCTATTGTTATTTCCATTGTAATTGTTGTTGTTGTTGCTATGAGCTTTTCTTTTCTAGTGGTTTTGACTTCCTTTGGGAGGATAGTTTTTAGGTCCAGGTGCTCCTTGAGATAGATTCCCTTTGAAACTTGACCCCGCCTAGAAGGCATTACCCCCTTGGCCACCAATCTGACCTCCTAACCCCAAGGCTACATTTTGTTCCATAAGATGAGCCTTGATGACTGCATCATTAACTGTCTGAGGTTCAAACATTCATACGCTATCGGCCAAGTGACCATTGAGTCCTCTAAGGAAGTGTTGAGTCAGCATGGGTTCATCATCCTTATATCTAGAGTATGGCTTGAGTTCAAAGAACTTCCACTCATAGTCATCAACTGACATAATTAGCTGCCTTAAGTTGTAAAACTCTTCGGCTCTTTCCCGTCTCTAGTGGTCAGAAAGAAATCTACCTCAAAAGAGTTATAGGAATAGTTCCCATGAAAGAGTGGTAATATCTATGCGAATTTTTTCTTTCTCAGTTTCCCACCAAGTGGATGCAAAGTCTCTAAGGTGAATGACTGCAAACTGGGCTTTGGTATTGCTACTGTAAGAATGCATGGAGAAAATCCTTTCTAAGTCTAGCAGCCATGTTTTAGTGGTAGATCCACCTTGAGTTCCCTTAAAGGGTTTAGTCTTAGTCGTAAGGAGGTCTTGCATGTGAGAAGCATGCAAAGCATCTTCTTCCACTGCTTGATCTCTCCTCCTAGGACTCCTTTCCCTTTCCTCATGGTGAGTGTTAGTCTCCCCATGATGACCTCTATCCTGCCTTGCATCTAACCTCTAAAGAATCTATTGTAGGAGTTCTTGTACTTGAGCCCCCTAAAAATCTCCTGATTGATTATCAAATTGATCCCCCCTACCCTCATATTGTTCTTCTTCATGAGAACTCTCTTGTTGAGAGCTAGGAGTGGTATTTCGGGCACCTCCCCTTCTACTACGGGTTATACAAGGCATCTTACCATGAGTAAGAAAAAGGATAAGTTTAAGGGTCCTAGTCTAATTCTATGTTTAAATATTTCCTTAAATGAGTAAAAAGTTTTAAGAAGCATGGGCCAAATTTCTAGGGCCCCAGTGTAGCAACTTAGTGCTTTGATACCAAAGATGTCATGCCTTGCAAGGGAACCGGGAAGGAGAACAAAGATTCTCTTTGTAAAAGAAAACCTAAGTAATGATTTATGAATTTTTTTGAATTTTTAAAAGAATTATATAAACAACCATAGATTAACTTAGATTCCTCCAAGATTCCCTTCTTATTTAATGCACAATTCATTTAAGTCTATTTAGTGTACTAGCAACTTGATTTACTTCTTAGGCAAACTACATCACAACATTTGTAGATTCTTTATAAAGAAATACAAAGTACTTTCATTTCAATTTTCCATTTAAACCCATCTATTTTCCTAAGTATCATTTATGAACAATATAACAATTAGCGCATTAATACCATTTAATAGAATTGTCTAAACATTTGATCTAGAAGTTGCATCTTAACTCCTATGAAGCTGAAATCTATCTCAAACATCCTGAAAGGCACCTAATTTCTTATACTTAAATGTTATACTTGTATAAATAAACAAACCCTATACTTCTATAGTGTTATACTTGTATAAAACAACTCAGGAATAATACTAACTTAGGATTTAGGATTAAATACAACTTGGGAATAATACTAACTCGAGATTGAATCAATAATGACAGATTACAAACCCTAATCCAAACATGAGAATAAAACAATTAGAATCAAATCAACCTATGCATTTCATTCTACTAATAAGGACTGTGCATTTCATTCACAAATCCATGCAATTATTTACAAAATGAAAGGAAACTACCAAATAACAAAAAACTATACAACAAAATGATGCCCTGCATCTCGATGAAGAAAGGTGGTGCTAAACTTATATGGAACAGTAAGGTTGATCATAAAAGTTCTAAAACCTGGAATCACTATTCAGATTATAACAGTAGATGAAATGAAAATGCCATGGACTCTCCAGACTCTTACAGATGCAAGTAATAATCATATTCATAACACATAGGAAGTAATTCTTATTTGATATATGATCATATTCTCTTATCTAAAAATAAAGACATAATGACATATAACATAAACATTCTGAAGTCTATATAAACAACAAGCATACAGAGAAGCATTCAACCATACTTTGATCATTTGATATTACAAAGGAGAGTTAACTCTAGAGATGAATTTCAACCTGTAGTCCTGTAGGGATTCAGTTGATGAAGAAGGATCTAATCCTCTCAAACTCTTCTAGCATTCCTCCAAATCCTTTTGGATACAATCTCCAGCCTTTACCCAAAACAACCAAATGCCAATCTCAGAGAATAATGAATTCTCTCCTTACAAATATAATTTTCTATAAATAAAAATGCTCAACCATACAAAATTTCTTCTTGAATCCAAATTCATATCCAACCCCCTCTCACATAGGAGATCTCTCTGTATATAGATTGGGAAGTAGTTGCAAATGTATTCCAACTGATGCAACTATCCACTAGTTATTCGTTAATAATATAGTTTGTAAAACCATTCCCATGAAGGGATAAACAAATTTTATTTAATAAGACTTTAATCCATGTCTCCTAAATTTGAGGATGACAAAATAGATAATAAAGGTTTTAGGAATAATTTTACTAACTTACTTACTATGGTAATTTACCAAAAGCATTTCCCAAATATAAAAATAACATAGACTTACCATAGTTTCATAATAATTTCCTTCACATAATTAATTTATTATATACTAATATATATTTATATATGTATTCATAGGCATATGTGTGCACCCATATGCTTATGGTACATATACCATAAGACACATTATTATTAATATTACAAATATTTAGATATTATGAATATCATTATTATAAAACATATTGTTTATTCATACACTTATCCATATTCTTTACAAAATATAGTAGTGATATATATGTTAGGTAATTACTAACATAAGTTGGATTTTACCACTATTATTAAAACATTTATTACTATTATTGCCATAGACATTTTGTTATTATGAGTATTATAAAATAATACCATAACATTCTTTATTATTGATATTAAAATCACATGATTTAATCACATACTAACTTGTTGCTAACAAGATATGATAGTACATAAATAGCTACTAATAAAGATAAATTACTAGATCATACCCTCAAATGAACAATAATTCACATCAATAATCTACTAACAAAATTGAACATACCATGAAGATAATTAGAGCTACCATAATCAAAACCTCATTCTCAACGAATGCAAAAGACAAGAAACCAGGTACAAGATCCACAAAACCAATAAACTGAGAGGACACAAAAATACATCATCCACACAAGGGATTGACTCAGGAACTCCCCACCTAAGGATAATAGGGTTAGAGGTAGAATTCCTTCTTATGGAACCTGGTGATATCTCCGTAACAACAACAATGATCGAGGATTTTGAGGGATCTCTCATATCTATGAAGCTAGGTGGAGATGATACCCGGTACCTGCAATCCTGCATCACCAAGAAGAGATACATGTATACATATGGATATACATACAAATCAGATATATGCAAACAGATGACCAGGATCGATACATCGTGTGGACCTCAACTAAGTGAGTAACTACGACTTCATCCTGAGTCATGAAAACACATCAGACACATATCCATGAAACATAAAACATCATGATAATGGTAAGATTCAAATCCTTGGGTTAGCTCCATAAAACATATAAAGATAGATGGTTTTCTAATTTCATGAACATATATATGATAACCATAAATGAGCATATCAATCATATGATAAACATATCATCATCCACAAAACATAAATTTAAATGTATAGTTCTAGCCATCATAATAGAATGTCCAAATTAGGAAGTCCAAGTATCACCATAGGAGAGGGTATTACATGTGCAACCTATAAGGGACATCTTCTGTCATCCATGTATTAGAGATCAGTAAGAGTTCTTAGGTGAAAGACAAGATGTCAGTGGGAGATGGAGAAACCAATCTCAGAATACCACTTGAAGCCTTGAAATGTTGAGAGTGAGATAAAGGCTACACTTGAGACCCTATATGGGTAAGTGCACAAAGATGGGGGACCAAAAAGGAGGTATAAGATGCCACCGTTTTCTTGAAATCAGTAAACTCTGAACTTCAACAAGAAATTGAAGATAGTTAGACTCAAAATTTTAAGATGTGACAAAAACAAGAGTTGTAATACTCTGAATCTAGTTCCTAAACTACTAACTTATTTTGAAAATGGTGGAGATTAAGGCCCTAAAAAAGGGGGAGCACAAAAAGTGGTCCTATTTTTTATCCAAAAACATAACATAGCGTTTGGTGTGTTGCCCCTAAAATGTTCACTTTTTAAAAAAATTTGTTTAATCACTCTGGTGAAAAGTTAGCTAACACTACGTAGTTTATCCCATATTTTTTTGGTATTTTTTTGATGAATGTATCATTTTTGATGAATTTATGAAGTGGAAACATCCTGAAAACATGAAATTTATGTGTGATCCCCCTAGAAATCATTTAAAACTAATCAAAAATCAATTTTTTTTATGAAAGTGTGTAGAATGGAGTCTAGTTTCTAAAAATGTAACTTATTGAAAAATTCATTAAACAAGCCAAAATCTATGCCCAAACTATTGCATGTTGGTTTTTTACAAAAAATGGACATACACAAAAGAAATTAGAGTTGAAAAACTTAACATAATCAGAATTCAAAATAAATTATATGCTTAGACAACTGATGCAGGAGCATCCCAGGGTAGTTGGCTATCCTGCATGTTTGGGAGATTTGATGGAGTCGTGTGGACTTATTTTCATATGTGAGGGGTTTGGTAGAGTTGGATAAACCCACTTGGGTCTTGGGTAATTGGTTTTGATGTATTTAATGGAACTTGGCATGGTCTTGGTTGCTCAGCATGGCCTTGGGGAGCTCGACCTTGCTTGGGATTTTGGTGCCTATTTCAGGCCGTATAAGTAATTTTCCACAAAGAGTTAGAGGCTGAAAATTTCAGGGATTGAAAAGGGCCTATATTTCTACCTACGGTTCGAAGCACGAGTTCTAATTCATCTGGAGCTAGGAGATATCATGATTTTACTAAGACATCTATTTTGGACATTTAATTGTTGTTGTTGGCCGACTTGTGGCATTTAATTTCGGTATTTGTATTTAATTTATGTTCAGGGCCGACCTGTGGCTTAGATTGGTATAAGTAGGGGTTGTGGGGGAAGTCTTTAGGCAATCATTCATCGACTTGGGAGAAGAGGAGGTGGATGTGGAGCGAGTTTTGAGGAGAGCTAATAGCTGCGGCTTGGGAAACAAGGAGATTGCTTGGTGGGCTTGCGAGCACAAGTTTAGATCTTCCTTGGGGGTTCCTACCAGTGTGTGGATCTAGGCTAGCTAGGATTTTGGTTGGATCTTGTGAGATCTTGTGGAGTTTCTATTGTAATTGCATTGTATTTGGCCGTAACCCGGAAGGCCTTACAGTCGGGCATGTTGAATGAAAATATGATGAGTTTTGGCATTGTGTGGTTCTAAATCTTTGTATTGTTATTATATTCTATTGTGTGGTTATTTGCTAGGGGCTAGGACATCTCCATCGGGGATTCTCCTACCTTGCACTGCATCAACAACTAATAGAGAGATTTGCAATATTACGTCGTCTGATTTTTACGTTCTTGAGCCATGAGTAAACCTGACGAGGAGGACACAAAAAAAAAAGTCCTTTTTTTGTATGTTGACTGGAAAACATGTCTCAGGCCTATTTCAATCATCCAAGCCTTTGGGTTAGATCCCCAAGGAAAATCCAAGCCTTAGGATTGGACAATTCAAATCCTTTACAAAGTGCATACGCCCTAAAGCGCGCACGTCCTATAGGGTGTGCACACTATGTAAATTTATGATTTTCATAGCTCGCTCGCACTATGAAAATCATAAATTTACATAGTGTGCATGCCCTATAGGGTGTGCGCCCTATGTAAGATATAGATTCATATAGTGATGAGAAATAGTCAAAGTGAGAGGAAGAGAGAGAGAGAGAGAGAGAGAGAGAGAGAGAGAGAGAGAGAGAGCTCTCTATTTCTCCCTCCCCCATACTCTCTTTCTCTCTCTCCCCCTTATCACTCACTCACTCTCTCTCTCTCCCTCTCCCCTTTATCACTCTCTCTCTCTCACCTTCTCACTCTGACCTTCTGTATCTCTCTCTCTCTCTCTTCTCTCCTCTCTCTCTCTCTCATCACCCCATCTTTCTCTCTCCATTCTCTCCATTCTCTCCTCTCTCTCTCTCTCTCTCTCTCTCTCTCTCTCTCTCTCTCTCTCTCTCTCTCTCTCTCTCTCTCTCTCACACACACACACACATACCTTCTCACTCTCTCTCTCCCTTCTCTCCTCTCTCTCATCACCCCAATCTCTCTCTCTCTCTCTCTCTCTCTCTCTCTCTCTCTCCTCTCTCTCTCTCTCTCTCTCTCTCTCTCTCTCTCTCTCTCTCTCTCTCTCTCTCTCTCTCTCACACCTTCTCACTCTCTCTTCCTTCCTCCTTTCTCTCATCACCCTCTCCCTTTCCCTCCCTCATACTCTCTCTCTCTCTCTCTCTCTCTCTCTCTCTCTCTCTCCCATACCCTTTATATTTTCCCTTTTTCTTGTTATACATAGGGCACATGCCCTATTTAATAGTATTCATAACACTTTTTAGTGTTGCATAGGGTGAGCATGCTATAGCATGCTCGCGCTATGCAAAACTAAAATAAATGGTCTTCTTTGCCAAGGATCTCGTGAAAGAGCCCCATTTTTTCTATTGTTGTAGCGTGCTCGCCCTATGCAAAACTAAAATAAATGGTCTTCTTTGCCAAGGATCTCATGAAAGAGGCCCATTTTTTCTGTTGCTATCTAAGTTCTGCATGTTATTCGAGAAGTATTCACTTTTTATGGTGTTGATAGTGACAAAGAAGCATATTCTATTAATTTGCATGATCATTTTGTTTAAAAATCAACACCGAATTGTGAAAGTCAATCATTATCACCAAAATTTATCAATTGAGGTAAGATTTTTAATTTTTTACATGTGAAATATGAATAAAGAGTGTTTTGGTTTATAATTGGTATGATATAGACTTGTTCAATACATAATTTGATATAATTGTAATAAATTTATATTATAATTTGTCATGTTGTAAGAGGTTTATATTATAATTTGACTTATTATTTTACATTTATATTATATTTTTAAAATTGTAATCAATTCATATGTAGAAATCATCATCATCATGCCAAGGAAACGAGAAAAGAATTTAACACCAGAAGGGCATGAAAGAGACAAAAAGAAGAAAAAGGAAAGAATGAGACAACTTCATGAACAAAAAAATTAGATACCATAGAAGAATATTTTTCTTTGGATGAGGAACATGAAACATCAATACAAAGTAAGAGAGAATTGGAATTGGAATAAAAAAGATAATGAATGAGAAACTTGCATGCAATGAGACAATTGAATTATGAAGATGCGGGGAAATCATCTATGAGTTCCCAAGTTCAAGAGACATCATCATCTAATGTTTGAGGCACACCAATGTATCATGTTGAAGGCACACCATTGTCTACTTTCGAAGGTGGAGGCACACTAATGTATCATGTTGACAGCACACCATTGTCTACTTCTAAAAGTGGAGGCACACCAATGTATCATGTTGAAGGCACACCATTATCTACTTTCAAAGGTGTGGGCACACCCTTGTATCATGTTGAAAGCACACCATTATCTACATCCCAAGGTGTAGGCACAACATCGTCTCATGTTGAAGGCACACAATTATCTACATCCCAAGGTGTAGGCACAACATCGTTTCATGTTGAAGGCACTCAAGATGGTACGCAATTCACACATAATATTTTTGATGCTCCTAGAATTATTAAATATAGAAAGCCAAAATATTTGATTGATATTGATACTAACATTTTTCAAGCAATGCCTGACAAGATTCCCAAGCATACTTTTCAAAGAAATGTTAATCGTATTTGGAGATCATTTTTTGAGAATTTAAACATGACAGGAAGATGTCAACTATTTGTTGAAATGATGAGAAATCTGAAATTTAGGCCCATCATGAAGATTCTTGGACTAAGAATGATAGATGAGTCAAGTAAAAAACTATTGTAAAGAATCTAATGATTGCATATGAGAGTGTGGGTTCTACATCATGCACGAAAGATAGCAATGTCACACAACGTGTACTTACATCAATGATAGTAAGCACTCAAATGAAGAAATCTTGACTCGTTAGAAAGACAAGAAAAACATTAAAAATAAGTAGAAAGTCTCTAATGAGAGCCCTGGGAAGGTGTGAAAGAGTGGAAGATCCAAATAGCAATGAGTTATGGGCATTTTTGGGTAGACTACCATGAAAAGATAAAGCAATTGTTGAAGTTTTGAAATCCTTGATTGAAGAATTTTGGAAGAATAATACATGGGTATCTCCTAATCAAAGATATTTTGTAAGGAGGATTGGTAGTCGAATTCATGTTCCACATCCAAAACATTTTTGGATTCAACTTAGACACAATTCTTTGCAAAATTTATGCATATGTATCCTCAAATTAAAATTAGTCAGAGATATTTTGAAATGTGTAAACCTTTTTATGTGAAGATAAATCACACACACACAACTTGTTGTTGTAGGGTACATATTGAATTTTTTCACCATTTTGAAGTTTATAGAAATATATGTGTAGATTTGTACTCTAACAATGTTTTGCAGGATTGTAACATAAATGTCCCACCTAGATTTTCAAGGGAACTAATATCTACCATTTTATGTGAAAGAGTGGATGGTCAACAATTTTATAAGCTCTCATGCTTGAATGGTACATGCATAGATTGCGGAGGTTTGTGATGTTTGCTAATTTGTCAATATATGGGGAGTATGCATGCAATTGGTAATGAAATAGTGGAATTTGGAAAATATAAGACTGTGACATATAATCTAAAAGATGGAAAAGAGGTTAAAATATGTGATTTAGTAATTGAAAAAATTCTAGTGTATCAGTTCATGGACATTTTTTGTAAAATAATTATTTATGAGTATGCAAGGAATACACATAGAGTGTGACAATTGGATATGCAATTCAAGTTGTGCAAGGACACATTCCCACTTGATACCATTGTTTCAGTTGTGGACTTTGTAGAGAACTACACACTACAACCATAGAATGAGGTGCAAGCAAAGTATTACAGCTCTCAATAGGTTGCTATATTTGTTCATATAGCATTCATGCATGCACCAAACAATATAGAGGAGAATAGAAATATATTGAGGGAGTATCACTTTTATATCAGCGATGATCGCTCGCATTCTACAAAGTTTGTACACGGTTGCTTTCAACTATTTTTTTGGTCATTTGGCAAACAAGGGCATAAAATATCATCGACATATCATATGGTCAGATAATTGTGCATCACAATTCAAGAATTCTCAGATGTTTTATTGGTTGTGTAGGATGCATAAGATTACTGAAATTCAATACATGTGGAATTTCACAGAGGCTAGTCATGGAAAGGGAGAGCACGATGGCACAGGTGCATGTATTAAAAGAGCCTTAGCATGTGAAGAATTAAAGTACAAAGAGAAAGCAACATTGTCAGATGCAAGATGTATTGTCCAATGATGTAACACTACAATGGGTCCAGGTAATGAAGGTGAGTCTACAGTTCATAGATTTTTTTGGTTGATGGATGAAACTAAAATTGCACCATATGAGGATTGTTGTACATTGATAGGATTGAGTGAGCTACACTCTTTTAGAAGTTTTAATGCAGGTTCATGGAGTATCCACACACAACATATGGCATTCTTTTATTCATGTGTAGATGAAGATTGGGATGGGTGTGAGTCAAAAGAATGGGTTGACAAATGGTATACACATATTTTGAGTCCACTTGCCTCATATCATCCCCATGACTCACTACAACCGATAGAAATAGAATCATCCATTGACTTTGATTGCTTATCTGATCTAGTACAACTAGGTAAAATTTTCCACACAAATAATCTCAAATTTAGTACTTTATCATAAATATTTAGTAAACTAATGTCCTCATTATGTTTATATCATTACAAGCCATGTTTTTGTTGTTATTGTTGTTAATATGATTTAGAACAACAGAGAGGGGGGGGGGTGAATCAGTTGTTCTCAGGTCCTGATGTATAAGACAAACTTAAAACTTTACTTCAGAATCAGATCAAACAACCAAAACAAACTTGGTCATCACTGATTCAGTAATAGAAACATATAACAATGCAGTCCACTACCCAGCTGTATCTAACTTGTAAAACATAGAAATGTTCACACCAAAACATTCACACAAGTAGAAACACCAAGATTTATAGTGGAACCCAATATGGGAAAAGCCACTTTGTAACATGCTACTATTATTTTCACTCTTCTGAAATGAGCTCGGTTAAAAGCCAACCCTATCAAAGGTTACAATACACACTGTTAGATGTGACCCGGTTAAAGGATTTCAATCACCCTGTTAAAAGTGAGCCTTGCTAAAGGACTTATATACACTCCATTAGAATGCAACCTCTATTAAAAGGATTTAACATATGACTGTTAGGTCAACCTCTGTTAAAAGGATTTTGACTGTTACAATGGTTAGAAAGTAGCAGCAGTAATGATCTAAAAAACATACAACTCACTTTGCAAATATCAGATCTAATTCCGTACACAAATACTAGTTTATTGACTTTGAAACTTTTCCATCTCCATCTATGATCTGCTCAGAACTTTTCTTCAAGTGATTACCACACTTCACCTTCAACCTTTTTTCTTATACAGTCAATAAAACTTATCTTCCAGTATTTTGGTTTCACCCCATGCATCCACCTCTCAAATCTAATATACGGGTTCCCTTAATACTTTCTTCAATTAGGTTAACTCATCTTTTTCCACTTAATCTTATTTGTAGATCTTAGGGTTAGGTCAGATTCATTGAATCTACCCACATTTTGTTCTTCGCCTCCTTTTCTAGAATCATCTCAAATCTCATAAAGATTTATAATAAAAAGTTTTATAGTGCATTAAATGCTTCCATACAATCAATAAATAAAGTCAACACATTTTACATAATCTAAGAATTCAACAATGTCAGCTCCAAAATTGAATTCTCTTCAAATATAAAAATTGCTAATACTCGGTCAATACTGTGATCATCCACTCGGTCTTCATGTAGAACGCTCGGTAATTACTAAAACTGTTTCCTCGGCATACACTATCTTCCTTGGCAATTTACTGATACTTGGTCGACATTAAATTTTGCTTGGCATTCACTAACTCAGTTGACACTAACATAACTCAACTTAAACATGATTTTATCCATTTCGCTCGGTTAAGCCTACTAGTTTAGTCTTCAATCTTACTAAGATAAATAATACATTGTCTCATCATTGTGCAACATAGTCAAGTACACTTTGTAGTATCAAGATAACTCAACCTTTCCTTAGGTGCTATTGTTACCAGCCTTTCCCCAATCCTTCATAACAGTTCAATAGATATAATACTTTCCTAAGTAGCAACAGTCTTACTAGTTAAGGTTTTGACATCAATGATAATACAACAATTGTTTCAATTGCAGTTTCCAACAATCTCCCTCTTTGGCATTGATGGAAACACCATATGGTATCACTTGAATAACACATGGATTACCAACCAATCCAAAACTTATTTGTCCACTAGAAAAATTTATAATATCCTTAACTTCATTTTGATTTAGAATCTGTAAACTATACTTCTGTGACTGTCAGAAATAATCAGATCTCCCTCTATCCCGATCTTTCATTTCAGTTCATCTCCCACTTATCTTTCAAACTTCCTTTTACTCTTTCAGTATCATGTGTTATCATATTAGTTTCTTCTCCCTCTTTGACAAAAATGCTAAAGCAGCAACATAACATACATCGAACAAATGTAGATAAGATCTATGCAGCTCAGTGTTTCTCCCTCTGTCATCTTGCTTATGACTGATTCATTGTCTGTGCTCTTTCTTCACAAGTCTAGGGCAGTCTTAAAGTGTGACAATCTTCTACATCTTTGTCAAATATTCTGTTGTAGCACATTTGATGCAGTGCTCCTAGCTTGACTAGGCAGCCTCAGTTAGGGGAAGGACCCCTAATTTTCTTCTCAGATACTCATGAGCTTCTCTAGGTAAAGCTTTAGTGAATATGTCTTCTATTTGTTCTTTTGTATTCACATACTGCAGTCGGACTTCTGTGTCTTGTACCAATTCTCTCAAGTAGTGATACTTGATTGCTATGTGTTTGGTCTTTGTATGTATCACTGGATTCTTAGAAATATTGATAGCACTTGTGTTGTCACAGAAAATAACAACAGGTTCAGTGATTTTTTCCTTCATTCCTACCAACAATTGTTTTATCCATACCAGATTTGAACAGTTTACTGCAGCAGCAACATACTCAGCCTCAATAGTAGATTGGGAAATGCAATTTTGTTTCTTGCTTGTCCAAGAAACTAATCTCTATTTAAGAAAGAAAGCTCCACCACTTGTACTCTTCTTGTCATCTACATTTCCTACCCAATCAGCATCAGTATAAACTTTTAGTTCAAATTTGTCATCCTTCTTATAATATAGCCCATAGTCAGCAATTCCTTTCAAATATCTCATAATTCTCTTCACAGCCATCATGTGTGTTTCCTTAAGATTGGTAGAAAATCTTGCCACAATCCCAACAGCTAATGCAATATTTGGTCTACTATGTACAACATACTGCAATTTTCCAATCATGGATCTATACAAAGTCTGATTCACTTCGGCAGCATCATCATTCTTAGACAACTTTTGTCTAGTAACCATAGGAGTACTCACTAGTTTTGAATCTTCCATCCCAAAAGTTTTCAATATTTCATTCGCATACTTAGACTATGTAATGAAAATTCCTTTCTTCATTTGATATACTTGTAAACTAACAAATAATTTAATCTCTCCAAACATGCTCATTTCAAATTCATTTTGCATTTCTTTTGAAAATCTCTTACACAAATCATCTTGTCCACCAAAAATAATGTCATCAACAAAATTTTTTGCTAACAAGATACCTTTCCCTTCCTCATCTTTCATATATAGATTTCTTGTGTCATTTTTCCTTGAAAATCTAATCTGCATTAGATAGTTATGCAACCTCTCATACCATGCTCTAGGAGCTTGCTTCAATCCATACAATACTTTGTTCAGTTTGAATACCATGTGTCTTTTCTTTGGATCAATAAAACCTTCTAGCTATTTTATGTAAACTTCTTCTTCTAGTATACCATTTAAAAATATAGACTTGACATCCATTTGATAAACTTTGAAATCCTTACAAGTAGCATATGCAATCAGAGTTCTTACTCCTTCTAGTCTAGCTATAAGGGAAAATGTCTCCCCATAATCTATTCCTTCTTCTTGTGTGTAGCCTTTGCATACCAGTCTACCTTTGTTCCTAGTGATTTCACCATTTTCATTCATCTTATTTCAAAATACCCACTTTGTTCCTATAACATTCTTATTTTCAAGTCTCGGCACTAAAGTCCAAGTATCATTCTTCTCAATCTGGTCAATCTCTTCATTCATTGCTTGTATCTAGTCTTCATTTTCCAATGCTTCTCTTGTTGACTTAGGTTCAAATTCACACAATAGGCATGTTGGATCCTTGATCTTACTTCTGGTCTGAATTACAACATTCTTGTCTCCAATTATCTGTTCAGGCTTGTGATGTCTTCTTACACATTTTGCCAAAATAGGTTCAGCTCTTGTTTCATCAGGTTCTTCAACAAGATTATTAGATTCATCTTCTGAATGCTCGACAACCTCTTCCTGATAGTCGGTAGTACCATGTTTTCATTCGACATGTTCTTGTTCTTTCTCAGCACTATTTTTCTGATGCTCGACATCATCTATCTATCACTCGACATTGCTTACCCGAGACTCGGCATCAGGTGCAAGTTTGTTACTTGCCTCTTCTTCCTCTTCAATGTATACAAAAGATCTATAATCTTCTGGTTCTCTTTTATTGTCAGCTTTATTTCTTTCTGCATACTCATCAATTCTTACATTCACACTTTGCACAATTTTTTTAGTGTTAGAGTTCAAACACTTATATGCCTCAATTTTTGTGGAATACCCTAGGAATATGCCTTCTTCATTTTTAGCATCAAACTTTCCATTCCTAGTATCTTATAGTATATAGCATTTACTTCCAAAGATTCTAAAGTATTTAACACTTGGTGCATGTCCATGCCATAATTCATAAGGTGTCAGACATGTACCTTTTTTGATTTGTACCTGATTAAGAGTGTAGACAGCAGTGCTTATAGCTTCTTTCTAGTATTTCTGTGGCACATTCTTTTTAATCATCAATGTC
Source organism: Chamaecyparis obtusa (assembly GCA_027943335.1). Lineage (NCBI taxonomy): Eukaryota > Viridiplantae > Streptophyta > Pinopsida > Cupressales > Cupressaceae > Chamaecyparis > Chamaecyparis obtusa. The sequence goes on from BSBK01004040.1 coordinate 454,401, forward strand.
CTTGCACAGTCCAAGATAGATCTATTTCTTCTTTCTGCTATACCATTCTGTGGAGGAGTTTTAGGTGCAGACATCTATCTTTTAATTCCTCTTTCATTGCAAAATAGATTAAATTCATTTGATGTAAATTGTCCACCTCAGTCAAATCTAAGACATTTTAGGTTCCTACCTGTCTCTTTCTCAACTTTAGCCAAATACCACTTAAATAATTAAAAAGCTTTAGATTTTTCTTTTAGAAACATTACATGCATCATCCTGGTATGATCATCAACAAACAAGATAAAGTATGTAGCACCACAGTAAAATTGTACACCCATGGGTTCATAAAGGTTAGTATGAACCAAATCTAAAATATTTTCAGAAGTAAAGGATTTTCTCTTAAAACTTGACTTTGTCAATTTTCCTAACTGACATTCCTTTCACATCACATTCTTAGGTTTCTTCAATCTAGGTAGACCTCTTACTTTCTTTTTCTTTCTTATGTCTACCAAATTGTCAAAGTTAACATGACACAACCTCTTATGCCATAACCAAATCTAATCAAGTTGTGTAATTAAACATAAGCCTTCAGATAGGTCAAGATAGAAAAAATTACCTCTAGTTTACTCTCCACTTCCAATCAGTTCACCAGTGACATCAAATATTTAGCTTTCCTATGATGAAATTCTACTCGGTAACCAGTTTTGTTTAGCTGAGCAACACTTAACAAGTTATAATTAAGACCATCAACCCAGTAAGCATTTTCACAAGATATCTTATCAGTCAGTTTAATCAAACCTTTTCCTCTAACAAGACATGGTGCATCATTACCAAATGTTACAATTTTACCTCTATAATGATATAAAGTTTCAAACTTATCTTTGTCACCAGTCATGTGATGTGAACAACCACTATCAATAATCCATTTATCATTCTTGTTCAAATAAGAAATCAATGCAGTTTTCTCATCCTCATCAGATTCATCTTTCATTGCAACATAGACTACCTCAATTTCAAAATCATCACTATCAGTGTCAGTTACTTCTTCAACAATGTAACAAGATTTCTTATCTTTTCCCTTGTAGTCTTTGTTCCTTCGGTAGCTTCTATCATCTCTTCTATCTTTATGTTTTCTTTTCCTTTCATCATCTTTATCCTTCCTATTAGGACATCTAACAGCTATATGACTGACCTTATTACATGCAAAACATATGATAGGGAGTTTACCTTTGTACTTTCCTTTTCCTCTTCTCAGTCTTCTAGCCATAAGAGCTTTCTAGCTCTTCAAGTTCTTCATCAGAAGTGTCACTGTTGCTTTCACTTTTACTTTCACTTTCACTTTCACTTGTGCATCTTTCTTTTTCCTTCTTAGGCTTGTTCAAAACTAATTGTGACTTAAAAGTAGATTCAACATTTCCAATACTTCCAACAGTGAAATTATCATAGTTAGAGAGTTCAAAAGCAATCAGCTTACCAATCAAACCTTCCAAAGTGAGTGCATTTGCAGAGTTACATCTTGATTCCTGAATAGTTGAGATCTTAATAACATATATAGGGTGTAGAGTTCTTAGTACTTTTCCAATTATAGTTTCATCATCAATAGTTCCATTGGCTTCTCTAATAGCATTTACAACTTCTTTTATTCTACCACGATATTGTGCAATGTTTTCACCTTCTTGCATTCTCATTTCATCAAACTTACCTCTAAGACTCTCGGCCTTTGCTTTTAGTACAAACAAGTCACCACCATAGATCTTTGCAAGAGTGTCCCACATCTCCTTAGTAGTTATACAGTCCTTAATGTCTTCAAATTCTGGATAGCTTAGGGCAGATGCAATCTCCAGCATTGCCTAATTGTGTTTTTTCTTAGCTCTCATTTCTTCAGTAGTCATAGGTGCAATAGGTGAGACATAGTCATTCTCAATGTAGTATTTTGTAGAATCTCCAATACCGGCCAGATGCAGCTTCATCAAGCTTTTCCATGCAAGGAAGTTCTACTTGTTCAACTTCGGTACCTCCTTCTTACACATCTTGATTATTTGCTTCAAGTCCCTTTAAACTTGATTTTTGAATACACCAATAAGCAACATAGCTCTGATACCAATTGTTAATATGATTTAGAACAATAGAGAGGGGGAGCGGTGAATCAGTTGTTCTCAGGTCCTGATATATAAGACAAACTTAAAAATTTACTTTAGAATCAGATCAAACAACCTGTTAGGCCATTTTTCCAGTCATTGCAAAATCTTTTAAAATGGCCTTTTCTCTACAAATTTTGAGGTTGTCCTACCTGGCCTGCAGTCACAGTTTTAACTTGCAAAATAAATCCACTTGGTTTCATGGTCTGTGTGTCTTGCCCTATGTGTTTCATGTGTCACCTTGCTTCAGCTCAAGTCACGTCTGCTAATTCACAAAACCTAGAAAGTTAGTCAAGTTTCATGCTCTGCAGGAAATATTTTTAAAATTTGCCACAGTGTCGAAAACCCTGCAGTGTTTTCAAAAACTCGTGATGTTTTTGGCTTCCTTGTTTACCTTTGTGTCATGTTGAAAATTTTGTGTTTTCGATCTTTCACCAAAAACCCTGTGTGTTTTTGACCTTGCATGTCTTCTTTTTTGCTGGCTCTCCATGTTCATATGTCTTAACTGCGCAAGTCCGACGTGGATGGTGGGTCCAAACTCTTTTTGATTGGCTATCACATGGCCGCATGTCAGACTTTTTTGACATGCGATCATGCGATCGCTTGCCAACTGGCTGTGTGGGTCCCAGTTTCTGTTCAGCTGCCTGGTGGTTTACTTTTCTTTAGTGTGCAAGTGCAACAAGGTGGGCCTGATGTCAGAGGGGAGGTGATGGCTTGTTCCTATTAGTTATCGCATGATCGCATATCAGACTTTTTTGACATGCGACCATGCAACCGACTCCTTCCTTGCGCATGGGGCCCAATGGTGGTTACTGTTTGGTGGTCTGAGGTGATGATGTGGCAGCCTGTGATAAGCTATCACATGATCGCATAGCCCAATTTTTGGCTATGCAATCATGCAACCACTTGCCATGTGTCCTTGGGGCCCATTGGCTGAAAGGGTTGTGGTCCCGGTGGTAGTGTGGTGGCATTTCATTGGTGGGCCTGGGAGATGTAGAGAAGTGGGTGACATGGTGGTTAGTCGCATGTTCGCATAGCCTTTTGCAAGGTTATATGATCATGTGACTAACATTTCTTGTTGACTCCATGCGGTGGTGGTTACGGTAGCGGTCTGCGGGTTGCCGCATGTTTGCATAGCCCGTCTCTAGGCTATGCGATCATGCGATAGGGTGCCACATGTCCTGGGGCCCATTTGTGGCTATTTTGTAGTCCTGGTGGTAGGTGGTGTCATGGCAATTTTTGGTTGGTCCGTGCTGGCGGGATAATAAGGTTTGAACGCGGGCCCAGGTGGGGGTTTCTCGGCAGTGATTTAACGGTCGATAGGTTGCATGTTTGTGGCTTGTTGCATGTTCACGTGAGCTAGTTTTTTAGCTTGTGAACATGCGACAAACCTTGTTGTGGCATCGACAGCGTCACCAGTTAAGAGAAGGTAATGCAGGTGGCGTGTCGCATCTTTGCATAGCCCATTTTTGGGCTATGCAATCATGCAACAACTATTTGGTGTTGCCATTGCGAAGTTAGCCCGAGCTGTTTGGATGGTTAAAACATAGGCTCACGAATTGCATGGTGACCATTGCAGATTCAAATTTGAATTTTTGAGAACTTCCAGTGACCAGAAAGTACCAAATTTATGGAATTCATTATAGAAATGACCCTGTTCGGTGAGAAATGACTGGTTTACTATTTGCGGTGTGGTCCAAGGTGGGGTTGGATCGTTTGCAAAGCTTGTACCATTGTGGTTGTGTGCTCAAGGCATGTTGTAGGGTGTCCTTTTGAGCCTAATTTTGTGATCCCTTGTACTTGCAGAGAAGATTTTCATGATTAGGGATCAGTTCTAGTTTCCTCTTTTTTGGTTTCTTGTGTTTCCCGCCCCTGTAATAACTTTTTAGACCATTTCCAACAGGTCGGATGGTTGAAGTCCTAACCCTAGCTGTCTGAAGCTTGTTGCATCTAATCTTGAGGATCCCAAGGCAGCTAGCGGTATAAGTTGCAGAATTTTGGATTTTGCAAGGGTTCCAAAATCTTGTGCTTTTGGTCCCTAGTTTTTGACTGTAATATATGGATAGAGGTCTGATTTGCTGCCTTTTTTCTCATCTTGTTGTCATGCCAATTGTATGCTGATCTTGATTGTGTTAAGGAAAACATTCTTGAATCCCAATCTTGTATCTTGTGTATGTCTTCTTGCTTGTCTCTGAGCTCATATATGTTAATGTCACAAAGTGTGTTAATGTATGGTAAACAAAGAGTATTTTGAATTTATCTTTGAGTTCCTAACAAAGTTAGGATTAAAGCCTTCTAGGTGAATTCAGTGAGTTTGCAGCCAGGTATAGAATTTGATGTCTTTGTGCTTGAGGGAAATGGGTAATAGGCAAAGCACTTACCCTAGTTTCCATTGTGTTTGACTTAAGGTATTTAGTTGAAGTATACAGTTGGATGACTCTTAGCCCTAGGATAAGGCACTGGTCCCTTCTCTTGAAGTCATGGTTAACAACCACACAAAAATAAACATTCATTTGATAAACTTTTTATAGACTTGTGTTGAGCATTGTATACATCATTTTGAGACTCCTTTGAAGAAGTGAGTCAAGGGTACACCCACCTGAGAATTGAAGCTCAAAGAGTAGAAGGATCCTTTGATCCTTGTCAGTTGGCCCTCTTCCTTGTGGACTTTGGAGTGGTGATAGAGTCAGAGTTTCATTTACATTATCCATCAAAGTGTAAATCTGCAAGTTGAAGATCAAAGGGAATAATCCACAACCAACAAAATGGTGACTCTACTAGGGACAACTATGAAGATATGCATTTTTTAAGAGTCAGTGATTCTACTGGAGAGAATCTAAAGAGAAAAGTATAAGTGTGTTCTTATTTTCCTATTGTTTTGAAGATTTCCCATCTAGGTGGATGGCGACTCAAAGCTTTAAACCAGTGCAACATATTGAAGAAGCATGGATAAGAGGAGAAATACTAGGTCATATGTTAGAAAGAGTCCAAAGGTCACTCTGGAGAAATTACCTAGATAGGAAAATAAGAGCTAGATTAGAAGGAATGGTAAGTCTACTAGTGCTCCCATGAGAGAACAGAGAAATGCAAGAGCCAGAAGACCACATGTATCCTCAAGTGAGGATGGTTCACAAAGCAGAGTTTCTAGATCAGAAGGTGGTCACTCTGAAGAGAGATTTTATGATACCCTTGAGGCTGCATTTCAGGACAAAGGTCCTTTGCCTGTAGGTCAGAATGAACAAAATAGAGATGTGAGTTTAGAAGTTGACCTGGATCTCGATGAAGATCAATTCAGAAGAGAACCCATGAGACATAGGCAGGTCTGTTTCCCATATCAAAATCTTCCTGATATGGATGTGTCATCTAGTTCTGATGATATTATGGTAGATCCTGATGACTTGAATGCATTGAGATTGCAGTTGGCAGAGCAGGATGCCATACATAAAAGATTACAAGAGGAGAGAGAGGCTGAAAAGGTAAATGCTTTGATAAAGAGGTAGTCTCTTTTGAGAAAAATAAATGAAATGAAGCAGAGAAACAAGATTCTTGCTTCTGCTCCTAAAACATTGTAGCATGATGTTTTTGGTGATCTTGTTGCCTTGAGGAGTGAGCAAGAGCGCTTATTGCAGGATCATGAATTTGAAAATGAGGGCCCTGTGGTTAGACAAGTGCAAAGTTATGTCCCTTTGCCTAAAGATAAAGATGGGCATAGGATCACTAGACCTGCTGTTATCATTAATGAGAAAGGAAAGCAGAAGATGGTGGGTGACCAAGCAAGCAAACCAGTGACAATACCATGGAGCCCACCACCTGATTCAAATAAGGACACTGAAATGGAGAGAAGGAGAAAAGAAGATGAGGACCTTGCAAGAGAACTAGAGAGAGCTGAGGTTGACACTGCCATTGCAGAAAAGAAAAGGAAGATCCAATTTTTGTGGGCTTCTTTAGCTAATGCTCTTGGTCCATCTACTACTGAACTAGGTATGCCATCTATGACTACTGCCATTCCACTTAGTAATGCTACTAGTTCTTTTCCTTCTTCATCTGCTAGGATAGGTGCAGATCCTAGGCAGCAGTCAAATGCACAGATAAATGTAGATGCTAGTGTTGATCCTAGGGTTAACACTAGTTCAAGCTTTCAAAGAAGACCTATGAAACTAGAAGGCTATAGGCAAATAAGTTTTGATGGAATTCCTGGCTATCCAAATGCCTTTCCAAGTGATATTAGAGATAAGGTACCTAAGTTTGCTGGTAATAATGTTAGTAGTTGTGAAGAACATCTTAGGTTATTTGTTGATATGCTTAATGATTATGAGGTAGAGCATGAGGATATTGTCATGAAGCTATTTGTTCAATCTCTAATGGAGGATGCTAGAGATTGGTTTAAGAGGCTTCCTGATAGATGTATTGATACTTGGGACTCTTTTGAGAAATATTTCAAGGAGTAGTATGGTGATAGGCCTAATGCTAGCTTCATGTTGAATGAATTCAACACCATAAGGAAAAATCAGAATGAGTCTGCAATTGAATTCAACATGAGATTTTAGAAGGGTATGCATAAGTTGTTCCAAGTTATGCGGTTGGATGACAATGTCTGTCTGACTACATACTTCAATGCATTTGATGGGAAGATGGGATATTTATTGAGGGATAAAGAACCAAGAACTCTTAGGGATGCTTTTAGGATTGCTGTCAATATTGAGAACAACATGAAAATATCAGGAAAATTGGGTGGAAAGAGAGATGACCCAAAGTTGTTTGGGGACAAGAAATACAAAAAAGAAAATGATAAGAATGTTGGATCTAGGAGGCAAGAAGAAGATAAGTTGGATAAGGTGCTTAATGCATTGAAGGATTTGAAGGCACCTACAAATAGGAACATCAGTGCTCCTACCAATGAGAGGCCTCAGTTCAACAACAATTTTAGTAAGCAGAATAGACTGCAGAATTACCCCTACAACACCCAATGGAAAGATGGCAAGCCTATTGTCCCTACTGCAAGAGGAAACAATGACAGAGGTGTCCCTAACCCTTTACATAAAGCTTCAATAAATGTCATGGAGAATGTACCTTGGTGTGTTGCATGTCAGTCCCCTCATTCTGCAGAGCATTGTGTGGTTGCACAATCTATGACTGCAAATCAAGATTGTGGCGATGAGGAGATAGAACAAGAAGAAGAACAAGATGATGTTGGTTGCAACATGGCTTCTTCATATCTAGGATATGAAGATGATTATAATTTTGATGAAGAGGCAGATGTGAATGTGAAGAGACATAATCGGGCCCTTTTTCATCAAGAGGTTTTTTCTGATGGTGAATGCGTTGATTAGAAAACATGTAACATGAACTCTTCTTCCAAGCCAGTAAATTTGAGAAGACCTTCTAGAGAGGAGATGGAGAGGATTACTGCAGAAATGATTGCCCAGGTGCAAACTAGAGGCATGGTGGCAAGGAATACAAATGAGAAAGCTGCAGGAATGTTTATAAAGAGTACCAACTCTGGAGAACCTAATGAGAACAAATCAAAGGTTGATCACATGGTGAAATTAAAGAATGTAAGAGGTAAGCATTGTGAGCCTAAGGGAGTTGGAATTGAAAAGGTCTCTAGTGAGATTGAGAAGCCAGTTAACACAATGGTTAAGGTTGAAAAAATGAGGGTGGTCAATACACCTAATGTGTCAGACAAGCAAAAGGATGTTAAGGCAGTGCAGATTGAGATTCTTGCTTCTACCCCTATTGACATGTTATCTGTATTGTCACAAATTATAGTTAAGGTTCCATTGTCAGAATTATTGAGGATCCCTGAACATAAAGATAAAGCTATTGCAGGGGTTGGTAATACTCACAAAAATGATACTTCATGCAATGGATCTCAGGATAAAGCTTTGAATGATGTTGCTACTCAGGGAATTGCATCCCAAATTCTCCCAATATATTTGGACAGTTCTGTCAATACCAGCCTTGAAAATATTGACCCATTCTTCTTAAGTGTTCCTGTGAATGGGATGAAATTAAGAAATTGTATGATTGATAGTGGTGCCTCTAATACTGTCATGCCTTTCAAAATCATGGAGAGGTTGGGCCTTAAAGTTGATATAGTGCAGGGTAGGTGTTGTGCAATGGATCAAAGGGAGGTACTAGTTATTGGGACTATCAATGCAATGCCATATAGGTTGGCAGCATATCCAGAGAAAAAGCTAACAATGAGTGTTTTAGTGGTGGATATCCCCCCTCATTATGGGATGTTGCTATCTAGAAGCTGGAGTGCTCCCATGGGTGGAAGTTTACAGTGTGATTTGTCCTATGCAACTTTCAAGATTGATGATCAATTTGTCAAGATTGAACGAGAGCCAAGAATATGCCACATGATTGAGAGAAACATAGATAATGAAACCACATGTTTTGTGGATACTGATGTAAATGCTTTTAGGGAAGAGTTCCCTGTATTTGAAAATGAGCTTGTTTTGTCACCTATTTCTACTGAGGTAGGTGCTAACTCTGTGAAGGGTGATTTGTGGGTCATGTACTTTGATGGTGCAAACTGCAAAGATGGTGTAGGAGTAGGTATTTTACTTATTTCTCCTGATGGAAACACCTACAAGTTCATTTCTTTTGTACCAACAATATAGCAGAATATGAGGCCTTGTTGTTAGGATTGAGGTTGGCACAAAAGCATGGTATAAAATGCATAAGTGTTATTGGTGATTCTGAGTTGGTGGTGTCCCAAGTCAGGTCAGTGTATGCCTCCAAGAATAGAAGGTTGAAACAATATAGGAATGTAGTGTGGGATTTGATTGAACATTTTGATGCCTTCAATATTGAGTGGAAGGATAGGAGTAACAACAAGGTGGCTGACTTGTTAGCCAATATTGCAATCAATCCCAATGATGTCACATTCTCTAGTATTTCTAAAGTTAAATTTTAGGCTAGGCCTAGTATACCAGACAATATTGAGAATTGGCAAGTTTTTGATGATGATGATGATATTTTGAAGTTTATGGATTGCAAGGATCAGTATCATGGTTAGGAACTTGATTGTTCAGCCTTGGTTGAGTCAATAGAAGGAAGGGAGGTTGTCTTAGGAAATGAGGTCATTCAGCTTAGAACTAACAAGGTGCCCAAGGGGCTTGTTGTTTTGGAGACTATCTTTGACAATCAAGATAGAGTTCAAAAGAATATCAAAGGAGAAGATCATGTTGATCTTGAGGAGATAAATCTTGGATCACATGAGGCACCTAAGAAAGTATACATTGGTAGAGATATATCTCAAAAGGTGAGGAGACCTTTGATTGAATTGTTGAGGAAATTCAGACATGTTTTTGCATGGTCATATGATGACTTAAAAGTTTATAGAGAGGATTTATTTCAGCATGTTATTCCATTGAAAGAAGATGCTAAACCTTTCCGGCAAAAGCAAAGGCCTATTAATCCTACTTTGGCACCCAAGATGCAAGAAGAATTAATGAAGTTGAGAGATGATGGCTTTATCAAGCCTATAAGGCATTCTTCTTGGGTGTCAAATCTTGTTCCTATAAGAAAAAATAATGGTGACATCAGGCTTTGTGTGGACTTTAGAAATTTGAACATCAGCTCATTGAAAGATAACTATTGTTTGCCCAATATGGAGGCTATGTTGTAGAGAGTAACCGGATCAGAATTGATGTCAATGATGGATGGTTTATCTGGCTATAATTAGGTCATTGTTAAGGAATCAAAATAATTCAAGATAGCCTTTACAACACCTTGGGGAACATATGTTTATGTGAGAATGCCTTTTGGTCTCACAAATGCTAGTGCTACTTTTTAGAGGGCAATGGATGTTGCCTTTTCAGATTTCATTAATGATTTCCTTATTGTATATCAGGATGATCTAATTGCCTATTCCAAGAGGGAAGAGGACCATTGTGCTCATTTAGAAAAAATATTTATGAGGGCCTTGGAATTTGGCATTTCATTAAACCCAAGGAAATGTGATTTTGGTGTCACAGAAGGTAAGTTGCTTGGCCACTTGGTTGGGAAGCAAGGAGTGAGAATTGACCCTGAGAGGGTAGCAGCAATTGATAAAATTCAAAGGCCAAAGAATGTTAAAGGGATTCAGTCCTTCTTTGGTTAGGTCAATTTTCTGAGGAGGTTTGTGACAAACTTTGCAAAGGTTACTAGACCTATTTCCAAGATGTTAAAGAAAGGATCTATAATCAATTGGGAAGGTGAGCCTGATGAGGCTTTCAAGAATATCAAGCAGGCTATCAAAGATGCACTAGTGCTAAAGGCACATGATTATAGTGTCCCAATGCATATCTTTTCTTTTGCATCTTTTCATACTATTGCTGCAGTTTTGTTACAAAAGAATAAGGATGGTTTTGAACAACCTATTGCATTTTTTAGTAAATATTTGCAGGCTACAGAATTAAAGTATGAGATAAATGAGAAACAGGTTTATGCACTTGTGAAGGCAATCAAGGCTTTTAGGTGTTACTTGATGGGAGTAGTTGTGATTGCTTTTGTGCCAAGTGCAGCTGTGAAGGACATTTTCTCATAGCAAGAGGTGTCTGGAAGAAGATGCAGATGGATCAATAGGATCCAAAAATTCAATGTTGAGATCCAGATCACTAAATTGGTTAGAGGACAGGGATTGGCAAAGCTGATGGCCCAATCCAATCTAGATGCAAACTAGGTAAATCATTCCAAAATTGATTATACATGTGATATGGATGATTGTATTTGGTATCAGGATATTATTTAATATTTGAGAAACATGAGGTGTCCAGATAGTATGAATGATAATCAAAAGAGGACATTGAAGTTACAGGCCATCAAGTATGTAATTGTGAAATGTAAGTTGTATAGAAAAAATTTGGATTGCATACTGTTGAAATGTGTAGATGAGGATCAAGCTAATGTGTTGTTGAAGGAGATGCATGAGGGAGTTTGTGGTGGACATTACAAGGGTAAAACAACTGCTCATAAGATCTTGAGAGCAGGATTTTGGTGGCCCACAATCTTCAGGGATGCAGAATAGTTGGTAAGGAGATGTGATGCTTGTCAAAGGTTCTCTGGTAAGCTTAAGTTTTCAGGTAATGTACCATTAAAACCAATAGAAGTTCAAGCTCCTTTCCAACAATGGGGAATTAATTTCATAGGGGAGATACCAAACAAGTCAAGTTGAGGACATTCATGGATCTTAGTTGCCACTGATTATTTTACAAAGTGGGTAGAAGATGTACCTACAAGGAATGCAACTAGCAGAGTGGTAATTGATTTCCTGATGAACAATATTGTTACAAGGTTTGGGTGCCCTGAGAGGATAGTGAGTGACAATGCTATGTGCTTTAGGTCTACTGAATATAAGGACTTTTGCAAAGGTTTGGGAATTTAGATTTCTAATTCCTCACCTTATCATCTGCAAGGAAATGGTCAGGCAGAATCTACTAATAAGGGCTTGATTAAAATCTTGAAGAGGATTCTTGAAAAGAATAAGAGGGCATGGAATTCAAAGTTGCCATTAGCTTTATGGGTTGATAGGGTAACTGTGAAGAGGGCAATTGGTTGTGCACCATTTGACCTGGTGTATGGAATTCATGCTAGAATGCCTCATAATAATTTGTTAGAGATGTATAAGTTTGTGTAGTTGTATGATGATGACATTGATGATGAGATGCAGTTGAGAATTGAGGACCTCATTAGGTTGGATGAAAATAGACGAGAATCAGTTGCAAGGAATGCCAAATTGTAGTTGCAGGTTAAGAATCTATATGATAAAAAGACTATTGACAGAAAGTTTGAACCTGGTGATTTGGTGTTAGTTTGGAATGCCAGATTAGAGGATAAGGGGAAGCATGGTAAATTTGATCCCATCTGGTTAGGGCCATATCTGATTCATGAGAAATGGGGCCAAGAATCTTACATCATCAAGGATTTTAATGGTGATATCTAGGAGTTGCCAATTCATGGACAATTCTTGAAGTAGTACTTCATTTGAAGTACTCTATTTTCCATGAATAGTAGTTAGGGTTGTATATCTTGTAAATCTTTGTATGTAAGTTGCTTTCCCCTGCTCTATTTTGCCCTGGTCTATTAGTTTTTGGTCCTGTCCTGCTTGTTCCTTGTTGTCTACATTTTGTCCTGTGGGATGGTCTGCTTTAACCAGTGATTCTAAGTCTTTGCCATGCTTGCAAGAGACATGCATCCCCAACTTGAGCCACTGTTAGGCCATTTTTCTAGTCATTGCAAAATCCTATAAAATGACCTTTTCTCTGCAAATTTTGAGGTTGTCATGCCTAGCCTGTAGTCACAGTTTTAACTTGCAAAGGAAATCCACTTGGTTTCATGGTGTGTGTGTCTTGCCCTATGTGTTTCATGTGTCACCTTGCTTCAGCCCAAGTCGCATCTACTAATTCGCAAAACCTAGAAAGTTAGTCGAGTTTCATGCTCTGTAGAAAATGTTTTCAAAATTTGCCACAGTGTCGAAAACCCTGCAGTGTTTTCAAAAAATTGTGATGTTTTTGGCTTCCTTGTTTACCTTTGTGTCATGTTGAAAATTTTGTGTTTTTTTATCTTTCACCAAAAACCCTATGTGTTTTTCACCTTGCATGTCTTCTTTTCTACTGGCTCTCCTTGTTCATATGTCTTAATTGCGCAAGTCTGACATGGATGCTGGGTCCAGGCTCTTTCTGATTGGCTGTCACATGGGTGCATGTCAAAATTTTTTGACATGCGATCATGTGACCGCTTGCCACCTGGCCGTGCGGGTCCCAGTTTCTATTTAGCTACATGGTAGTTTACTTTGCTTTAGTGCGCAAGTGTGACGAGGTGGGCCCGATGTCGGAGGGGAGGTGATGGCGTGTTCCTATTGGTTGTCGCATGATCACATATCAGACTTTTCTGACATGTGACCATGCGACTGACTCCTTCCTTGTGCATGGGACCTGATGGTGGTTACTATTTGGTGGTCCGAGGTGATGATGTGTTAGCCTGTGATAGGCTGTCGCATGATCACATAGCCCAATTTTTGGCTATGCAATCATGCGACTGCTTGCCACGTGTCCTTGGGGCCCATTAGTAAAAAGGGGTGTGGTCCCGGTGGTAGTGTGGTGGCATTTTGTTGGTGGGCCCGGGAGATGCAGAGAAGTGGGTGACATGGCGGTTAGTCGCATGTTCGCATAGCCTTTTGCAAGGCTATGTGATAAGGCGACTGACATTTCTTGTTGACTCCGTGTGGTGGCACTTATGGTAGCGGTCTGTGGGTTGCCGCATGTTCATATAGCCCGTCTCCGGGCCATGTGATCATGTGACAGGGTGCCACGTCTCCTGGGGCCCGTTTGTGGCTATTTTGTGATCCTGGTGGTAGGTGGTGTCGTAGCAATTTTTGGTTGGTCCGTGCTAGCGGGATAATGAGGTTTGAATGCGGGCCTAGGTGGGGGTTTCTCACTGGTGATTTGACGGTCGGCAGGTTGCATGTTTGTGGCTTGTCGCATGTTCATGTGAGCTAGTTTTCTGGCTTGCGAACATGTGACAAACCCTATTGTGGCATCGGTAGCATCGGTAGTTAAGAGAAGGTAATGCAGGTGGTGTGTCACATGTTCGCATAGCCCATTTCCATGCTATGCGATCATGCGACAACTGTTTGGCATCACCATTGCAGAGTTAGCCTGAGATGTTTGGATGGTTAAAACACAGGCCTGCAAATTGCATGGTGATTGTTGCAGATTCAAATTTGAATTTCTAAGAACTTCCAGTGACCAGAAAGTACCAAATTTATGGAATTCATTATAGAAATGACCCTGTTCGGTGAGAAATGACTGATTTGCTATTTGCGGTGTGGTCCAGGGTGTGGTTGGATCATTTGTAGAGCTTGTACCGTTGTGGTTGTGTGCTCAAGGCATGTTGCAGGGTGTCCTTTTGAGCCCAATTTTGTGATCCCTTATACTTGCAGAGAAGATTTTCATGATTAGGGATCAGTTTTGGTTTCCTCTTTTCTGGTTTCCTATGTTTCCCGCCCCTATAATAACTTTTTAGACCGTTTCCAGTAGATCAGGTGGTTGAAGTCCTAACCCTAGCTGTCTGAAGCTTGTTGCATCTGATCTTGAGGATCCCAAGGCAGCTAGTGGTATAAGTTGCAAAATTTTGGATTTTGCAAGGGTTCCAAAATCTTTTGCTTTTGGTCCCTGGTTTTTTATTGTAATATATGGATAGAGGTCTAATTTGGTGCCTTTTTTCTCATCTTGCTATCATGCCAATTGTATGCTGATCTTGATTATGTTAAGGAAAACATTCTTGAATCCCAATCTTGTATCTTGTGTATGTCTTCTTGCTTGTCTCTGAGCTCATATATGTTAATGTCATAAAGTGTGTTAATGTATGGTAAACAAAGAGTATTTTGAATTTATCTTTGAGTTCCTAACAAAGTTAGGATTAAAGTCTTCTAGGTGAATTCAGTGAGTTTGCAGCCAGGTATAGAATTTGATGTCCTTGTGCTTGAGGGAAAGGGGTAATAGGCAAAGCACTTACCCTAGTTTCCATTGTGTTTAACTTAAGGTATTTAGTTGAAGTATATGGTTGGATGACTCTTAGCCCTGGGATAAGCCACTGGTCACTTCTCTTGAAGTCATGGTTAACAACCACACAAACATAAACAATCATTTGATAACCTTTTATAGACTTGTGTTGAGCATTGTATACATCATTTTGAGACTCCTTTGAAGAAGTGAGTCAAGGCTACACACGCTTGAGCATTGAAGCTCAAAGAGTAGAAGGATCCTTTGATCCTTGTCAGTTGGCCCTCTTTCTTGTGGACTTTGGAGTGGTGATAGAGTCAGAGTTTCATTTACATTATCCATCAAAGTGTAAATCTGCAAGTTGAAGATCAAAGGGAATAATCGACAACCAACACAACCAAAATAAATTCGGTCATCACTGATTTAGTAATAGAAACATATAACAATGCAGTCCACTACCTAGCTGTATCTAACTTGTAAAACACAAAAATATTCACACCAAAACATTCACACAAGTATAAACACCAGGATTTATAGTAGAAACCCAATATGGGAAAAACCACTTTGTAACATGCTATTATTATTTTCACTCTTTTGAAGTGAGCTCAGTTAAAAGCCAACCTTGTTAAAGCTTACAATACACACTGTCAGGTGTGACCCAGTTAAAGGATTTCAGTCACCCTGTTAAAAGTGAGCCTTGCTAAAGGACTTATATACACTCCATTAGAATGCAACCTCTGTTAAAAAGATTTAACTTATGACTGTTAGGTCAACCTCTGTTAAATAGATTTTGACTATTACAATGGTTATAAAGTAGCAGCAGTAATGATCTGAAAAAACATACAACTCACTTTGCAAATATCAGATCCAATTCTATACAAAAATACTGGTTTACTGACTTTGAAAATTTGCCATCTCCATCTTTGATTTTCTCAAAACTTTTCTTCAAGCGATCACCACACTTCACCTTCAGCCTTTTTGCTTATACAGTCAATAAAACTTATCTTCTAGTATTCTAGTTTCACCCCATGCATCCACCTCTCAAATCCAATATACAGGTTCCCTTAATACTTTCTTCAATTAGGTTAACTCATCTTTTGCTTCTTAATCTTATTCACAGATCTTAGGGTTAGGTCAGATTCATTAAATCTACCCATATTTTGTTCTTCACCTCCTTTTCTAGAATCATCTCAAATCTCATAAAGATTTACAATAAAATATTTTACAGTGCATTAAATGGTTCCATACAATCAATAAATAAAGTCAACACATTTTACATAATCTAAGAATTCAACAATGTCGGCTCCAAAATTGAATTCTCTTCAAATATAAAAATTGCTGATGCTCGGTCAATACTGTGATCATCCACTCGGTCTTCATGTAGAACGCTCCGTCGTTACTAAAACTGTTTCCTCGGCATACATTGTCTTCCTCGATAATTTACTGATACTCAGTCGACATTAGATTTTGCTCAGCATTCACTAACTCAGTCGACACTAACATAGCTTGGCTTAAACATGATTTTATCCATTTCTCTTGGTTAAGCCTACCAGTTTAGTCTTCAATCTTACTAAGATAAACAATACATTGTCTCATCATTGTGCAACATAGTCAAGTACACTTTGTAGTATCAAGATAACTCAACCTTTCCTTAGGTGCTATTGTTACCAGCCTTGCCTCAATCCTTCACAACAATTCAATAGATATAGTACTTTCCTAAGTAGCAACAGTCTTACTAGTTAAGGTTTTGACATCAATGACAATACAACAATTGTTTCAATTGTAGTTTTCAACAATTGCACCCAAAGACAATGAAGAACGGACATATTATTATTTGTGTCATTGTTTTGAGGCAAAAAATAAATTGGATCACTCGGTTATCGATGGTGAAGAATTAGAATACCCTATAGGAGTAGTGGTTGTAACTGGTACATGGCTTAGACAGTATGCTATGAAGAACCCTAGGCTGTGGTTGTTTGAGGATTGGGAGACACACAAAAAGATTCTTCATTATTCAAACCTCATTGTTGCATCAAATGTCCTCTTGATTAGATATGGGGGAAGACCGCATAATAAAACTCTTTGGAAGGTTCGTGAGTCAGACCATTAGGCAATGCTTGAGACAATCAAGGGTAGGGTAGACCCAATTGGTTCATTGGACTAAATGGAGATACAAAATATCATAACATGTCAAATTTATATAGCATTGTAAATTGGGTGGACTATAAATTGCTCATGCATTACCCTATATGTATAACAGGAAGTTTGTAAGATTTAATGACAACCTTTCTCTTCTATTTTTTGGGGCAATACTGGATTGTTTTCTCTACTCAGCTCTTTCCTCTGGTGCTCCTATTGAGCTGAGTTGTAAAAATATTTCTCATTATTAATAAAAAAAACTTTATGTTGTTATGCCAATCTTATAACAAACAAATTCTTATACTATAAATCTTATAACAAATAGATTCTTCAGGCATAATCTAGAGTAGTAGATAACCCTTCCACATTGACTAAATTAATTAAACTCCAAGTTATTAAAATGAAAGATCTATACAATAACCACATCCTTATAATAGAAATCTTATAACAGAGATTTTTCACAGCATACATAGTATAATTCATGATAATAGCCATAAACTATATTCATATTGTAACATACATAGCATAATTCATATATTCTTTACATACACTAAGATCCTAGTTCAGTATTAAATTCCCCACATTCAGTTCACAATCACTTCTACCTCAAACCATCCAAACAAGCCCATTGTAACATAAACCCAAGCCAAAACCAACTTCTAAACAATCCTACCATAAACACCATGTACAAAAAACCTAAAATCTTCCAACAAAACCTAACCTAGAGTAGTAGGAAACTTGGTAACAACCTTACTTCCTTCAGAAGTAGCATGCCTAGCCAGCTCTCTAGGAAGAACAAACTTGACAACAATCTCAATTTCTCTGGAGGAAAGTGTCACAATCTTGTTATATTTCAGCAGAGAAGCAACCTCAGGAGTAATCTTATAAAAAATATCAATCATGAAGCTCTCCATGATATCCATGGCAACACTAGATATTCCATTGGAGGGATGCACTTGTTTCAACACCTTGTATTCTCAGATTTTATTGCTTTGACTGCTGAATCCTTTGTGGGCTTGAACATCACTTTCTTTTCTTTTCTCAGCTTTGGAGAATCCTTTACTTCATTCTCTCCTTTCATACCATCTTCTTTAAGACTCCACACCTTAGGTTTCCTTCAGCAACTCCATATCCACCATATAAAACAAGTTCTTGGTTCATGCTTGTTTAAGCTTGCCAATTAGTTGGACCATCAATAAAATTATTGATCACCTCTTCAAATGGTGATCAAAGTATTTGAATACCCTTTTTCAAGTTGCATAACATATGTCAAAAAAAAGACTATGTGTTTTGGAACATCACACCATAAAATTGCTAATTCATGTTTCCCAACTAGGCCTAATAGGCTCAATTAACAAAGCAGCCCTATTAAGGACTCACTCCCAGACCTTTCCACTTTCAACAATTTCTTAAAATGACTCTAATTAGAGGATTCTACCATCAATTTGAATATTTGACACTTCTAGATGTAAAAGCCCCAAATTGGTCCCAAAACCCCCTAGAAACTAGGGCTCGCCCAATGTCTCATCTCCCAGCACCATAGAAAATGAACCAAAGTTGATTCACCATCATTTGACCATCCTATGATGGATTCATGCATAAAATACCCCCCTCCAAAGGCTAGAACGTCTACTGTTGTACCCTTGCACCAATTTGATGACCCTTATGCACCCTTCAAACTCATCAAACTCCTTCAATCACTCTCAACTTGCTAACTCTTCTTCTTTCCTACATGTCCAATGTTAGAATACTAAGTTACAAGGTTTGGATCCATCCCCAAGTGACAAAAAATACATAAAGGGGATGGATCAATGAATTGCCCTCTCTAGTAGCCCTGCAACGAAGGAAAATGTCACTTATCTTTGAAACTTTCCAAAGGACTAATCAAAAAAATTAACTTTTTGAGTACCCTTTTCTTAGTACATTGTCATATCCAAAGGAAATATATGGTTGTTTTGGAGTGTGTATTGCTGCTCACCCCTATGGCTCCAAAAATGCATGAAAATTAAGTGATTTAACAAAGGAACTATATGAAATAATTAACCCCAAGACTTCAAACTATAGACAATATATTATTATGTCATAAAACCTCTAAATACCAAAGGAATTATACTCAGACCTCCTATAACCCCAAATTTGGTCTCTTCAAACCCTTAAACCAAGGGTTTCTCAAATCAATGCCCTCCAATCACTTCTAGGTTCAAACGGTTATTGATTAACCTTTAAATGAACAATGTAAGATAATCCAAATCATCAGATATCCCTATCCTCAAGACCAATCTTCTAGTGCTATACCCTTGCCACGAAATTCAATGTATTTTCCACCATTTGCTGACTGTGATCACTTCTTTCACTTTTCTGTGCACCAAAGCATTAGATTTGTATTATACATGTTAGATATGCTCATTCCATGAAAGTTAGGCCTTTTCTTTCATGGGATGAGGCTTATCTTTCTTGATGCTGAGCTCATTTGATGTGGCTATATATGATATGTATGATGTACTTTACAAAGTGTTTTATGATTAACTAATTTCAACTTATTATATGATGCAACTGAGTGTCAACATAGTCATTATATATGGTATGTTTTACTATTTTTTTTAGAACTAATGCTTCTAGTGAATCCAAATTTAGTTGTTATAAAGATGAGATGTTAGTGAATGACTTCTTGCTAATACTACTCTTCCATCAGATCTAGATTTCAACCCTTTTGTGGATCTATAGGCACAATCACGATCCCACAAGATTGGCCAAGAGAAAACTATGATTGTATATCAACTGATTACAAAATGTTCAGTTGAGGAGAAAATATTGCAATGATCAAGAAGAAAATGAAATCAAGCCTCAAATTGGTTCATCAGTAGGCAAAGAATTTGGTCATGCACTTCATTCTAGCACCAAAAATATTTCTATTAGAAATGCCTATTTGTTAATGGCCTTGCATTTACGAGACTTGGGAAACCAGGTTACTCATGTTGGGCATTATCCCTGAAATGTAAGTTCATTGCCACCTTTGGTAAGGCAATCTCACTCCTCATTTTACAACAAAGGGCAACCATCTATGGTCCAAGGTTTTAATTCAGCTGACAAGTGGAGAGCTTCTCAAGGTACTGATCTCTTTCATAGAGAAGTTCCTAATTCATCTCAAGGTTCTCATTTAGGTGACCAACTCCTTGGAGGTCCACAAATAGACCTATTAATTTCCCAAATTGGTAAAAGGGTTAGATGCAATTTTGGAAAGAGTATCCCAATTGAAGAGAAATGGAAATTCCAGTGATCTTGAAGTTATTGCTGATCCAATGGGTGTATCTCCTCCACTGACAAATATAACTACTTCCAGAGACTTGAGTTTTAATGGAGACTGTTTGTTCCCAAGCATGCCCCAGTTGAGCAGATGAACTAGGTTACTCATGTTGGGCATTATCCTTGGAATGTAAGTTCATTGCCACCTTTGGCAAGGCAGTCTCACTCCTCATTTTACAACAAAGGGCAGCCATCTATGGTCCAAGGTTTTAATTCAGCTAACAAGTTTAAATGGAGACTTGGGAAACTAGGTTACTCATGTTGGGCATTATCCCTGAAATGTAAGTTCATTGCCACCTTTGGCAAGGCAGTCTCACTCCTCATTTTACAACAAAGGGCAGCCATCTATAGTCTAAGGTTTTAATTTAGTTGACAAGTGGAGAGCTTCTCAAGGTACTAATCTCTTTCATAGAGAATTTCCCAATTCATCTCAAGGTTCTCGTTTAGGTGACCAATTCCTTGGAGGTCCACAAATAGACCCATTAATTTCCCAAATTGGTAAGAGGGTAGATGCAATTTTGGAAAGAGTATCCCAATTGAAGAGAAATGGAAATTCTAGTGACCATGAAGTTATTGTAGATCCAATGGGTGTATCTCCTTCACTGACAAATATAACTACTTCCAAAGACTTGAGTTTAAATGGAGATTGTTTCTTCCCAAACATGCTCCTGTTGAGCAGATGAACCAGGGTACTCATGTTGGGCATTATCCCTAAAATGTAAGTTCATTTCCACCTTTGGCAAGGTAGTCTCACTCATTTTACAACAAATGATAGCCATATATGGTCCAAGGTTTTAATTTAGCTGACAAGTTTAAATGGAGACTTGGGAAACTAGGTTACTCATGTTGTACATTATCCTTGAAATGTAAGATCATTGCCACCTTTGGAAAGGTAGTCTCACTCCTGATTTTACAACAAAGGGCAGCCATCTATGGCCCAAGGTTTTAATTTAGCTAACAAGTGGAGAGCTTCTCAAGGTACTGATCTCTTTCATAGGGAAGTTCACAATTCATCTCAAGGTTCTCATTTAGGTGACCAACTCCTTGGAGGTCCACAAATAGACCCATTAATTTCCCAAATTGGTAAAAGGGTAGATGCAATTTTGGAAATAGTATCCCAATTGAAGATAAATAGAAATTCTAGTGACCATGAAGTTATTGCCAATCAAATGGGTGTATCTCCTCCACTGACAAATATAATTACTTCCAAAGACTTGAGTTTAAATGGAGACTATTTGTTCCCAAACATGCCCCAGTCAAGCAAATGAACCAGATGTTGCTTGAGTAAAGAAGATAGTGGTTTATTAAAGCATCTACATTATCCCACTTGCTACCAGTTACTACTTTTTGAGTGGCTGGCCAGTTGCTTCAGTGCAGGATTTCTGTAATATATAATGTCCTCATGCAAGTACATGCCAATTTTTGTAAACATTTTCTCTTGTAAAGGGTTAGTGAGCAATATCAAAGAAAAGGTTCTTGCATGGATCTGTAATGTCCCTATCTAGGACCTTACTCACTTTGCTTAAATCTCCTAATTAGAATTTGGATTTCTAATGCCTACTGTGATATTATTTAAGTTTGACTTTCTTCTTACTGATTAATATTGTAATGAATTGGTTATCCTTGTTTTGATTCTCTCAATTAAATATATATATATATATATATATATATATATATATATATATATATATATATATATATATATATATATATATATATATATATATATATATATATATATATATATATATATATTCTATTATATGAATGACTTGTAAAAGAATGAGCACAATCAATGAGATTATCCAAATATGATTATAATGACAAGGATTGAGTTTATTATAGATCCTAAAATTCTATTCTCAAATGAGAATTTTTTCTCCTATCTTTCCAATGTTGCGTATCTTTCCAACCATCGGTCGTAGCATCAATCCATCTATTCCAACAACTCTGAATCCTAGTGGCAACCTCATTCGCAATGCACATTCATTTGATTACCGCCGATGACTCCGTGCTGAAGTGTCCCTCAAGGTCCCTTAAGCATGAAATCAATGATATTTGTAGGGTCATCTCTCATAGTTTGTGTGAGGTAGCATGGATCTGTCAGTTGCTACGGGACCATGTTGCTGGGGCCTACACAAGCCTGTCTCAATTTTTAGAGATTCAAGTTTGTTTAAAATCGGCAACACATTCTTGGTTGATAGCAGAACTCACAATGTTCCTCAATTCAAATGGTCAATGTTGCATATCTTTCCAACCGTCAGTCGTATCATCGATCTGTTTATTCCAACAGCTCCAAATGGATGGGTAAATACTAGTGGCAACCTCGTTCGGCACACATAGTTATTCGATCACCGCCAACGACTCCATGTTGAAGTGTCCCTCAAGGTCCCTTGAGCATGAAATCAGTGATCTTTGTGGGGTCGTATCTCGGAGCTCGTGCAAGGTAGCATGGATCTGTCAGTTGCTATAGGACTGTGTTGTCGGGGCCTACAAAATCCTATCTCAATTTTTAGAGATTAAAGTTTGTTTAAAATCAACAACACATTCTTGGTCGATGTCAGAACTCACAGTGTTCCTCAGTTCAAATGGCCAATATTACATATCTTTCCAACCGTCGGTCATAGTATCGATCTATCTGTTCCAACAGCTTTGAATGGCTGGGTAAACACTACTAGCAACCTCACTCAGCATGTACAGTCATTCGATCCCCACTGATAACTCCGTGCTGAAGTGTCCCTCAAGGTCCCTTCACACTAGTACATTTGACCTTATTTTTTGACTAAACAATTTGACCATCAAATAAAAAGGTTTAGGTTGGTCAGATTATAGAAGGAAAGCTTTTATTTTTTTAATACATGCCCGTGTTGGTTGAAAGTTCAACGAACACCATGTTGGTCAAAATTTTGACCAACATAGGCATAACTTAAAGTAAAAAAAAGGTTTCAAACCTCATTTCATTACTAGATAATTGCAGCGCTCATGAAGGAGGAATAGCTAGAAGCTGGAACAAGTTTAAGACTTGAACAAGAGGTATGTCATGAATTACTCTCCATTTAAAGCTCCCATCATTGGATTCAGATGTAATTTTTGGCTGTAATCAATAAAATTGAAACCATTTCCTGCAACTTTTGAAGTAACAGTGGATTGGCATGCATTGGTGCAAAGGTTTGAGACTGAGAAACTGATAGATTTAGGTAGGCTCAAGTCTTATTCCTTAGGCCTGATACTAGGGTTATCCAAACTATCAGGCATAACCTGCACCTCCACCATGGGTATTTGCTAGCTGCATTGTTAAAATAATAACCAAAATACGAGAGACAGGAAATTGTTTAACACTTTGAGTTAGGAATAAGGAGATTTACCATGAATAATCACAATTTTAGGAGCATTCACCAAAGAAAGAAGCAACAAGGAGACAATATTTTGAAGGGGGAAAAGCATTAAAAAACCCCCATGATATAATGAAAGTGGCAAAAAATACTTAAGAATGAGAAAAAGAGATAGAGTGAGAGCTTAGCTCATACAATGTTGAAGAAGAAGAAGAATCTCATCAATGAGAGAAGGAGAGCCATCTCTTTTAATATAGATGTGAGAAAGGAGTTGCGTTGTAACTCCCATTTTTGTCTATGCCACATTTCACTAGTGTGTGAGACAAGTGTAAGATTCCTTATAAGGAGGAATATCTATTTTCTTTAATAAAGGAATTACAAAAATGACATGTCCTCCCACTTGGACTAGAGGACAAATACAATAGGATACCTTGGTTTATCCTTACATATTTACCAAGGAAAGATTAAAATTCTAACACCCCTCTTTAATCTTTACTTGGGGGTTTACAAAAATCTGCAACTGGATTATCCTTCTTGTAGTAGAGGAGGAAAACTTATTTTTCTTCACTTTGTGTTGATATGAGGTGACAGTGTAATGATAAATGCTTGGATCTTGAAATAGGATTCCTTTGATTTTTGTAATGCAGGAGTGTAGGTGTTTGTGGATATAGGCCCAAATCTGTAAGTAAACTTTGAGATTGTTCGTTGTTACTTGTCCAAGAAAGATCACCTGAATCTACAAAAAAATAAGAACCATGAGGGGATCTCCCATTATTGGGATTTCCTCCTAAAACTGAATTAGTAGAAGCTGAATGTGAATCATCAAAAGAATTTCATCATAAAGAGGTTTTGTAAACCAAATGGATTCATTACTAGATACATAATAAAGAATAGAAATAGGACAATCACCATCAATAATATCATCAAGAAGATTAGAGTTTAGGGAAGGAGATTGGTCCTCCATAATAACCATTTGAGTGTCACAAAATTCATGATCTACTTTGGAGGAAATAGGAACATAATTTCTTGTAATACATAAGGGCAAGGTGACATTGATAAACATATTAATAATTGCATCTTCTTGTTCTAAAGCAGAATAAGTATAAGAAACATCATCAACCTGTAACATGTTATCTCTATGAGGAAAATAGGAAGCGAGGGGATCATCCCCAAAACAAACATCATCACATGGGTCATCCCAAATAGGAAAATCATTTAAAGGGTACATAATGTCACAGTGCGGTGTAGAGGTTTGATTTGCTTGATTAATAAGGGGATCAAGTTTCTCGTAAGTTTGAAATGTGTTCTCTAAGACATGCCAAGCCTGATGAGCCATAGTACAATCTGAGATAAGATGATATAAATCTGAATTTAATGAGAATCCAATTAGACCAAATGCTTCCTCATCTTTCAACTGCTAGGAATCCTAGTCAGCTTGAGGAGTGGTGGATGTCGGTTTCAAATTTGGTGAAGACACAATATCCAAAAGGTGTCGAGATTTTAAAAAATCAGACATGTGTAGCCTCCAAATAATATAATTGGAACTCGTGAGTTTAAATTTTGGTATTGACGTAGACATGATAAAACAAAAAAAAAATTACAAATGAGATTGAACAGATTCAGATAAAAAAAAAAAAATTAAAAAAAATTATTAAACACTTAACAAGAGTGAGCTAGAAAATAAAAACAAATATATAAGATTGAATTATCTAATAAATAGATATATAGAATAATGTATAGCAGGAACTTAAATTTGTTTACACAAAAAATTAGAAACAAAAATATTTTTTAAACTTAAATACTATGATAAACTTGAATAAATTAAATGATAATTCAATAAAAAGGATTAAAAGATATAATATTGAGAATGTAAATGTAGAACAGAACAATAAATGCAGCTTAGATAGAACTCCAAAAAAAACTAAATTGAAGATTTGAAGATTTTTTTAAAAGGTAATTTAAATGTTATAAAACTATTAAACGTTATTGATAAATATGATGAAACTAACTAATTTTTTATATTTTTAAGCTAACAATGATAAAGAAATTTAAACTAATAATAATGGAATGTTAAAAAAAATTAATAACAAACCAATGAAATTATTATTAACTAATACTCAAAGTGAATTAAAAATAATATCAAAACAACGTAAATAAATTATGTAACTGAATTTACACCAGTCAAAAACTAACTTATAAAAAGTTCAAACTAGAATCTAAGTATGGATAAATCCAGATATGCAGAGAAATAAAAGAATCTCGGAGCTATTTCAAACTAATTCTGAACTTATTTAGAATGCGCTGCAAGATGCCTGCAACCACCAAAAATCAAAAAAATGTTGACAGCATAAATTTAATAATGTATACTAATTAAAAGTTTGCAGACAAAATGAAACAATAGGCTTAGCTCAAACAGTTGTGATCAGAAAGAATTGCTTGCAAAAAAAGGTATGCTATTCTAATTCATGTGCTCACTGAATATAAAAAAAAATGAACTAAAATTTGAACAGCTACTTATCCAAAGGTGGATATCCTTTCTTCCTTAACCAAAACTAACCAAAAAAAAACTAAATTAGCACTACTCCTAGGAGCAGAGAAACGTAGGCAGTCCTGCAATATAAAATATGTAATTAAAATGATTAGACCGGAATACGCTTGGTGAGGAGTCTCTTGATTTAAGTTTCAAGGACTATATTAGTGCCAGCTATGCAACAACTTCTCTTGAAGACTTGCAAGTAAATGTAAATGAAAGTGGACCAATTAAGGGACACACGCACTGGCAAGTTTATTTTATTTTATTAGTTATTAATAATATCTTTACGTTATGTTATGTAGCCAGTATGGAGACGTTATAAAATTGAAATTTAGTAAACATACCTGCAGCAGAGACATTAGTAGCAGAAAACAATAAAAGAAAGAAACTTATATAGAAAACGTTGAGGGAGCTATCATAAGATAATGGTAGACTTTGAGGAAGCTTGATGTTATTTTTGCTTGAATGTTTTTCTGCCTGCAAAAAAATGTTAGCCGAATGAAAAGAAAAAACTTTAATGAAAAAGAAATGCTTGATAAAAGAACAATGAGCACGATAAAAGTAAAGAAATAAAAAAACATTATTAAGAATCGATGAAACAAATGCAAACTGCCCTTAGATAGAATAAAATGCTGTATTTAAAAAAGAAAATAACAGTATACTGAAAATGTAAATATCTTGATGCTTTGAAAAATTAGAAACTAGCAATGATAAAAAATGAGATAAAGATTATGTCAGATAAATCATAGATATTCTAGTGGTAATAACTTCCTGTCAGATATAGACTATTTGCAGCGTGAAGTGTGGTTTAGCTTATACTAGAGATTTTTTTTTAAAATGACAAAACTAAAAGAATATACTAATTTAAGAGAAGTAAAAGAAGGAGATTCCTGTCCGTTATGGATAGGCTGAGTTTAAGGAGGACACGAGTGCAAGAAGAACGATCGTGGGTGCAAGAAATTGCATGGGAATGAGAGTCTACCCTACTATATTCCCTTGCGCAAGGCTGCAATAATGTGCAGACTCTATGGAGAGGTAGATTAGCAGGAAAACATACACTCAGTTGCGGTTCTCGACAATTGTTGTTCAAGCATGATTACGTGCAATGGCTGCTCATAATGACTTTCACTTTTGGAGGCAAACAAAAGATCCCCATGAGACTGAGAGTTGATGTGTCTGTCAGACTCCGATAAGAGGTTTCTTGTGTTCAACTCTCAGTTCCTTCTATAGTAGAGATCCGCGAGTAGCAATATGCACAAACAGGTATTTACGATCGCAACGATAACAAGCAAAGGATAGCGCATGAATCAAAGAAGTAGAGAAAATGTTCTTAGAATATATTTATAAAACCTGCAAAACATTTTTAATATTAAACCTGGGAGTTAAGCTTGAAAATTTTTTTTTACATCAACAGATTTGAATAATTGAAGATAAAATGTGTTTTAACTTATAAAGCTTGCAGATAAGTAGAACAAAGGTATCAGATTTTGAAGTCTATTTGGATAATATAAGAATAGCAGAAAAAAATGATTAGAATGAAAATATACAATAGAAAACTTGCAAAAAGAGTTAGATTAAAGATATTTAATGAAAATATTAAACATATTAGAGATCAGATTTGAAAAAAAAGATGATGAACAGAGCCAAGATTGAAATGTCTCCAAACCTACACAAAACAAATAAAAAATGTATCCAATAGAAAAATCGGGTTTGGCGGTAAACTAGCCAAACCCAAATTTTTTTTGATTTTTTCTCTCTTAATCAGATTAGTCAAAAAAAATATACTAGCAATAAACTCTCTCAAGAATCTCCGATATTGGAGTGCTCCAAGATATGGTAGCTCCACCTGTACACTCAATAATAGATTAAACCAACCTCCTTTGATACCATGTTAAAATAATAACCAAAATATGAGAGAGGAAATTGTTTAACACTTTAAGTTAGGAATAAGGAGATTTACCATGAATAATCACAATTCTAGGAGCATTCACCAAAGAAAGAAGCAATAAGGGGACAATATTTTGAAGGGGGGAAAAGTATTAAAAAAGCCCCGTGATATAATGAAAGTGGCAAAAAATACCTAAGAATGAGAGAGAGAGAGAGAGAGAGAGAGAGAGATAGAGTGAGAGCTTAGCTCATACAATGTTGAAGAAGAAGAAGAATCTCATCAATGAGAGAAGGAGAGCCATCTCTTTTAATAAAGATGTGAGAAAGGAGTTACGTTGTAACTCTCATTTCTATGTATGCCACATTTCACTAGTGTGTGAGACAAGTGTAGGATTCCTCATAAGGAGGAATATTTATTTTCCTTAATAAAGGAATTACAAAAATGGCATGTCCTCCCACTTGGACTAGAGGACAAATACAATAGGATACCTTGGTTTATCCTTACATATTTCCCAAAGAAAGATTAAAATTCTAACACGCACGATGCTCTTTGTGATCATGCAGGTTTGGATCATCAAAAAGCTGGGAGATGGAAGCCATGCAATGCCCTAGGAGGACTAGTTCAACAGACCAAGTCTCCACCCTTCACCTATGGCCTTAGCCACTAAACCCTCACTCTTAGAGGCCCACTTCCTAGAGTCTGTTGAACCAGTCCTCTAAACTCATTCCCAAATTAAAACAACTGCATAAACACTTCATAAATGCTCCCCTCTTACATACTTCATCACCAAAACTCTTCATCCTTGAAGCAAACCAGTTCCCATTTGACTGGTGTCAAACCAGGCATGTTCTTTATCTAGGTCATGGATTTTCTCTGTTTCTCTTTTCTTGAAGATATCTTTATGTGGTTTGGAAGTTGTGCTCACAGATCTTAGAAGATAATATATATCAAAAGTTTCATTTCATGATTTATTTTGTTGAAAAGTTAGCGATGATTGAGCACCGAACTAGGTTGTTGATAGTGTAATGGGTTTTAAGAAGAAACTAGAATGCTCTACATTTCTAAGAATTTTATAATTTCCTCTTACAACTTGGGGAATATTCTCATATTTTTTGCAAATTACGTCCCTTCAAGTTTTATATTCTCAACTTAACAACAACAACTATGACTCTAATTGATAGGCATCTCAAAGACTGGTTGATTAGTTGCATATGGTGATAGAATTCTTAGTTTCAATACATTTGTACTAGCCTAATTAATGTGACAGTGTGTTTATGGTGTTGAAGGAATGTTTAATATCATATGATATTCCTTTATGGTCAAGATGACATCTTTATTCCGTTCTGGTACTATTTGATGTTTGAACTAAATAATTAAGAGGATAAGAGGTTTGTTTGCATGAACTAAACTGATTGTAGATCTATTTTGAAGTTTACAATATCTTTGAGAAGTGTGTCAATATGTTTTGGGCTTCATTTATCTCTAGGGTTGGTTATCTTTCACTTTCCCTTCATCGTATAAGTTTTTGGGGCCAACATGTTTGGTCGTCTTACATTTCATGTTTGTACATTTTAATGTGGTTGACTTGGAAAAGTCTGTTTGAGCATGCAAAGGATCTAATGAAAGATCAAATCATTTAGAATGTGAGAAATTTTTGGAAGTGCATTTGATTGTGAAGTGTGTGAGAAAAATGCCAAATGATTATTGAAAGAAATGAGTTGAAAGTATCTACATTCAAAAGTGTTTGAAGTTTCAAGTAGTGTGATAAAGGCTGCTAATGGTACACATTTATTGTGGTGGATATTTCTTTTTGTTCTTCATGTAATATTTTAAGGTTTTAGCCTCATCTAAATTTTATCATTAAAATTGAGTACTAAAATATCTTTGGTATAACCATAAAGCCATTATTTCAGGGAGTAGTTTCTTCCTTGTGTTTTAGATATAAAATAATTTATGTAAATTATTATATATTGTGGCTTTTCTCACTATGGTTCTTCCCTAGCTAGGTTTTCCATATAAATCTAGTGTTCACTTGTGCAATTGTGTAGAATTCGTTATTCTTTCATTGTTACATTGTTGCTGATTCATGAAGTAAATATTTTGACATACGAAGTAGTAAAAAATTTAAGGTTTTATCATACAATTTATTCAACTCCCCCCACTTTGTTGTCTTGTGTGCTAAAAAATAAAGAAATACTACAAGAAGATCAAAAAAGAGCTTGACAAGTGTCCATATTATAATGAATGAGACAACACATGTTGAATAAAACTCAATCTAAATTGCACTCCTATGTTCAAAGAATAAATGAATAAAGAAACTTTATATAACTAATTAGATAATTTTTCCTAATTACCCCCAACATATTTTATTCTTTTGGCTAGCCTTATACTTTACCTACATTATTTTATGATATGCTACAATATGCCATAAACTATTGATGATGCATTTACCATTATCTAGATACAAGGACGAATTAGGGAGTCTTTTGGGTTTCATTGCTCACAACAAAGTTATGTGGAATGATTATATGGATATTTTGACTAGAAAACATACATCAATATCAAAACTTAATATATTGGACTAATTTTTGTGGTAGTAAAGATTATTGATTGAAGTTTATTACGAAACTTGGTTAAGTAAATCTATATTAATTTTTATTCAATGGAAAGATATGTTGTGGTGGAAACAAATTTGGAAGGTTGACATGCCTTTTAAAATGACATTTTTTTGTTTCTCTCTCTTAATCATAAAGTCTTAACTTTGGATTCACTTCAAAGAAGTGGATGGTAGAGCTCTCATAGGTATATTCTAGAATGTAGAGGTTATATAGGAACTATTGAACATCTACTTCAAGATT
Source organism: Chamaecyparis obtusa (assembly GCA_027943335.1). Lineage (NCBI taxonomy): Eukaryota > Viridiplantae > Streptophyta > Pinopsida > Cupressales > Cupressaceae > Chamaecyparis > Chamaecyparis obtusa. Next base: position 485,065 of record BSBK01004040.1, read on the forward strand.
TCTCATATTTTCAAATTATTTTTGTTGAGCTTGCTATTATATTTGGATTCTCTAACTCTTTCTAGGAAAATACACTTGCCAATTTCTCAATACATTTGTTTGAGGCAAAAAATAATAATAATAATAATAATTTAAGGCATGAATTTTGTGGTGTCCCAAAGCACATTATTTTAACAACTATTGTATTCTATTTTATCCTCCTACCATCCATATTAGATTTGACTTTGAACTAACAACATTATAAAGAAAACTTCAAACTACCAAACTGCCTGTACCCTACCAGTCGCTGTCCTAGGAATACCAGTCCAATATTCCTAATTCAAAATGCAATGAAATAGTAAAAAGAAGGCGTGGAAAGGTAAGAAATAACTAATACAATGTTTTTACATTGAGAACCAATCCCAAACACGTTTCAATCCATCCTAGGAACTCACTATTCTTGGACTGTACCGTGAGATAGAGAGTAAATTGTAGAGAATAAATATAGTTTTATTGATAAAAAAAACTTCACTACAATACTTTTTCTCCCAACACCAACTCTACATACATCCTAAACATGCCTACACCTACCAAATAGGCTTCCAAATCCGGTTACCTTCCATGAGTATTGAGTTAATTGAAATCAGTACAAATAATAAATTATAAGTCATAAGGTTTTAACATTATTATGTAATTTAGTTTTACTTTATTCAATGTAAACAATGGAGATTTGAGTTTGAATTTTTAATAGATATGTTATACATTTATATGTATAATTGTTTAGTGTTCAAGTTAAATAATCTATTATAATTTAATTAAAAGAATACAAGGTGAGCAATTGGGCACACAATGGAATTGTAATCATAAATTTTATTGGCTCATTGCTGAATCTAATTTTAATGCTTATCTAAATCCCATCAAACTTGACCCACCCCTTGTGCTCATTTCCTATCCTCACTTTAATTAATCACATTGAGACCTAAACATTTCCATGATATTATGCACATAATTTGATTAAATTACCACATCCAATCCAAAAGAGATACCCCTAACTCATGAGATCTAAGTTGAAGGACTCTCGTAAGCTGTTACATTTAAAATGGAGGTCTCCCTAATAATGCATATATAAATTAGGTAAACTAACACATGCAACTCCAAAATATTCAAGTTAAAGGTATACCCTATACTACAATGAATATAGTGGTATGACATTTAAACTTGATGACACCCGAATAGTGTGTGTGTGCATGTGCGCGTGCATGTGTGTGTAATAAAACACATACATTATCAAGGAGTCATCAAGCTTATATGCCATACATTATCTCTTGATGACTATTATAAGAGTGTCTTTGTGACTTATTATAAACCATATGAATCATTATTTTTTATCACTTTATACCACTGTGACAGTGGATAAGCATTGAAGAAGAACTTTCTTTAAACATTTCTTATCCACATTGTTTTGGAATCTTTTTAAATCATGAATTGTTACACTTATCATCACCTCATCAAGCCTATTTGACAGTCAACCTTGTCTATAACTAAGAACTCAAAAGTGTTGTTTGTCATTGGGACTAATCTTTGCTTACAAATTTGATCACCATTTATTGACATCCTTTTGATAGTCACTTCTCAAGACTCTTGGATGCATTTTTTTCTTTCATTCTTACTATTCCTTCACATTACTAATCATCTTTTGTGCTCACTGTCATGAGCACAAATAAATGATAGTTATGGGATTGATTATTGAACAATTATTGAATCAATCCCACAACTATCATTTATTAAGTATAAGCCCCTCAAAACCTTTCTACTAACAATTCCTCAAGTTATAAAGTTCATTGTAATGCTCTAAATGGTTTCACCTTTCATTACAACAATGGTGCATTTTTTCCATTGTATATACTAAATATACTTGTGTCTCAACATATACAGAAAGAAAGAGAGAATCTTTAGCAAAATTGGTGATCAACCCTTCCTGCATAAATATTGCAACATCTAACTTCTCTTTCATACCATCAACAATATCAATAAGTTGTGCTCTTCTTAGTTTACAAAACTAGATATAGAGAAAAAGGGAATTCACAATTAGCTCAAAATTGACACCTAATTCAAGCATAACAATGCTATTCTTTGTCCAATTTTGTCACTTACTTTTCTTCAAATATTTACCGATATGTAGTAAGTTCCTCATTCCATATAGTTTGTATCAATTCCTCCCTCACAACCAATGGTCCTCTCCAACTCATGCTTGAGGAGCTTATATAATAATCAACTGATTGATGATTTGAGGGACGTTTTAATTGCCTGTTCTAATCACTGATTTGAGGAACAGTGATAGTGACTGTGAATGAAAGACTATATTCTTATTGTTTTGAAATTTTATGAGGGGTTTTATGTAATCTTAGGTTGGAATCAAATAGACACAACCAGGGTGTCTTGGTAGAGGAAAACAATTACATCAGATGTTTTGAAAGACATTTATTATAGTTGTTCAATATCAGGTTCTAACAGTCCATTGTCCCTGTTATCCTTGTGACAGTTTGAAGTTTCCTTTATAATCATAGATCATTCCATGGATTCAGAGGCCTAGACTCCATGGAATGCTTCTTCACTAACCTTATATTATTTTCTATAACCATGCATTTCTAGAGATTTGTTTGAAGGTGGTTACCATAGTCTGGAAATAGTGAAAGTATGTTGAAATTGGTGGATCAAGTATAGTAGTGAGCAATCTGTCCAAACAAGGGGTAGATTTTATGTTTGGAAATGTTCTAACATGTTGATTGGTTGATGAAATGATCATCAAGTTATTGTAGAAGTGTGTGGTGGTGTGACATTGAGAAATCCCTAGAAGTGAGGGTTTGAAGACACAAATTTGGGGGTTTTGATGTTGCAGAGCCTTTGAGGCTAATTTCTTTTGTAATTGTCCATTTCAAAGCATAAGGAAACATTGTCTAGGAGTTGGAGTTATTTGGAGAAGTATGTTATATACTTCCTTTGTTAAATTGGTCTTTTTTATACACTAAAGTCTAAAACAGAGCATCAGTCATGAATAGGGATGTTGGTCCAAAATGACCATATGAAAGATTTTGGTATGTTATAGTATTTGGAAAAGGGTATCTGTAATTGCTTGCACCTTATCAAGTGTTTTGGAAAAAAATCAAGTTATTAGAGTTTTAAGTCTGCTGCAGAGCTACTGGATTGACAATTAGGTCTCTGGCAGATTAGTAAGATTTTGAAGAATGGGAAGATAGAATTGGTCTAGAACCTTAAAAGTCCTTAAATACAAGTTTAGTAAAGCCTATAAAACCAAAAACATCACTTAGGATTGAAAGACAAGCTTCATTCAATGGTACATTCAAACATGAAACAAACCATTCTTAAACCATATTAAACTAGTAAACCAAAGGACATACTGATTATAAGTAAACTAGTAAACCAAAGGACATACTTTTACTACTAAGTCTCTGTTTGTTGGGCATACTAATTATAAGTACTTGACATATATCACAAATATTGCTAATTAAGGTTGGCGGGATGATTACACCTAACCTGAAAAAAAATTGTCAAATCATTATGCTTTCAAATCGATTACCTATCAACGTATCCCTTGTGAGGGAGAGAAGCCAAACACATAAAGAACATGCACATAAACACATAAACTAAAAAACTTAAATGGAATACACCAAGAAGTACCAAATGATGAATGCTCAATTGTTGTAATGGCAAAGCAATATCAGAACTGTCCATTTCTAGAAGTTGATTTTTCTATAGTCCAAATGATTTTTCTTATTTCTTGTCTGTGCTTGGTGATAGGATTTTGAACATTGTTGACATACTTAAATGGAATACACAATACCAAATGATGAATGCTCAATTGTTGTAATGGCAAAGCATCAGAACTGTCTATTTCTAAAATTTCATTTTTTATAGTCTTAATTATTTTTCTATAGTCCTAATGATTTTGAAATTTTTTGACAAAGAGTGTTTCTTTTTTTGATTATAGTATAAATGATTTTTCTATAGTCGTAATGATTTTGCTTATTTCTTGTCTTTTGTCCCTTTTTGATTTCCTATGTCTATGCTTCGTGACAAAATTTTGTCACCTTCTTTTGATGGTATATTTCATTCACTCTATGTGGAATACTATTTTGTTCACTATTTTATTTCATCATATTTCTTTCATTTTTCATATACACAGAGACTACACGTGATGATAAAAAATGAGTTATTTGATTTAGGTTTACTTTTCATTATTATAAATGGTTAATATTTTTGATGGTATTCCTTAGTGTATTTCATATAAAAATAATCATATAAAAATAATAAATGTAGTAATGATGGTGCAGTGCATTATTGATATAGGTTTGATGACTCTTGTCAATGTGCCAAACTATCAGTGTGGTGGTGGGTTGTGTGTGTTGAAGACTTCACAGACACTGAACAACCCTGGACGACAATTTTGGTGCTACCCAAATAGAAAAAAGGTTGCTAATGTGTATATATTTAAAGTTTCTAATGTAAATACTATTCATTATAATATAAGAACTAATGTAGACTGGGTATCACAGGGAAATAATGGCTGTGGATACTTTAGTTGGGTCGATGACAACTCATCTGCATCTATCTGCCCATCTCCACTTATCTGTAATGAAAGATTTGCGTGCAAAACGTGTCAGGCTAGGGCAAATTCTAAAATTATATTTTTACGATGCCTTCTCTATATTGTAGTCACATATCTATGTTGCGACCATATGTAGAGATGAACTCAGGAATTAGTTAGTTTAGTATTTTTATATTGTAACTAATATTTTAATATTGATATGACATAACTTCTCTTTGCCTCAAGTGTGCATATATATAGTTTACATCTTTTTTAGAATAATTCTTCATGTTTATGGCTTAGGTGAGCCCCAATCTGCTATCAATCACATGATTTAACATATAGTTTTTTCTTGGTTATTTCATTTGTTCCTTGACCTTGACTATGGATTGACTATCATTTTCAAGCTTGAGCGAGGCTTCGTACCATGTAGCATCCACATATTTGTACACAACACTGATTTATGCTAGAAGTAAACTACATGTGTCATGTAAACAACATGGTTGAATGCAATATCTTTTGCATGTTTTCAAGAGTTTTCCCACCAATACAAGCGTAAATAACACATTAAATGTAATCTATGGACGCTGTGTGGTATGAAGTCTTGCTGAAGTTTGAGCGCAATGTGGTATGAAGTCTCCCTTTATTCCAATGAGGGATTGGAATGAGTTCATTTTGGATGCAAAGGAGAATGGGGACACTCAAAGAGGAATTACACCAACAAATGAGAGAACGTATAAGCACGACAACTGAGAAACATAAATGCAGATTTCACAACAGATGAGAAACATAATTGTAGGCATCATAGTCACAATTTTTGGAGACAACGCAATTGAGTTGTATACCCAAGTGATGGAGTGCAACTTCTGCACCTCCGATTCCAAGTTGACACTATGGGATACAAAGACCATAGATAAGGAATAAATTTAGAGAGCGGAGGAGGTCCATAATGACCAAAATAATACAGGATGAACCTCAAGTTAAATGAGGCAACTACAAAAATTTTAATAGATTTTTATTATTAAATAATGAAATTTACATATACTAGTGTTCTAAGCCCCCTCATTACATGATTTATTATTATAAGCCCCCTCTAACTTATGCATCTAGAAAATGAAACTACAACCTATTGGGATTGAGACAAACCTTATAGAACAACAACAACTAGGAATGATCACTTTCCAACATCTGTTCAATACATCTTTTGAATACATCTGTAGCTCATGAATACAAGGTGTAGCTCATGAATACAAGGTCCTCCAATAGATGTATTCAACAGATGTTGGAAAGCGATCATTCCTAGTTGTTGTTGTTCTATAAGGTTTGTCTCAATCCCAATAGGTTATAGTTTCATTTTCTAGATGTGTAAGTTAGAGGGAGCTTACAATAATAAATCATGTAATGAGGGGGCTTAGAACACTAGTATATGCAAATTACATTATTTAATAATAAAAATCTATTAAAATGTTCACAGCTACCTCATTTAACTTGAGGTTTGTCCTATATTATTTTTATCATTATGGCCCTCCTCCACTCTCTAAATTTATTTCTTATCTATGGTCTTTGAATCCTATAGTGTCAATTTGGAATCGGAGGTGCAGAAGTTGCACTCCATTGCTTGGGTATACAACTCAATTACATTGTCTCCAAAAAGATGTGACCATGATGCCTACAATTATGTTTCTCAGCTGTTGTGTCCCAGGGCCCCTTATGACCCTTTACGACCATTTATGACCTCTAAGAATACATCTTAGAGGTCTTAAAATGGCGTAAAGGGTAATAAAAGGATCCTAGGAGGGGCTGAATGAGCTTCCACCTTCACATGGTTGGCCTTGTTAAGTAGAGAATGTTAATTAAACTATTCTTGAAACAAAGAGAATGTTAATTAAACTATTCTCAAAACATAATTGTAGGCGTCATGGTCACATTTTTTTGGAGACAACATAATTGAGTTGTATACCCAAATAGAGTGCAACTTCTGCACCTCCGATTCTAAGTTGACACTGCAGGATGGAGAACAACTTGGAACTGGAGGTGTAGAATTTGGTCTCCATCATCTGGGTATACCACTCAATTACATTGTCTCCAAAAAAATGTGACCATGATGCCTACAATTATGTTTCTCAGAGAATGTTAAACTATTCTCGAAACAAAGAGAAGCTCAATAATTTAAGGTCTGAGTACAAGCACTAGAATTGATTTTTTTGGCATGGGCTAGGAAATTTATGTATATCAACATGCGATAGAGTTTGGGCAAAAAACTCTATCGCATGTTGATATACACAAATTTCCTAGTCATGCCGAAAAACTCAATTCTAGTGCTTGTACTACATGACTGGTGCCAAAATAGGGCTCTCCTAATCACTGACTGTACTCGGTGGCAACAACCAACAGAAAAAGTAAGGACACCTGAAGATAAATATCAAATAGGGGAAAAGCACTTGCAACAACTGAGGCAATGACTATAGATACAGATGAGGATATCCCAAATCCCTAATACAATAAATACGGTGAAGAAAAAGAGTAATGCATAAATTATTACTATTTTGGAAGATGCAAATCCAACCGAGGAGATGCTGAAGAGGATATTTAGGATTTCTTATATTATGGATTTCTGAGATATCATCATCTATATCTACAACTATTTCTTCTGTTGTTGCAGGTGCTTTTCCCCTATCCTGAACATCAAATTGTGACAAAAATATCAGTAAAACTATCATAATAACTCCATGAACATTGTTTTAAGTAACTATCTATGAATACATTTATATGTAGTAAACTGAATGATTAACATTTCTCAGTATTTGTCTTGTATTTATATGTATATATTGTCAATAAATACACTAATTATTTACATTGGAATGTAGCCTGCCGATATTGATACTGCACCGGTCGAGCACGATGGAGGCATCGATTCTAATGTGAATTGTAGTACTCAAGGTATACATTTTCTATTTGAATTTTGATTAATGAATATTTAATACAAGAAAACATATTCAATTGTTTAAGGTGGATTAGTTGTGATGATGAGACGAGCCATTTAGATGTTAACTGTGACAGTCTCTTGGTTTCAGGCAATGCAGAAGGAGAAGCCTAATTCAATATGAAATCTTAATTCATATACATAGGATATCAGGTGGAGTTGAAAAACACATCAGGGTTGCATTTTTGATAGAGGTCTTTAATTGTGTATTTTAAGTTATAGACCATCACGAACATTGTAATTTTGACCTATTAAAAAAATGTAAATGTGTTGTGTTTTTTCAACTCCACCTGCTACCCGTGCATATTCTGCTTGTGTTGCACACACATTCTTGATTCAGAGTGGGAAAAATCTTATTTTTGATGTGAGGGAGAGAAGCCATACACATAAGTGATGGAGTTGAGGGGAGATGAAGGAATACCAAACATTGAATTTGAAATTTTTCATCAAAGAAATTGCAGTGGAGGTCTGATCAATAGAGAAGATAGTAATGACCGCAAGAGAATGAATAGTGGTTATAGTTGTAGTGGGGAAGATAGTGGAGGCCATCCATGAAGAAACTTGCTGATAGAGATGGTGTACAAGAAACAAAGGAGAAAAAAATGTAAACGTGTTGGGTCTTCTCAGCTCCACTTGCTATTTGTGCATATTTTTCTTGTGTTGCATGCACATTCAATATGCAATCTCAATTCATATGCACGAATAGTAGGTGGAGTTGAAAGACCCAACATGTTTGCATTTTTTATAGAGGTCTTTAATTGCATATTTTAAGTTATAGACCATTGTGAACATTGTAAACATGTTGGGTCTTCTTAGCTCCACCTTCTATTTGTGCTTATGTTGCTTGTGTTGCACGCACATTCTCGATTCAAAGTGGGAAAATCTTATTTTTGATGAGAGGGAGAGAAGCCAAACACAAAGAACATGCAAATAAACATGACAAATACAAAACATAAATGTAGGTACCACAATAGCTGAGAAACATAAATGTAGGCATCATGGTACCAATTGTTTGGAGACACAACATAATTGAATTCTATTCCCAGACAATGCAACACAACCACTACTACATTTTGAAGTGAACATTGCGGGATCCAAAAACCAAAGATAAATTCCTTATTTTTGGTTTTTGGATTCTATAGTGTCCACTTTGAAATGCAGTAGTGGTTGTGTTGCATCATCTGGGTATAGAATTCAATTATGCTGTGTCTCCAAATAATTGTGACCATGATGCGTACATTTATGTTTCTCAGTTGTTGTGTCCTAGGACCCCTTATGACCCTTTATGACCCATTACGATCCTTAAGAATACATCTTAGAGGTCTTAAAGTATCGTACAGGGTCATAAGAGGATCCTAGGAGGGGCTAGATGAGCTTCCACCTTCACATGGTTGGCCCTGTTAAGTAGAGAATGTTAAACTATTATCGAAACAAAGAGAAGCTCAATAATTTAAGATCTCAATCAACGTATGAAAAATATATACAACAATAAGATATCTGGTCAATACTTAATATCGACATAAGTTATGATTATTATAATTATATATGATGAATAATTATTAGATAAATAATAAAAATAGTGAAATTAATATATATATATATATATATATATATATATATATATATATATATATATATATATATATATATATATATATATATATATTTTAAAATTAAATTGTATTTCAATATTTTGACCAACTCTCTTCGGCATTTCGATGAGGCTTCTATGTGTTCAACATTAATTTTGACCAATGTTGGTCGCAATTTCAACGAACGTTGGTCGCTTAGATAAAAGGTTTGATTTGCAATTCTTCCAGCTTCAAGCGATTACTTCGATGAAGATTTAGTTGATAATTCAACCACTAAGTAGGTCAAAATTTTGATGATGTTTTTTCCTCTTGAATAATCAACAAAAAAAGTTTGACAATAGTTTTGGTCATCTGTTCGACCAACGGGTATCAAAAATTTGACTAATCCTCATCAAAAAATAGGGTAAAATTTACTAGTGTCAGCATGAAATTGGTGATCTTTGTGGGGTCATATTTTGGAGCTCATCCAAGGCAGAATCGATCCATCAAATGCTATAGGACTGTGTTGTTGGGGCCTACAAAAGCCTATCTCAATTTTTAGAGATTCAAGTTCATTTAAAATCGGCAACACATTCTCGGTCGATGCTAGAACTCACAATGTTCCTCAGTTCAAATGGCCAATGTTGCATATATTTCCAACCATTAGTCATAGCATCGAATCATCTATTCCAACAGCTCCAAATGGCTGGATAAATGCTAGTGGCCACCTCGTTCGGCACACATAATCATTCGATCTCCGCTGATGAATCTGTGCCAAAGTGTCCCTCAAGGTCCCTTCAACATGAAATCAGTGATCTTTGTGGGGTCATATCTCAAAGCTCGTTCAAGGTAGAATCGATTCATCAGGTGCTACGGGACCATGTTGTTGGGGCCTACAAAATCTTGTCTTAATTTTCAGAGATTCAAGTGTATTTAAAATTGACAACACATTCTCGGTCGATGTCAGAACTCACAGTGTTCCTCAGTTCAAACGGCCAACATTGTGTATCTTTCCAACCATTGATCATAGCATCGAACTATCTGTTCCAATAGCTCTGAATGGACAGGTAAATTCTAGTGGCAATCTCACTCGGCACACATAGTTGTTCGATCCCCGTCAATGACTTCGTGTTGAAGTGTCCCTCAAGGTCCCTTCAGCATGAAATCAACAATCTTTGTAGGGTCATATCTCAGAGCTCGTGTAAGGTAGAATCGATCTATTAGGTGCTATGAGATCGTGTTGTTGGGGCCTACAAAAGCATGTCTTGATTTTGAGAGATTCAACTTTGTTTAAAATCGGCAACACATTCTCAGTTGATGCCAGAACTCAAAGTGTTCCTCAGTTCAAATGACCAACGTTGGGTATATTTCCAACCATTGGTCATAGCATCAAACTATCTATTCTAACAGCTCTGAATAGCTAATTAAATGCTAGTGGCCACCTTATTCAACATGCACAGTCATTCGATCCCCACTGATGACTCTATGTCAAAGTGTCCCTTAAGGTCCCTTCAACATGAAATTAGTGATCTTTGTGGGGTCGTATCTTGGAGCTCATGAAAGGTAGAATCGATCCATTAGGTGCTGCAAGACTGAGTTATTGGGGCCTACAAAAGCCTATCTCAGTTTTCAGAGATTCAAGTTCCTTTAAAATTGGCAACACATTCTCGGTCGATGCCAGAACTCATAGTGTTCCTTAGTTCAAATGGCCAACATTGCATATCTTTCCAACCATCATTCATAGCATCAAACCGTCTATTCCAACAACTCTGAATGACCGAGTAAATGCTAGTGGCAACCTTGTTCGGTACACACAGTCATTCGATCCCCACTAATGACTCTGTGCTGAAGTGTCCCTCAAGGTGCCTTTAGCATGAAATTTGTGATCCTTGCGGGGTCATATCTCAGAGCTCGTGCAAGGTAGAATTGATCTGTTAGGTGCTATGGGACTGTGTTGTCAGGGCCTACAAAAGCATATCTCAGTTTTGAGAGAGTCAACTTCATTTTAAATTGGCAATACATTCTTGGTCGATGCCAGAACTCAAAGTGTTCCTCAGTTCAAATGGCCAATGTTGGGTATCTTTCCAACCATTGGTCGTAGCATTGAACCCTCTATTTTAATAGTTCCAAATGGTCAAGTAAACTCTAGTGACCACCTCATTCAAAACATAGTCATTCGATCCCCGCTGATGACTCTGTGCTGAAGTGTCCCACAAGGTCCCTTGATTAGCATGAAATCAGTGATCTTTGTGGGGTCATATATTAGAGCTCATGCAATGTAGAATCAATCCATTGGGTGTTATGGGACTATGTCATTGGAGCCTACAAAAGCCTTTCTCAGTTTTGAGAGATTCAAATTCATTTAAAATCAGCAACACATTCTCGGTCAATGCCAGAACTCACAGTGTTCCTCAGTTCAAACGACCAACATTGCATATCTTTCCAACCATCAGTTATAGCATCAAACCGTCTATTCCAATGACTCAGAATAGCCAGGTAAACACTAATGGCAACCTCATTTGGCACACACAGTCATTCTATCCCCGCCGATGACTCCGTACTGAAGTGTCCCTCAAGGTCCCTTCACCATGAAATTGATGATCTTTGCAGGGTCATAACTCAGAGCTCATACAAGGTAGAATTGATCCATTAGGTGCTACAGGACCATGTTGTCAGGGCCTAGAACCTGTCTTGATTTTGAGAGATTCAACTTCATTTAAAATTGGCAACACATTCTCGATCGATGATAGAACTCAAAGTTATCCTCAGTTCAAACGACCAACATTGGGTATCTTTCCAACCGTCGGTTGTAGCATCAAACCATTTGTTCCAACAACTCCAAATGGCAAGGTAAAAGCTAGTGGCCACCTCGTTCGACACACACAGTCGTTTGATCCCCGCTGACAACTCCGTGCTAAAGTGTCCCTCAAGGTCCCTTCAGCATGAGATTGGCGATCTTTGTGGGGTCATATCTCGGAGCTCATGTGAGGTAGAATCAATCTATTAGGTGGTATGGGACCGTGTTTTCGGGGCCTACAAAAGCCTATCTCAATTTTGAGAGATTCAACTTCGTTTAAAATCAGCAACACATTCTCAGTTGATGCCAGAACTCATAGTGTTCCTTAGTTCAAACGACTAACATTGCATATCTTTCCAACCGTTGGTCGTAGCATCAAACCGTCTATTCCAACAGCTCTGAATGACCAGGTAAACACTAGTGGAAACCTTGTTCGGCACCCACAATTATTTGATCCTCGCCAATGACTCTGTGCTAAAGTGTCCCTCAAGGTCCCTTCAACATGAAATCAATGATCTTTGTGGGGTCATATCTCAGAGCTTGTGCAAGGTAGAATTGATCCGTCAGGTGCTATGAGACCATGTTGTCAGGGCCTACAAAATCCTATCTCAATTTTTAGAGATTCAAATTTATCTAAATTTGGAAACACATTCTCGGTCGATGTCAGAACTTAAAGTGTTCCTCAGTTCAAACGAACAATGTTGCGTATCTTTCCAATTGTCGGTCATAGAATCGAACTATTTATTCCAATAGTTTCAAATGACCGTGTAAATTCTAGTGGAAACCTCATTCACCACACATAGTCATTCGATCCCTACCGATGACTTTGTGTCGAAGTGTCCCTCAAGGTCCCTTCAACATAAAATTAGTGATCTTTGCGGGGTCATATCTCGGAGCTTGTGTGAGGTAGAATCAATCTGTTAGGTCCTACGGGACCATGTTGTTGGGGCCTACAAAATCCTGTCTCAATTTTTAGAGATTCAAATTCATTTAAAATCAGCAACACATTCTCTATCAATGTCAGAACTCAAAGTGTTCCTCAATTCAAACGGCCAACATTGCATTTCTTTCCAACTGTTGGTCATAGTATCGAACCATCTGTTCCAACTGCTTCGAATGATTGGGTAAACAAGAGTGGCAACCTTGTTCACCATGCACATTCATTGGATCCCCACTGATGACTCCATGTCGAAGTGTCCCTCAAGGTCCCAACAACATGAAATGGGCGATCTTTCCAAGGTCATATCTCGGAGCTCATGCAATGTACAATCGATCCATTAGTTGCTATGGGACCATGTTGCTAGAGCTTACAAAAGCCTGTCTCAATTTTTAGAGATTCAAGTTCATTTAAAGTTGGCAAGACATTCTCAGTCGATGTCAAAAATCAAAGTGTTCCTCAGTTCAAACAACCAACATTGCGTATCCTTCCAACCATTAGTCATAGCAATGAACCATCTATTCCAATAGCTCTGAATGGTCGGGTAAACACTAGTGGCAACCTCATTTGGCACACATAGTTGTTTGATCCCTGCTGATGACTCCAAGCTGAAGTGTCCTTCAAGGTGTATGAAATCAATGATCTTTGTGGGGTCATATCTCAGAGCTCGTGCAAGGTAGCATAGATCCGTTAGGTGCTATGTGACTATGTTGCCGAGGCCTCCAATAGTTGTCTCAATTTTTAGAGATTCAAGTTCATTTATATTTGACAACATATTCTCTATTGATGTCAGAACTCATAGTGTTTATCAGTGGAAAATGTCCAATGTTGCATATCTTTCCAATTGTCAGTCGTAGCATTGAACCGTATGTTTTGATAGCTCCAAATGGTTGGGTAAATGCTATGGGTAACCTAGTTCACCATGCACAATCGTTCGATCCCCGCTGACGACTCCATGCTGAAGTGTCCCTCAAGGTCCCTTCAGCATGAAATTAATGATCTTTGTGGGGTCATATCTTAGAGCTTGTGTGAGGTAAAATTGATTCATCAGGTGCTATAAGACCATGTTGTTGGGGCCTACAAAAGCCTGTCTCAATTTTTAGAGATTCAACTTTGTTTAAAATTGGCAACACATTCTTGGTCGATGTCAAAACTCAAAGTGTTCCTCAATTCAAACAGCCAACATTACGTATCCTTCCAACCATTAGTCGTAGCAACGAACCATCTATTCCAACAGCTCCAAATAGTCAAGTAAATGCTAGTGGCTACCTCATTTGGCATGCACAGTCATTTGATCCCTGTCGATGACTCCAGGCCGAAGTGTCCCTCAAGGTCCCAAATGCATGAAATCAATGATCTTTGTGGGGTCATATCTCAGAGCTCATGCAAGGTAGCATGGATTCATCAGGTGCTACAAGACTATGTTGCTGAGGCCTATAATAGCCTATCTCGGTTTTTAGAGATTCAAGTTCATTTATATTTGGAAACATATTCTCGGTCAATGTCAAAACTCATAGTGTTCCTTAGTGGAAAATGGCCAACGTTTCATATCTTTCCAACCGTTGGTCGTAGCATCGAACTATCTATTCCAATAGCTCCGAATGCTCAGGTGAATGCTATGGGAAACCTCATTCACCATGCACAGTCATTCGATCCCCGCTGATGACTTCATGCTGAAGTGTCCCTCAAGGTCCCTTCAACATGAAATCAATGATCTTTGTAGGGTCATATCTCAGAGCTTGTGTGAGGTAGAATTTATTTGTCAGGTGCTATGAGACTGTGTTGTTAGGGCCTACAAAAGCCCGTCTCTATTTTTAGAGATTCAACTTTTTTTAAAATTGGCAACACAATCTTGGTCAATGTCAGAACTTAAAGTGTTCCTCAGTTCAAATGGCCAACATTGCGTATCTTTCCAACCGTCGGTCGTAGCATCGAATTGCTTATTCTAACAACTTTGAATGGCCAGATGAATGCTATTGACAACCTTTTTTGGCACACATAGTTGTTTGAATGATGCCGATGACTCCAAGGCAAGAAGTAGGATGAGTGCAAATATCTATTCTAGTGTTTGTCATTAACAATTAGTCAGTTAGGGGACAATTAGAAGTTAGTTTGTAAAAGCATAAGGTTGCACATCCACATCTTCCATAGTAATCTTATTAATAAAAGAAATATTGCCAACGTTAGGGTACCCATAGATCAAAATAGGCCTAGTATTGGGTTCAATAGACGACAACCTTGCCATATGTTGCCTCACCTGTTTGAGGTCATGTCTTTATATTGTGACTATCCTGTGGAACAAGGAACACACCAATGAATATAAATGTTTCATTCCATGTGATCTTGGATAGGTTGTGATGTAGAAATATTGCCTTATATTATATTTATACATTTTTGCATTCATGTAATTACTTTTGTTATTTTTATAGTCAAGGAATTGACTTTTATTGAGGACAATGACTAATATTTGTAGCATAGTCAGCAAGTTAAACATACATTGATAAACATACAAGCATAACTATAAGGCATGAGAAATTTACAAAGCATAGACATCCACATAAACATAAATTAGTATACATCAATACACCAAACACATGAATTGCATACCTAAAACATTAAAAAAAAAAATTTCTAGGGCATGAAGCCAAATATATATGTCCAATAATGTCATACATTGAATATATTCAATACAGTAAAACTGGCTTCCTCAAAGCTAAATGGATGTACAACGTATCACTTATACAATATAAAAAAAATATGTCCACTAATGCCATATATGCATACAATCCATATCCCTAATCTAGTCCTTCCGCTAGGGGAAGAAAACAAATACCAAGCTGTCTTCAATTGTCATGTTGATGGAGATGCAGTGGATGCTGTAATCTTCTGAGTGCGCTCATTCATCCTCCTATCTAGACTCTTCTATAGCTCGACCTGATAAAACAAAAATTTAGATAGAGATAACTAATATACATCAAAATTGAATTATACAATGACATAAAATTGAATATTCCCTTACCGCTAGCAAATAGTCACTATGCTCATCCACCGAAGGCACATGCAGGTGATCTAGAGTAATAAGTCCCTACAACAATGATCAAAATAATAATTAAAATACATACATGAATATCATTACAAAATTCAATACAAACTATTAAAATAACAATAAAAGTTAAGTGATCTCTTTCATACCTCAGTCAGTGCTTCAGAAGTAGGTACTGCTACAGCTACTCCACGATCCAAAGTATCACAGATAGGAGGAGTCTCTGATGTCAAAATCTGAAAATGAAACAAAAAAAGTATTATGCAATTATCAAGATTACATATATTTTTTACAACCCTACTAATGAGTAAATGATACCTTCGTGAAGGTTCCACCGCGTCCTCCAATGTGCAATGTCGAAGTCGAAGCTCCAACATTCAACTAGTGCACATGTACATGAAAAATTATAAGATAACCATTCATATAAGAACGTACTACTGACATGTTAATTATAATGCATTATTACATATATACATGTGGACTCAATGGTGACCTCACAAACCTAGGTGAAAGAATGTAATCATCGTGCCTCTGAATTTTGATCATAATTTGTGTAGTAATTTAGTCATTCAATAATTAATTAAATACAATCAAGTAAATCAAATTAATATGCAAATAAAAATACCTCAAGGAAAGTTGCACGATGCCCTTCACTATCTGTTGTGAACATCGATGGTCCACCAATGCACATGCACAATACGTTATGATACAATTGTTCATATAATTATATAATAATCAAATATGTTAATTAAAATATTTTATCTGATACATACTTGTGGAATTGACAACGATGTGTAAAAGGGGAAATGAGGATCATTGCCACTTCCACTACCACCACCACTGCCACTGACACTCTTTCCCTGAATTTTCATCATAAAAAATAGATACTAAATTAAATAGTTATTCTTTTATAAATGAAATATGATCAAAGCAATTTAATGAACTTGGAAATATTTACCTATGTGTTAATGCCAAATGTCATATTTAGAAAGCTATCAGTCATCATTCTAGAATCCTCTTCCTCTCTCTCGCCAGTACAAAATGTGCACAAGCATCCACATGATTGACAAACACACCCCCTCGAGTATTGACCATAGTCACCCTCAACTAAAGGAGTGACACATTGAATGAGAGTCTGTGTTAGAGCACTAATTGTGCCTAGTGTGTCTACCTCTACATGTTCCTTCACAATGGAAGGGATACTAACATGATCCACATGTGGCTTGCCAATAGCAACCCTAGGTGCATTATGGTCACAATGTACCCTCTCTCGATCAAATGATGATCCCCCTCCTCTACCCTAAGAATCCAGAATGTCAAAATAATTTGGCACCTCCTTGAGTACAAACTCGCAATAGAGTTTCCTCAAGAAATATATAGGAACCTCATGATTGTTACAAGGAGGCAAATCAAAGACCATCCACCATCTCTCCCAAAAATTGTTTTTAATGTCTTCATTTATGTACCAATGAATTGGAAACCTCCTTCTTGTAGTTCTAAGAGTATTTGTGTCCCCCGGTTTTTTAAATAGCTGGCAAATGTCATCTTTTGTGATTTTTTTCTTTTTTATGTCCGCATAAGATAATTTATTTGCATAATATTGTTTTTGTTCTTCTCTTTTATCTCATCATAAATTAATTTGCCCACTAACTACGATTACGTGGGTCAAGATTGCTTCCAATGATTTTGCAAGTCTTTCCCTTCCGGGATTTGTACCACTAGAATATTTTAACCTATTAATTAAAAATTCTAATTTTTTTTACCCTCTTTCAATTTGGTTCATCAAATTTTGTTGTGTTCCAAGAGGAGGTTTCTCGATTGGTGGAGGCAATTGAGGTTCATTTTCTTCATTTGGTTCTTCATGAGGAGACAAAGGGTTTGGTGGAGGGTTTGGTGGAGAGTTTGGTTGAGGGAGATTAGTTCTTCCTGACAATTAAAAAACTACATTTTAAAATCTTCATTACACAACAAATTTAAACAAAAACAAATTATAACAAAACAAATTGCAAAAAAACTAAAATTTTAAAACAAATAAGAGGCATGGGCTATAAAATCACTTACCTCTTCTTTTGGATCAAACTTGACAACACCATGGAGCCATTTGATGGATGTATGAACAAAAAAAATCAGTTCACAAGCCAAAATAATAGGGTGTGTGCGCTTTAGAATCCCTTCTTAGCTGAAACTGAGGGTTTTAGAAAGAAAAATGAGCTTTCAAACCCGTGCAACAAGCTTTAAGAGGGTTTTTTCAAAGGGTGTGTGCCCTATAGGGTGTACGCCCTTTGGAAAATACTAAAAAAGTGTTTTCCAAAGTGCATGCGCCCTATAGGGTGCACGCACTTTGGTTTGGATTGCCCAAGCCTAAGGCTTGGGAAACCCAAGCCATAGAGCATGCACCCTATAGGGTGCACTATGCGTGATGGGGGGCCAAAAAGAAAAGTGGCATCTTTTTGGTCCCCCATCTTTGTGCACTTACCCATATAAGGAACAACCTTATTGAGCTTCACTTCATTTCGAGAATAGTTTTATATTCTATACTAAATAGGGCCAACCACGTGAAGGTGGAAGCTCATTTGGCCCCAACCCCCCTAACATCACTCTCAAGTCCTCATTAACATCTAACATTCATTCATTATTTCATCCATTAATAAAATGTAACATTCATTAATTATCACACAATAACATTTATTAACATTCATTATAAACTTTATGAACATTCAATAGCACATAATTAAATTCATTGGCATATAAAAATCAGTCATTGGCACATAATTCTCGGTATGAGCAAGGGAGAATATTCGATGGTGGTAACACACACTCACTTATCAATCTATAGAAAAAATATAAGTTGTTAATATTAACAATATTTATGGTACATGTTTCACCCTTTAATTACTGTAATGACATATATGACATACCTTAGCATATGTGACATTGTTATGTTGGATAAACTATTCATAACCTTCAAGTTCAACAACAACAATATAGCAGAGAGAAGAGTTTTTTGGGAGCCTTCATAAAGGGTTGTGACTACCTTCTCAAGTAGAGGTATATCATGGATAACATCAACATCATCCTGATCATCATCACAAGTTGCACCAGTACCAAATGTGTCATGGATCAATATATTAGTACCATCATCTTCAAATGTGTTATCTGGCACATGATCTTCATCTTCCATGGGATCATAATCTTTAGCTTCAATATTCGCACCTCCATGATCCTCCACTTCTAAAGCCATATTCTCCATATTCGCACCTCCATGGTCCATATCATGTACTCCCCTGGGGAGGCCGACCTATATAAAAATGATGAAGACAAATAAACCATGATAATGATCTCATCATCAAGTATATATATATATATATATATATATATATATATATATATATATATATATATATATATATATATATATATATATATATATATATATATATATATATATATATATATATATATATATATATTAATTGTTAAATAAATATAATGAAAAATTTACAAATTGATGATAATCAAAACCCCCCTTCAATGTGATCATTATCCCTACAATATCTCTTAGTTGTTTTGATTAGCAATCTTTTAGTGTTTAAGCCCTTACAAATATTGCAGGGACAATAACATTTTCCATCACCTTTTCTTTTCAAGTTAGACCATAATCTATTGATTGTATCCCCATTACCTTCTTCACTTAGATTGTCTAACATGATCCTTATTCACTTAGATTATCTATAACTTAATTATATATAGAAATTGAAAAGTTAGTTATCTTTGATCTTAAAATGATAAATATGCCTATTTAATGCTTTTTGAGGGTGTAGGGAACAACAAATGGAGGCAACTTGAGACCACAAATGGAGGCAACTTGTTGATTGAGGGTGCAAGGAACAACACCCATCAATACTTTTATCGAATTGTAAATTTCAATTTTCAACCATTCTATGAATATAGAACATGGATGTAATCTCAGAAAATAACAAAATGTAGACATGACAGATTACTTATTTTGTTATTCTACATTACTTACTATTTGAGTGCACATTCCACCTGCAACTTGATCAAGTCTTGTTTGAGGCTTCAATTTTTTGTTGACTGTCTTGTAGAAGTACATAGTTTTATATTTACCCAATATGTTATTCAAAAAATAACAATAGAATAAAATACTTGTTGAGAAAGATCATCATAGGAGTATCAAAAAATTGACATCCAAAGGTAACTCAACATTATAAGACTCTTACATTCAACCTTCATCTCATGCACCTAATAAATAAGAGATAAAATACATGAAATTGAAAAATTACATTACAAAACAATGAGCTAAAACTACCTACAAAAGTAGTACCCAATTTATATACAAAACATTTAACTAATGAATTGTGTTTTTCTTCTCATCTTCACTACCAAAATAATCACCCCTTTAATTTAACTGCACTATGCAAGTCCAGTTTAGCAACCATGTGCCTGTCATCCTCAATCAAGACTAAGGAATGCTATAGGCAAATACACTATCTAAATTGTCTACATTAAAAGAAACTATACTGCAAGCTTCTATGAATAAGAAAATAAAATTTAAAATTCATTACTTGTAACTACAACCTTAGAGAAAAGTTGAATTTTATTTATACCTTGATGGATATCTATACTGTTTCATAAATCTCCCATTTTGACATAGGATAAGAGTATAGTGATAGAAGATAGATCCATTTTGTGCATAACCTAAAGTCATCATATTCCATGAGAGTGCATCTTTTGAGAATTTTTTTTTGAACGTTGCAAGGGACCAATAGTTCTACAATTAAATCATAATAACTTTCCCATTACTTAACAATCACACATGGCACAGACTCTCTTCAAACTCACAATACGGTGCATGTGTAGTACAAAAATCATGAGATTCTAAAGAAGGCCTCACTCTTAATTAGCCAAATCTTTCTTGTACCACAAAAAAAAATGTGTGATAACTATGTCTACTCCAACCTTAATTGTTTAAGAATTCATCATATCAAATAGAGTATGTTTAAGAATTGTTGGGACAGGTCCTTTGGCGTGTATTAAACATAATACAATTTTCAGAATATTATTATCACTCTATTTATTTGTTGCAAACATGCCATTGGTTCAGTTTTGTAATTTTTTTTGTGTTAAATGCATTTAAAATCATCTTCATTGTCTTCTGATTGTCTAAATGCTTCTTTATTTGTCAGCCAATTAATACATGCTACTATATAAAGAAGACAATCATAAGACAATGAAGATTTGTCTGACCAATAGTCTACATAATTAGACCTTCATTTGGCTAGGTCAAATCTTCCTTCGTGCTAGCAGTCTATAGAAATAGACCTTTATTTTAAATGCATTGAACACAAAAAAAAAATTACAAAACTGAACCAATGGCATGTTCAAAACAATTATCATAACTCGTAAGCAAAAGTCCAGTGCCCTCTTCCCTCTTCGCCCACGGTGCCCTCTTCATAGCTCACAAAAATTACAAATGAGGGTTTCACTGATTTTGAGTGCCTTTAATTGAATATAAGAAAATAAAATTTAAAATTCATTACTTGCAACTACAACATTACAGAAAAGTTGAATTTTATTTGGTATAAGGAAGATTTGGCTGATTAAGAGTGAGGCCTTCTTTAGAATCTCATGAGTTTTGTACTATACATCCAACATATTTTGAGTTTGAAGAGAGTCTATGCCATGTGTGATAGAACCTACTTTATCTAATATGGTGCATTGTTAAACAAATTAAGGGTAGAATAGTTATTACTTAGTTTTTTGTGGGGGACAATCAAGATTTGTCTGGAAAGTAACAAGCCTTCTTTAGTATCTCTTGAATTTATACCATATATGCATGAAACGAAGACTATTTCAAGCCTTTGAGTCCTGAAGACAAGTATAAATAGGAGTTACTTTATTGAGTGAGGGATAATTAGGCCTAGGAGAAGAGCATTTGGGGATGGAAGTATTCACTAGTCAAAGGATGGAAGATTGAGATTGAGATGGTATTTGAAAAGGTAAGTACTTTTCCACATTTTTTGGAGACTTTGGGTGTAATTTTCTGATTTATGTGTGTGTAGGGCTACTAGACAGGCCTAGAAGGGCTGTAGAAGAAGAATGGTGTAAGTTTAATAGATTAGAGTGAATGGGGTGTTGAAACATGGTGAATAGACCATGATGAGATGATACTTGATGTTAGGATTAGGGTGAAAAGCCTAGTTGAGGTTTTGATATGGTGGAGGCACTAGGTGCACTAGCTGGCCTAGGATGGAGATGGTGCTAGGAGGAATTGCCAAGAAAAGAGGAAGTGAAATTGTGTAGCAAGGTTGTGGAAGTGATTAACAAAGTCAGGGAACTCTACTTAATCCTTGAGTTGAGGCTAATTCCTTGAGTGGATTCCAAGTTACTTGTTGAATCCTTGAGTTGAGTTGGTCTCCTAAAGGTGATAGTAGAGGGCTCTGCATCAAGATGTATGAAATAAAGAAGAAGAGGAATATCAATAAAAGATTAAATTCTCTGCAACTCTGGTAATCCACTGTCCCATGGAATAGTGAATAGAACAGTGAATCCATATGTGTGTTTTAAAATGATCTTGGCTATGTGATGATATAGGAACATTTCCTTTTGTTATATTTACACGTTCATGAAATCATTATATTATTTTTGTTGTTAATAACGTTAAGAAATTGACTGATGTTGGTGATTATGACTGGTAAAGGGGTACAATCAGTGGATTAAGGGTTGTAAACCTCTATTAGGTAAATAATGAACTTTGAATCTTTCTAAAGAGTTTTCCAATGTTAAAAAATCCCAATATTTATGAACACAAATACAAGCATTAGGGTCATTCTTATAGTTTCATTTTATGTCTCTTTTGTGTGAGAGTATTCCTTTTCGATTCCCATTCAATGGCACCTGTGTTTGTGAGAAAAAAATGCTTTGCATGAAACTTAGATGAATGTTGCTAACTTGAAATTTGTCTTTGAACATTAAGTACTTATTATGTATGCCTATACCTCATATAATCCAAAAAAATATTCAACACGAGGATTTTGGTAACTTAAAGGGCCTTAGTGACCGACTTTGAGCTGAGAAGCTTTGGTGTCTAAAACTACATTGTTTTCAACTAGTCGGTAGATTTTGGTTTGTCTTGATGGTTTTCTTCCAAGATTTCACCCATTTTTGTCTACAAAATTTTCATTGGCTATAGATTCTTGGGATTATATCCACCTCAGACATGGTAGTAGGCTAAGCTTTCTTATTCCTTCTGTTTGGTCTAGAAGAATCTACCTTGAAAGTGAATTGGATATGTTAGATCCTTAAGGCATACCTTTGTGTTTAATGCCCTAAATATTCCTTGTAAGTGAATTAGATAGATTTGTTCCTCATGATTTATCTTCATGTTTAAACTTTAAAGTGCTTTTAATAGGGTTCTCTTTCAAGGATTAGTTAATGCATATATAGCCTAGTTTGGAGCTGACTTGACATCCTCCATTTCTGCAAGGGCTACTTAGGATTTTCTCATGTTATCTCTTTTCTTTTCCTTGTATATGCCCTTGGTACTTTCACATATTTGTTGATGTCTTGACCTTAGAACTATCTCTCTTTGTTGCTCCAGGACTTGTGTTTAGGTATGTCTGTCTCAAAGTTCTTCTAAGAGGCAAATCCTACTTTAAAAAATTATTCTCATGGAAAACCTGACATCTAAAAAAGATGTTTTATAATAAAGTGGTCACTCCCACTAAATTCTTCCAATGTTTAGGATTAATATATAGCTGGTAAAGACATAAAAAAGTTGACATGAATTTGTGCATAGTTGTTAACCCCTAGATTTCTTGTGAATTATCGGCTGCTATGTATCTTGCAACTGTATTCCCAATCTTCTGAAAAGAGGTTTCCTGTTAGTAATTCACTTGGAATTAAAGGCAGGCTTAGCCTAGAAAGAATTTTCTCATCAATAAACCATATTTCTCATGAACAACAACTCTTCTTGAAATTCCCTTTGGCATTATTATTGTTTTCATGGCACCCAAGATATTCCAATTATCTTGGACCCATATCTTTAATAATTGCAGATCTCATAAAGGCATCCATAAATCTGCATATACTTCTCTAGGGTTGTAAGCCACTTATAGATCAAAATAGATAAAATAAATCAAAATCATTCTTTGTCCTATTTCCTTTTAACAAAGTCTCAACTATCAATGATACAATACATTTGATGCCCTAAGCTATCAATACAAATGGCACCTAGCTAGAATCTCACAAGCTATCCATTTGATAACCATAGTCAACATTTCAAAATAGTGAATCGATATCCTTGAGCACAAGCACCAATAACATCAAATAATGGAGTTAAATCACAGGCTAGGGTGCAACACTAGTAGTCTGCAGTCATTTTAGTGAGCGTCTCAATAATATATAATGACATCGTTAAACGTACTAGTAATATCAACAAACATGAATCCAAACATTTCAAAATAGTGAATCGATATCCTTGAACACAAGAACCAATAACATCAAATAATGGAGATAAAGCATGGGCTAGGAAATGACACTAGTAGAATGTGGTCATTTTAGAGAACATTCATGGTCAAGTAAAATGCAATGCATTTGAAATTTGTGGTCAAATATGATGTCTGAGGCTCAAAAGACATTGCCCATCAAAGATACCAAATCAAAGATGAAGAAATCACATACCTTCTCTCATGCTCGGCTTTCACCCGCTCCTCTTCTCCCGCTCATTTTCTCTGCAATCGAAATAAAAATGATTTGGCCGTTTCAGTTTTTTTTTCATCTATACCCCAAAACTGTCAAAATTTTGATGGTCTATTTAAAACCCTTCCAAATATTGACACCATCGGGGACTATTACAAAAAAAACACCAAATTCATATAAAAAAATTATCCGTCAAAAGTTTTTGTCAAAATTTGGCCCCAAATGTAGTAGTGATGTCATCTTGTCAATTCAGTAACAGTATTTCTCCCTCTATCATCTTGCTTATGACTGATTATTAGCTTTGTTGTACTTTTGACATCTCTAGGTAGCTCCTAAAGTGTGACCTTTCCTGCATTAATTTGTCAGATATTTCATGTAGCACATTTGATGCAGTGCTCCTAGTTGACTAGGCAGCCTCAGTTAGGGGAAGCACCCCTAATTTAGCTCTAAGATATTCACGAGCATCCTTAGGTAAAGCTTTTGTGAATATGTCTGCTAGTTGTTCCTTTGTATTCACATATTCCATTCACTTTTTTTATGTTGTACCATTTTTCTCAAGTAATGATACTTGATAGCAATATGTTTAGTCTTTGTGTGCATCACTTGATTCTTTGATATGTTGATAGCACTTGTGTTATCATAGAAAATAACAACCGGCTCAGTGATTTCCTCTTTAATTCCTTTCAACAATTGCTTGATCCATACCAAATTTGAATAATTTACTGCAGCTGCTACATACTCAACTTCTATTGTAGATTGAGAAATGCAGTTCTATTTCTTGCTTGTCCAGGAGACTAATCTTTTTCCTAGAAAGAATGCTCCACCACTTGTACTTTTCTTGTCATCAATATTTCCTACCCAATCTGCATCAGTGTAAACTCTTAGTTCAAATTTCTCATTCTTCTTGTAGTACAATCCATAATCTTCTGTCCCTTTTAGATATTTTCAAATATGTCAGTATTCTCTTCACTGCCATCATATGATTTTCCTTAGGATTGGAAGAGAATCTTTCCACAATCCAAACTACTAGGACTATATCTAATCTACTATGGACAACATATTATAGCTTTCCAATCATGGATCTATACAGGGTTTGATTTACTTCAATAGTATCATCAATTTCAGATAATTTCTATCTAGTAGCCATAGGACTACTTACTGGTCTAGAATCCTCCATACCAAAAAATTTTAGTATCTCTTTGACATATTTAAATTGTGTGATAAAGATACATTTCTCCATCTGATAGACTTGCAATCCAGCAAACAATTTTATCTCACTAAACATAGACATCTCAAACTCAGTTTGCATCTCATTTGAAAATTTATGACATGGGGCATCTTGTCCTCCAAATATGATATCATCCAAAAAAATTTCAGCTAACAAAATCAATTTACCTTTTTAAGCTTTCATGTACAGATTACTATTGTCATTTGTCTTTGTAAATCCAATCTTTATCAAATAATTGTGCAACCTCTCATACCATGCTCTGGGGGCTTGTTTCAATCCATACAACACCTTGTTCAATTTGAAAACCATATTTTTCTTGTTTGGGTCAACAAGTCTTTCAGGTTGTTCAATGTATACTTCTTCTTCTAATATACTATTTAGAAATGTAGATTTGACATCCATCTGATATACTTTGAAATCTTTGTATGTAGCATATGCAAGTAGAGTTCTCACTCCTAATCTTGCTATAGTGGAAAATGTTTCCCCATAGTCTATTCTTTCTTCTTGTGCATAACCCTTGTATACTAATCTTGCCTTGTTCCTTGTGACTTGTCCATGTTCATTAAGCTTGTTTCTAAATACCCATTTTGTTCTAATAACATTCTTGTCTTTTGGTCTCAGCACCAAAGTCTAGGTATCATTCTTTTCTATTTGATCTATTTCTTCATTCATAGCTTGAATCCACTCTTCATTCTCTAAAGTATCTTCTATTGTCTTAAGCTCAAACTCACATAATAAACATGTAGGGTCTTTCGACTTACTTTTGGTTAAGACTCTAGATTCCTTATCTCCAATAATTTTCTTAGGCTTATGATGGATTCTCACATACTGTGCCAATGTAGGTTCAGATTTCTTTTCTTCTTGATCTTCAAGTTCATCATGAAAATTTTTAGTTTCTGCTTCTGATTACTCGGCAACATCCTCCTAATGCTCGACAACATCCTTCTGATGCTCAGTAACATCCTCTTGATGCTCGAAAACATCCTCCTGATGCTTGACAACATCCTTCTGATGCTTCACATCATCCTTCTAATGCTTGGCATCATCTTCCTGATGCTTGGCATTGCTTACCCATGACTCTACATGTGGTGTAAGTGTGTTACTTGCCTCTCCTTCTTCCATGTACATAAAAGATCTATAATCTTCAATTTCTTGTTTAACTTCTAGTTCATTCTTCTTTGTATATTCATCAACTCTCACATTTTCAGTTTCCACAACTTTGTTAGCGTTAGAATTCAAACACTTATAAGCTTTTCTCTTAGTGGAATAACCTAGGAATATGCCTTCATCACCTTTTGTATCAAATTTTCCATTCCTATTATCTTTCACTATATAGCATTTACTCCCAAAGATTCTAAAATATTTCACATTAGGTGCATATCCATGCCAAATTCATAAGGTGTAGCATTTGTACCTTTCTTGATTTGTACTTGGTTTAAGGTATAAACAACTGTACGTATAGCTTCTCTCCAGTATTTTTGTGAAACATTCTTCTTAATTATTAGTGTTCTTGCACAATCCATAATAGACCTATTTCTTCTCTTAGCTATACTATTTTGTGGAGGTGTTCTAGGTGCAGACATCAGTCTCTTGATTCCTCTATCATTGCAGAATAGGTTGAACTCATTTGATATAAACTCTCCACCTCGGTTAGATCTCAGACATTCCAGGCTTTTACCTATTTCTTTTTTAAATTTTTCCAAATACCACTTAAACAACTAAAATGCATCAGATTTTTCTTTCAAAAAAGTTATAGTCATTATCCTAGTGTAGTCATCAACAAATATAATAAAGTACTTAGCACCATAATAAATTTGTACACCTATAGGTCCAAAAAGGTCAGTATGAACTAAATCCAAAATATTTTCAAAAGTAAATATCTTACTCTTGAAACTAGACTTTATCATTTTTCCCAATTGACACTATTTACACATCACATTATCAGGTTTCTTCAATCTTGACAAACCTCTAACTTTCTTTTTTTTACTAATATTTACCAGATTGTCAAAGTTTACATGACACAACCTCTTATGTCATAACCATACATCACCAAATTGCGCAAATAAACATGTCTCTTTAGATAGATCTAGATAGAACAAGTTACCTCTAGTCTGTTCTCCACTTCCAATTAGTTCACCAGTGACATCAAATATTTTAGCCTTTTTTTGATGAAACTCCACTCGATAACCAATGATGTTTAGTTGTGCAACACTCAACAAATTGTAGTTAAGACTTTCAACCCAATAGGCATTTTCACTTGTGATCTTATTAGTTAGCTTAATTGATCCTTTACCTTTCATAGGATATGGTGCATCGTTACCAAACTTAACACTTCTACCTTTGTAATGATCTAGGGTTCAAATTTAATTTTATCACCAGTCATGTGATGTGAGCAATCACTATCAATAATCCATTTATCACCTTTACTCACATAAGAAATAAGTACAATTTTCTCATCTTCATCAGAATCATCTTTCATAGCAACATAAACTACTTCAATATCAAAATCATTAGTGTCACTGTCAGTTTCCTCTTCAGCAATATAACAGGGTTTCTTACCTTTGTGCTTGTAGTCTCTATACCTTTAGTGATCTCTGTTATCTCTGTTATCCTTGTACTTGCTTTCTCTTTCCTCATCCTTGTCATTTCTGTCAGGACATCTTGCTGCAATATGGCCAACTTGGTTACATGAAAAACAAATTATAGGAAGTTTACCTTTATATTTTCCTTTTCCTCTTTTTAATCTTCTAGCCATGAGTTCTTCAAGATCATCTAGTTCCTCATCAGAAGTGTCACTAGCACTATCACTATCACTTTCACTTTTCACACATTTTTCTTTTTCCCTTTTAGACTTATGCAAAACCATTTGTGACTTGAATGCAGATGATTCAACATTAGGAACAGTGTAGTTATCATATTTAGATAGCTCAAAAGAAGTAAGCTTACCAACAAGAATTTACAAAGTTGGAACATTACTAGGGTTACATCTTGATTCTTGAATTGTAGAAATTCTTATAGCATAGATAGGAAGAAAAGTTCTCAATACCTTATCAATAATAGTGTCATCATCAATGATTCTATTAGCTCCTCTAACATCATTCACTTTCTCCTTAATTCTACCACAATACTAAGCAATATTTTCACCTTCTTGCATTTGTATTTCATCAAACTTACCTCTCAAGATTTCAACTTTTGCTCTTGGTACATTTGTATCATCACTATAGATAGTTGCAAGAGTATCCTGCATTTGTTTTGCAGTAGTGAAATATTTGATATCTTCAAATTCAAGATAGCTTAAGGCAGATGCAATCTCCAACATTGCTTGATTGTGTTCATGTTTTGCTTTCATCTCCTCGATAGTCAAAGGTGCAATAGGTATAACATAGTCATGTTCAACATAATACTTCACTGAATCACTAAGATCAACTAGATGCAATTTCATTAGACTCTGCCATGCAGGGAAGTTCTCTTTGTTCAACTTTGGTACCTCCTTTTTATACATCTTGATCATTAGCTTTAAGTACCTTTAAACTTTTGTCTGTAAGCACCAACATCTCTGATACCGATTGTTAATATTATTTAGAACAACAAAGAGAGGGGGGGGGGGTGAATCAATTGTTCTTAGGTCCAGATGTACCAATTGAACTTTTAAATACTTCAAAAATCTCAGATCTAATCATCAACATAGCTCAGTCTCTAAAGTATATATATCAAAAATATATAACATGTAGTCCACTGTCCAAAAGTAATTAACTTGTAGAATATAGAAATATTCACATAAAGAAATTCACACAAGTGTAACACCAAGATTTATAGTGGAAATCCAATTTGGGAAAAACCTCTTTGTAACAAGTTACTAATATTTTCACTCTTTTGAAGTGAGCTCTATGAAAAGCCAACCTTGTTAAAGGTTTGCAAACACATTGCTAGGTGTGACCCTGTTAAAGGATTTAAACATTGTCAAAAGTGACATGGTTAAAGGATTTAAGTACATTGCATAAGAATGCCACCTTGATTAAAGGATTTAAACAATGACTCTTAGGTCAACCTTGATTAAAGGATTTAGATTGATACAATGGTTAGAAAGTAATAGTAGTTTCTGATCTGAAAAACATACAACTCACTTTGCAAATAACAGATCTACTTCACACATATATGTTGATTTACTAACTGAGCTCCATTTCCATCTCCATTACTGATCTTCTTAGATTTCTCTATAAGAAATCATAACTCTGATCAACTCCTTCAAAATTTCACCTTCAGCCTTCTACTTAGACTTATTAGTCAATAACATCAACAACTTCAACCTATTTTATAACCTCACAATTAGATTTTCCTTTATACCTCTTCAATTAGTAGGATCCATCTTTTTCCACTTAATCTCCTTCATAAATCTTAGGTTTAGGTCAGATTCATTGAATCCTTCCAACATTTAAGTTCTTCATCCTTCCTTCTAGATACATCTTCAAACTTCTTTTTGAATCCATAATAAAATGATTTACCATGCATTAAATTCTTCATACAATCAATTAATAAAGTCAACACTATTTACATATTCCAAGAATTAAACTATGTCGGCTGGGAATCTCAATTCTTTCTCCAAATGTAAATTACTGACACTCGGTCAATACCATGTTCATCTCCTTGGTCATCACTGCGTAACTCGGTCATCTCTACAAATTATCTTCCTCGGCTAACATTGTCTTACTCGGAAATTTCCTGTCACTCGGCATAAACTGATGTTCAATCAACACTAAATTTACTCAACATATACTGGCGCTCAGTTGACACTAACATCACTCAGCTTAAACTACATTTCTTCACTTTTTCTCAGTTAAGCCTAATTCTTTAGTCTTTCTTCTTACTTAGATAAACATTACATTATCTTATCAATGTTCCAAATAATCAAGTACCCATTGAAGTATCAAATAACTTAATCTTTCCTTAGGTTATCTTGCTATCTCCCTTGCCCTAATCCTTTTCATCAATCAATAGATATGGTACTTTCTTAGATAGAAACTATCTTACCAGTTAAGGTTTGACATCAATGACAATGCAACAATTGTTTCAATTGCATTTTCTGACATAAATAACATTTCTTCTAGTTTAGGGAAATCTCACCATTTTTAGTGGCAATACCATCACTTCTCCAAACCTTCCCTATGAGAATGTTCTCTTGGTAATCCTTGATGAACGAGAATGCATTCATGCACATTCTTTAGCAATCACACCTTGCCAGGAATGTGCTTTTGTAAAACCCCCTAAATCTACCCAATCCTTCTTTTTAAGTACATTTTTACCATCCGTGAGAATGCATTCCCATTTCTTTCAATATGATTCTCATAGGTCATGATCTTGTTGGAATGCCCTTAATCCCCCTTCCCTAGCTAATAATAGCACTAAAATAAATGCAAAGATCCAGTTTTTAAAAACATACATCTCTATCCTCCTATTGGTGTCACTTGACATGATACTTGACATCATTGGTGCCTTAGTTACTTTATAGTTTCCATTGGATGCAACTAATCTCCATACAAAATGCACAATTGACCAAATTTCAAAAATTAGAAAACACAATAGATTTTTGTGAAACTTTCAACATCTATTCTTCATTATCTGTATATTTTTTGGTTGAAAACCACAAAAGAAATTGTAAAAAAGTCACTGTATTTTCCTGAATTTGGAAAAAATAAAGTTTGACATTTTATTTTCTTTGGTGTGTTTTATAGGGAGCTTAGCCCGTGTCATTCCCATCTCTCCTCAACATGACTAAGTTCTAAATAAATGCTAAAAGTAATCTAATCTCTCTTTTCTCTCTAGCATGATGAAAATGACTTGTAAATTTTTACATTTGCTAATATAGGGTCTTCCAAAGCCCTAATTTTTACTATCTTAGTCCCTTCAATATTTTTCCTGCACCATTTTCTTCTATGAACTCCTTTTTGAGTTCCATTTTCACCCCTAGATCTTTTTTTATTGTCTCTTACTCTATTCACTAGGGCAATGATTCTTTCAAGATGCCACCTAGGCCCCTTTTTCCCCATGCACTCTATTGAGGAGGCATCACTAAAGCCTTTTTATGGCAACTAAATTGATTATTAATTTATTCTTTGTATATAGAATTCTATTTCTATGGCATTTTGTTGCTCCTTTTCTTTGTGATACCTGCATCTTTCATTTTCTTTACAATAATGTTATTCTACTACCACTACAAAGATGGAAAAAATATAGATACCTAAATTTGATTAACTACATTAATTAAATTTATTCATCTTGTTATACTAACTTGGTCACACTACTGATTAAATGATTACACATTACATAATTAATTAATGTTATCCTATCAACCTAGTTAAATTAATTTAATTAATTTAGCTAGAGTCTGTTTAGTCCACTTAATAAATTTGTGGGATAACATACCATATTTATTAATTAATTTCTACTTTTTCTATTAATTTATATAAATAACCTGTGTGTTTAAATTAATTTATTTTGTCAATTTCCTCTATTTTAGAATTAAATTGATCAGTTTAATCCTATTTGAGCACATGGCTCCTAATATTAACCATCCTAGATTAGCTCACCCACTAACTATCCCTCCTTCAACCTTACCTTATCCTCTTAACCTCCTATTTAGCCAACCCTATCCCTTTAATATCCCCTCTAACCAAATTTATCCTAACCTCCTCCAAATATGTACACATTCCAAAATTTATTAGATATGAAAAGAATCTTTGATTTTGGTGCAAATCTCCCAAATTGACACTTATCTTTTTCTCTTCTAGTACACTAGTCATATCCTTCTTCTTCTTCTTCTGCTTTTTCTCTTCTAGAACACTAGTCATCTTGTATCCCTCCATAATTGGTACATTTTCATGAGCCTTCACCTTCACTTCAAATCTATTTAAGCCATCTATTTTTCTTCAGAAGGGATCCACTCTCATGCATTATAAAGTCGTAATGCCATCTTTAATCCAGAATTTGCATTCTTTTTAGCATCCTTATCTTGCATTTGCATTGCCATATCTATTTTACATTATTATCCTCATCCATTTTGTATCCATTATCCTATCATTTGCACAATTATGGAGAACTACTGAGAATCCTTGAAGAAACAACAATGAGAGCATGCATATTAAGAATCAAATCGAAGGAAAATCATCATCAAAAGAGGCTTGGAGCTTATACTTTTGTGCTTATTTATTATTCATTTAGTTGTTATTTTAATGTCCTTATCTTAAGTGTTTGCTATATTTTTGTGTTTCTTAGATTGCTAATTTTGTATTTCAATCTATTTTTATTCCACACATTTATCTACACATAATTTTTTTTAAAAAGTGGCCACTTAAGACCCCCTTTTGGTTCTACCTTTTTATGACCTTACCCACATTTCAAGTCACACACTATTTAAATTCCACCATCACTCCATGCATGAATTTTTTCCAATAGTTTTCTTCTGTGATTACACCTAGATGCATCTATACAGTCGTAGCACAAGCCAAGATACTAGCACGGACATATTCCAAGAATATGTGGTGTACATAAAAAGGATTTATCATCAATTACACATGATTTAAAAATTAAAAAGAGAAATTAAAATAATTAATGCCAAATGGCATTCAAAAAATTAAGATTAAAAAAATGCCAAATGACAGTTTTTAGATTTTCTTTCAATAGAGGAATGCAAAGAGGCACATTTGAATGCAAACAGTCACAAAAATATGCAAAGAGCCATGATTTTGAGAAGATGAAGATACATTTTGAGATTATAAAAGAGCCCTCTACCCATTTCATTTTTTGTTTTGCAAAGAGGAGCAACAAAGAGATTTTTACCAAGAGAGATTTGGAGGAGATCTTAAGGGCAACCACATTTCAAAGTGAGCCATTTATTTTAAGATTTTATTTTGTAGATTTAGTTTTGAAAATTATTTTTTTTGCTTCACTTTTGAAATGTTCTATTTAAATTTAATATTTGATTTAATTTTATATTTATATTTAGATATATATTTAATATTATTTTAGATTTAAATATTATATTTATATTTAGATTTAAATGTAGTATTTAGTGTTAGATTTAGATTTAGTGTTTTGGATTAGGATGAAAATGAATAGCATGATCAAGAATTGTTTTTGGCATAAAAAATATATTTAGAAATGAAATTTCAGGAACATAGTCATAACTATATCTATTTATATAACTGTTAGGAATGAATGCTGAATATATCCTATGGGGGAGTATTCACAACCATTCTGTAGAAGTTGTTGTTGCATTCATGACTGTGATTTCCATTGATGTCAACACAGTGATCTACTGAAGATTAGCAGAGAAGCAGATAGTGTTTGAGTTAGCGCACGTGGGATATTGAAGATCTAGCCATGCGGAGCTAAGTACTTACTCTATGATGTTTGATAAGATCGTGGTTAAGAGTGCATACATAAATTCATCTATTCATGATAGTTATGTGGAAATCAATGGAAGCAGTATCTGTCATGCCCAAAAATTTAATGTCCAAAAACTCACCAACTTTTTTTTTTAAGATAAAAAGTTTATGACTGAGGTTAGCAGTTGACTCTAGCTGTATAGCTGATCCTAAGAAGATGAGAGTTAATAAGCTTGAATTTAACCTACCTAAAGGCTTTAAAGACTATGACATAATTACATTTACTACATATTGACATGATCCCCCAAGGTGTCCCTTTCAAACCATTAGTCAAATGTTAAATTTACACTTAAGTTTTAATTCTCTAACTTAAACTATGATAACCATAGCGTGCATGTCGTAACCCCTTGTAAACTTTTAAAAAAAACATGACTGGTTAAGTAATAATTGTATTAATAAACAATATATGTTAATTATTACAATTATTAAATACCAAAATAAATAAATTACTTATTAAATGATAATAATCATATTAATTACTAATATTTAATTAATATAATTATTAATAACATTTAAATAAATTAATACTCAAAAAAATAATTAAGTTAATTAATATTTTATAGTAAATAACATCATTTAAAGGTAATAATATATATAAATTAAAGAACATTATTAATTAATATTATTAACAATAATTAATATAAATAATAATTAAATTAATAGAAATTATTTATATTAATTATTATTATTAATATTTAATAATAATAATAATAATATTTAATATATTAATAAATAATATTCAAATTTAAAAAAAATGAATTTTATTAAGGGGTTTTTAACCTCCGCCCCCAACTTTCCACACAACATTTTTTTAAAGTCCCCCAAGGTGGACTGCCATGTGGTGGTCCACACGACATGACAGAACTACCATAGCAAGCTATCGTGTGCGACAGACCTACTGCGGCAGGCCCTACCACTGGGACCAGGGGGACGGGGTGTGGGGCCCCTGACCCGCCAATTTTTATTAATTAATTTTTTTTGTTAAATGTTTTTTTAAAAACAAACAAAATTTTATTATATATATATATACACACCCTTTTTTTTATAAGGCCAGTAAGGTTATATATATATTTTTTTCTTTATAATAATTTTTTTTTATTTAAAAAAAAAAACAAAAAACAATAACACTTGCTTTATGACAAGTGTAAAATAATTTTTTTATTTTTATTATTAGAATTTTATTTTACATAACAATAAATAAAAATCATATTGTATTCTTTGAAACCCATGCTATGGGTTTTGCTAATTTATTCTTTTTTTTATTGATCAGCATATTATGACAAGCATTTTGTAGATTGAGTTTTTTTTGTTTATTATGTAAGTATATATTTTTTTTGCAAGTTGATTGACTTTTTCAACTTGGCTTCTTGGGGTGGGATCCT
This sequence comes from Chamaecyparis obtusa, assembly GCA_027943335.1. Taxonomy (NCBI): domain Eukaryota; kingdom Viridiplantae; phylum Streptophyta; class Pinopsida; order Cupressales; family Cupressaceae; genus Chamaecyparis; species Chamaecyparis obtusa. The sequence continues at coordinate 520,750 of BSBK01004040.1, forward strand.
AGGTGGTCCCATCTACTAACTAGACTTGTAGTGTAGGCTCCAATTCCTTTTCTATACTAGACATTATTTTATTTCATTGTTTGCCATGTACATGTAGGAAATTATTTTTTTATTGACTGTGTAATGGGAAAATGTATGGGAATTTTTCCCATACATTTTCCTGAGACCTGTAGGTCCCAATTTCACAATTTTTTGACTTTGGCTTGTTTATTTGATTTTTTTTCTACTTCTTTCTATATATTTTCAAGACTACTATTATTTGTCTTATCAAGTGGGATCAATAGATCAAAATGCCAAGGAAATTTAACTAACATTTTCACATGTATTATTATTTTTAACAACTAACATAGAGTTGAAACTAATTTATCTTGACTTCTTTATAGATTATCAACATGAAAGCATAGAGTTGATCTTTGGAAAAATTACACAAAATATTCACAAATGAAACCTTTACAATAGAACTATAAGGATACTTCAAATACTTCTCTTTCTTGTAAATTTTGCAACATGACTACATAAAGAATTTCTCTAAAAATAAACAATGCTTTCTCATAAGCTAACCAAACAAAATCTTTGCATTCATTTTTTATACAATTACATTGTCCATTAATTTTTCAATATAACATGAATACATATAATCCTTCCTTTGTCCAACCTAAAATATTCTCATAAGAACATAAATCTATCATAATAAAGACATACATTTTCTCAAAAAAACTTGATGCCACAATCTATGATACAAATACAAGTTTTGGAGTGATTACTCCATTACATAATTACAATGAGCTTATGGAATTCACAAGATTCCTTACAATAACCATAAACATGAAACAAGAGTGATCCAACTCAAAATGAAGAAATAATCAACTCTTCAAGATTTCAACTCCAACCATGAAGTCTTCAATGGCTCTAAAATCTTGCAATACAAAATACATAGGCCAAGGAGTTCTCACCTCCCAACCTAGGCTTCTATGAAGCCACCCCCGAGCTAGGGGAACCATCACAAAGACACAGAGACATTCAAAAAAATCCATAATAACAACACATACAACACAAAACATCATGAAATCTCCCTTCCAAGGTTAACACAAAGAGTATCAAAATGACTCAAATAGGGTGAAGGTGGAACCAAATTCAAGAGGAGAAATCACATCTCAAGATGAGAGCTAAGCCATCGTTTGGCTTCCTCATCATGTATCTTTCACCACAAATGCAATCTCAATAACTCCTTATGCCCCCAATATACAAAACAAATAAAGGAGATGGCTACATGGAGCCCATATATCCATGTTTCATCCCTCTCCTATCCAAGGAGAGACTCTACACCCTTGATTGTCCCAACATACCCTTCACCCCCAAGGCTACTCTTCCCTCCTAAGGGTGAGTATGGCCTTGAGAACTCCCTCAACAAAACTCTACAACACATACAAGAAAGAAAACTTCAAAATACAACAATGAATCCACACATTTATAATGCTAAGAAATCATGCTCAACAACAACTCAAGACTTCACATGACATCCATAAACTACACTTTCAAAATACAAAGGAAATAACACTACAACAAACTAAAGATTTACAAATCCTCCATTGTCACATAAATAACAAGTTCTCAACACATACACTACAAGAAACACAATAACTAAAATTTCCATACAAGAATTAACATACATGAGAGCTCTTTCTCTCAACATGAAAATAAAACAAACAAGGTAAAGAATGCCACCAACCTTGATCCAAGCTTATGGAAGAAAGTTGATGAAGAGCTTTTCCACTTCCCAAAGTCCTCTCCAAAATAGCTAAGTCTCCCAATCTAGAGAGTGGGTGTCAAACTTTTCTGAAAGAAGAGTCCCCTCTAAAAAGGCCTCCACACACTCTCCTAGGGATAGGATCTCTCTCTAATTGGATGACCTTCAGAAGCTTCTTACATGGTTTCCAAATAAGGACTCCTAAAAAGGTTGCCCAAAAAGTGGACCAACGACTTGAATCATGATAGGATGAAACACCACCCAAGACCTTGCTTCAAAAGTGGATTTTCGGCCATTTTGAAAATCTGACTTTTGGAGGGGTCTTTTGGTCAACATGGGGTTGTCCTATAGTTAAAAATTCCCCTTACCCATAGGTATATCAAGTGGGCTTACTAAAAATTTCCCTAACACTTTCCTAGAAACCTTTTAAGCCTCCCAAAAACCCATATGAAGCTCAAATTCGAAATTCCAAGACAAGACATAACATCAAGCTCTCTAACCAAGTGTTTTTCATGGGGATCCTAAAGGGTACCTTCCTAGGTTGGTGTTCAACCAATCCCCAAGTGGATATGTCATGCCCACAAGTACACACGTGTCAAGTGACACAAACAAAAAGACACATCACAAGCCATGTGACATATCCACTTGGACATTCTCACATAAATCACAAATACAATTAACATATAAATCAATTACATTCATGACCATACTTTTACAAATTAAATACATTACAATGAGGTTTTTGGCTTCTCACTAGAATCAAGCTTGGCTCAAATGGATTTTCACATTAGTCTCTATGATGGTTCCCCCAAATTTACCTTGGCTTATTCTCCTGCACACTCAAGTCCAATATCAGTAGTCCAAGGTAATAAAATATGTAAATTTTCATAACTTTCATAATCAAATAATTCTCAAGAAATTAATCATTATTAAGTCAAATTTTCTCATAGCATAATCATTCATTTATACCTGACATAAATCTCATCTAGAAATATACAATTCATCACTAAATTAAACTTGAAACATAATCATTTCTTACATATATAATTTAATTCAAATATCCTCATGACATCATAATTCATTCATTAAATAGAATTAAAACACACATGTAAGTTCCAAACTGATGTCTCAGTAATCATCATCCAATCATAATATAATGTGCATCCAACTACTGAAGTAATAAAACCATAACATAAAGTCTCAGTAAAATCCATACAGAATCAAAATAATCATAAAATATGTTTATCTCAAATGCAGAACTAAATGGCTATGATAGGCTCAGGGTGAGGCCTCACATCCTCCCCCCCTAGGCATGAACTTCCTCCTGGAGTTCATCAAAAAGATGGGGTACTATGTTTTCATCTGCACTGCACCATCCCATGATGTCGTAACCTCATCATAGCTATCCCATTGGACCCTAACTTGGTCTAGCTCTTGGCCTCGAAGTGCTAGCGTCTGGTGAGCCAAAATGTGGATGGGCTCCAAGGCCAACTGACTATCTGACTCCACCTACAAGGCATCCCAATCTATGATTTGAGTCTCATAAAAAATATACTTTCTCAACACCGACACATGAAAAACATCGTGGATGCATGAAAGGCTCAGTTGCAAAGCAAGATGATAGGTGAAAGGACCTATCCACTCAAGTATCTCAAAAGGGACAATAAATCTGGGTGCAAGCTTAGAGACCTTTCCAAAATAGATTGGACTCTTATGAGGTCGCACTCTCAAAAACACCCTATCTCCAACATGATAACTACAGTCTTCCCTCTTGGCATCTGCATACTTCTTCTGCCTATCTTGTACCTCCTTTAGATGCTATCCAATGAATGTCACTTGCTGCTCTAACTCTCACACTAAGTCAAGACCTAAAGCAACTCTATCCTCAATATGGTCCCAACTCAATGGTGTTCTGCATGGTCTGCCATATAATGCCTGATAGGGAGGCATACCTAGTGAAGTGTGATGCCCATTATTGTAGGAAAACTCTACCAAATGAAGGCACTCTTCCCACCTAGTCTAATGATCCATGACATACATGCGAAGCATATCCTCCAATACCTAATTTACCCTCTTTGTCTGACCATTGATCTCTAGGTGATAAGAAGTGCTAAAATTGAGCTTAGTTCCCAAAGATGTCTGTAGTCCTCTCTAAAAAGATGATGTGAAGAGAGAATCTTGATCTGAAATAATCTTACGAGGTATGCCATGTATTCTGACAATATCCCACAAGAAAACTTGAGCTACTATAGGGGCTATAAAGGTGGTCCAAACAGGTGAAAAGTGGGCTACTTTGGTCAACTTGTCAACTGTCAGCATGATGACATCATGGCGTCGAGATGACATAAGGAGACCAATGATGAAGTCCATAAAAATAACATCCCACTTCCACTCTGGTATATCATGAGGCTGAAGAAACCCACCAAGGTGATGATGCTTTACCTTGACCCTCTGACACTCAAGACATCGTGCCACTATCTCAACTATGTTCTGTCTCATCCTTGGCCAATGATATAACTGCCTCAAATCTGCATGCATCTTCTTGACTCCAGGATGCACTACATAAGGGGCCCTATGAGCCTCTAGCATGATGAATACTCGCAAGTCACCAGAGGATGGGACATAGATGTGTCCTCTATGGTGTAAAAGACCATCTGAATCTAGGGAATAGTCTAAATATTTACCCTCAAGGGTACTCTGAGACTGAATGACTTGACTAACCTCTGCATACCAAGCATCCTCATGTAAATGATGCAATATCCAATCCCTCTACTCGGTTCCTGCTATCATAGAGTAGGCCCCATGGTGCTTCCTACTCAAAGCATCAAAAACTACATTCTCCTTCCCCTTGATGTAGTGGACATCAAAATCGTATTCACAAAGGAATTCCATCCACCTACGCTGTCACACATTCAGGTTCGGCTAAGAGAAGATATACTGTAAGCTCTGATGATCTGAATTGAGCTCAAATTGATGACCCAAAAGAAATCCTGCCATCTCACTAAAGCATGGACCAGTGCTGCTAACTCAAGGTCATGAGTGGGATAATTGAGCTCGTGAGTCTTGATTTTCCTAGACTCATATGCAATGGCTTGCCCATTCTGCATAAGAACTGCTCCCAAACTATCTAAGGAAGCATCTGTGCAAACAAAAAAATTTGTTGATGGATTAGGAACTGCTAGAATAGGAGTGTTGGTAAGTGCCTTCTTGAGTTCCTTAAAGGCCCTCTTGCACTTCTCAGGCCACTCAAATTTCTTTCCCTTACACTGAAGATAAGTGATGGGATGAGCCACTCTAGAAAATCCCTCTACAAAATGTCTATAATATCTTGCCAATCCCATAAAGCTCCTAACCTCGGTCACTAAATTAGATGTAGGCCAATCCATGATGGCTCTAATCTTAGATGGATCTATTGAGATTCCATCTCCTGAAATAACATGCCCAAGGTAATGAATCTATGTCCTATAGAAAGCACATTTGGACAAACTGCCATACAACTAGTTGTCTCTAAGACATTGCAATACTTGTCTCAAGTGCTCTTCATGCTCCTCTTCATCCCATGAATAAATCAAGATATTTTCAAGGAACACAACCAAAAAATTATCTAGGAAAGTGTGGAATACCCCATTCATAAGGCTCATGAAAACTGCTAGAGCATTAGTGAGTCTGAAAGGTACAATTATGAACTCATAATGTCCATATCTGGTATGGAATGCAGTCTTAGGAATGTCACTGTCAACAATCTATAGCTAGTGGTATCCTGACTTAAGATCAATCTTTGAAAACACTTTAGCACCCTTAAGCTGATCAAATAAATCATCAATCTTGGGGAGTGGATATCGATTCTTGATGGTAAGCTTATTAAGCTGTCGATAATCCATACATAACCGCAAGGATCCATCCTTCTTCTTAACGAAGATAATAGGTGCACCCCAAGGTGAAACACTAGGATGAATGTGACCCTTCTCTAAAAGTTCCTCTAACTAAATCTTGAGCTCATTAAGCTCATTAGTGGTCATCTTGTAAGCTGCCCTCAAAATTGGAGCAACTCTTGGAATAAGATCAATATGGAAGTCTACTGCTCTACGAGGAGGCATGCCTAGAAGCTTCTTACATGGTTTCCAAATAAGGACTCCTAAAAAGGTTGCCCAAAAGGTGGACCAAAGAGTTGAATCATGATAGGATGAAACACCACCCAAGACCTTGCTTCAAAAGTGGACTTGTGGCCATTTTGGAAATCCAACTTTTGGAGGGTTCTTTTGGTCAACATGGGGTTGTCCTATGATTAAAAATGCTCCTTAGCCATAAGTATATCAAGTGGGATTACTAAAAATGGCCCTAACACTTTCCTAGACACGTTTTAAGCCTTTCAATAACCCATATGAAGCTCAAATTAGAAATTCCAAGACAAGACATAACCTCAAGCTCTCTAACCAAGTGATTTTCATGGGGATCCTAAAGGGTACCTTCCTAGGTTGGTGTTCAATCAATCCCCAAGTGGACATGTCATGGCCACAAGTACACACACATGTGTCAAGTGACACAAATAAAAAGACACATCACAAGCCATGTGGCATATCCACTTGAGCATTCTCACATAAATCACAAATATAATTAACATATAAATCAAGTACATTCATGCACCATACTTTTACAAATTAAATACATTACAATGAAGTTTTTGGCTTCTCACTAGAAGCAACCTTGGCTCAAATAGATTTTCACATTAGTCTCTGTGATGGTTCCCCCAAATTTACCTTGGCCTATTTTATTGCACACTCAAGTCCAATATCAGTAGTCCAAGGTAATAAAACATGTAAATTTTCATAACTTTTATAATCAAATAATTCTCAAGAAATTAATCATTATTAAGTCAAAGTTTCTTATAGCATAATCATTCATTTATACCTAACATAAATCTCATCAGAAAATATACAATTCATCACTAAATTAAACTTGAAACACAATCATTGCTTACATATATAATTTAATTCAAATATCCTCATGACATCATAATTCATTCATTAAACATAATTAAAACACACATGTAAGTTCCAAATCGATGTCTCAGTAATCATCATCCAATCATAATATAATGTGCATCAAACTACTAAAGTAATAAAACCATAACATAAAGTCTTAGTAAAATCTATAGAACATCAAAATAATCATAAAATATGTCTATCTCAAATGCAGAACTAAATGGCTATGATAGGCTTAGGGTGAGGCCTCACAGTATTCAGGCAGTGTTCCTAAGTAGCGGTTTGTGGAAATTGGATGATATCTCTTAATCGGGATCGAATCTAATCATATAAATTTTAAAATAAGTTGAAGACATAATGATAGTGATGTGGACATGATCTCAAGGTTTGAGGTTGCATGAATGAAGAATTATCTTAATTGGAAGCCGATAATTTTGTGTAATTATAAAATTTTTATGTAATATGTGGAAACTTTTATTTTGTAATATATATGCTGAATCATTTGTAATTACTTGAGTGTGGTATAAAGGAAGGAATTTTTTCCTTATTGTAATATGAGAATGTGGATGTGAATTGTAAGATTGTGAAAGAGAATTACAAAATTGTGCAATACTTGTTGAAAGAGGATATGTGAAGTACAAAGATCTGGTATTGAGATTTGATGAAGTAGTTGGTGCGGATCTACACAATTAGAGGAGAAGGAACAATTTGTTGAGATTAGTAATCTTTTGATATTATTCTATTGAATAATATAGAGATCAGTTGGACAATGTGTTCAATGATCTTTCCATTGAAGTTGTTTGGGCAGTGGGTCCTTCTGTCTTCCATAACTCCTAACAGAGTTAGAATCTTTTAGCAGGAATTCAAAGTCTCTTAGCAGGGACTAATATGTACTGAATGTATTTCATAAGACTCCTAACATAGTCCATCCTCTCACAAGGAATTTTTATATTAGTGCACCTTTTATGGGCATCATTCCCACTGGGGTTTACTCTTTGATCAAGAGGTTCCCTAGTCAACATATCTTGTGTCATTGTGTTATTGTGTATGTATATATTTTTATGGTTGTAGATTACATTGCTCACATGGTTAAAATATATTGAAGAAGATAAAAGTTGTATTTATCTGATAACTAATTCACCCCCCCTCTCAGTTATCTTGGTGGAATTTACTTTCTAACAATTGGTATCAAAGCAACAGGTCCTTGAAGGAAAAATTTAACAACTTAAGGAGATCCATGGCGGGTCATTTCAAGAAAGAAAGCCCTAAGTTTGATAGAGTAAATTTTGACAGCTAGAAAGAAAAGATGAAGACACATTTACTTTGTTTAGGACCAAGTTTTTGGTTAATTACAAAGAATCAGAAGACTATCATTGATGAAGACAATATTGAAGAATGTAGTAATGAGGAAAGAGATCTATTCATGTGTAACATACTTGCTAGAGAAGCACTTTTGTAAACCCTTCTAGAAAATGAGTACAGTCAAGTAAAATATCTAAAAACATCTCATGAAATTTGGTTAGCTTTACAATCAAATTTTTAAGGTGATGAACATGCAAAGAAAGTCAGATTACATAATTGGATATGTGCATTTGACAATATAAGAATGATGTAAGATGAATCTATTAGAAGCTATATTGGTAGAATGTCAGAGATTATTGTAGGCATAAAATCTTGTGAAGGAATCAAGACAAACAATTAAGTGATATGGAAAATTTTGAAGACATTGACTCCTGCATTTAAGCAGACAACATAGATGATTGAACAAGTTATACCTTGTACTGAGAACTTCACCAGAGAAACTCTTCTTGGAAGATTAGAAGCAACAAAAATGAACTTGAGACAATCATGAGATTTACCTAGAATGGAGACAACATTCAGTGCACTTAGTGTTCGCCCTACTTTGTCAAGAAACATCAGTGTAAGTGGAGATTATGCTAGCAACAATAGATCTAGAAATGATGAAGACATGAAGATTGAAGAAGGTATTGCCTTGCTTGTGAAAAGAGAACTAGACGGTAAAAAATTTTTTTAATGTTGGACTTGTCAAGAATATGGTCATTTTGCATCTAAATGTCCTAAAAAAGTTAAGAAGTATAGAAACAACTTTAAACCTAGAAGATCTAAAGAATGTTATTATGCTAATGATGAAGAAGTTGAAGCTAGTATGGCAAAATCTTTAAGTGAAAGTGATACTGAGAATGATGATATAGGATTTGCAACAATAAATGAAGAAAATCCTAAAACAAAAGTTAAGGAAGAAAAAGCTTTAGTTTCTCAAGTAGAAAAGAAAGCTGATTGGATTATAGACATTGTTTATTCACATCATATGACTGGAGACATGAAGAAATTCATAAAGTTTAACAATTATGATGGAGGAGTTTTTAGAGTTGGAAACAATGCACCTTGTTTGATAAAAGGCATAGGATCTATTACTCTTGATGGAAAGACTAATACTAATGATGTTTACTTTGTGGATGGTTTGAAACATAATATTTTGAGTGTTGGATAACTAGTTGATAAGGGATATCAAGTTTGGTTTACTGAGAAAACTTGTGTAATAAAAGACAAGGATGGTAATTTGATTGGTACTAGATCTAGAACCAGAGGTAATGTATTTCAGTTGAATCCTACTGAGATGACATGCTTGATTACTAAGATTGATGACAGTTAGTTATGACATAGAAGATTTTGTCATATAAACTTTGATAACATTGTGAAAGTGAGTACTACACTTGCAGTAAGAGATTTGCCTAAAATTATAAAGCCTACTAACATGATTTGCAAGGAATGTGTGATGGCTAAATAGAAGAGAAGCTCATTTCATAGTAAGAAGTTCACAAAAGAAGAGAAGTTGGAAATTGTTCATACAGATTTGAGCGGTCCCACAAAGACTAGATGATTCAATGGAGAAAGGTATTTTATGATTCTTATTGATGATTTTACAAGAATGATGTGGATTGCATTTCTTAAAGAGAAGTCTGAAGCATTTGATAAGTTTAAGATTATTAAGAACAAAGTTGAAAATGAATTTGGAATGAAGATTAAATGTTTGAGATCAGATAGAGGTGGTGAATTTACTTCAAAAGAATTTAACATTTTTTGTGAAGTGAATGGTATTAAGAGATAGTTTTCATCCCCTAGGACACTTGAACAAAATGGTATTGCAGAAAGAAGAAACAGATCGATGATTGAAGCAACAAGAGCCATGCTATTTGAAAATGACTTGGCGAAGATAATATGGAGAGAAGCAGTGAACACAACAGTGTATACAATGAATAGAGTACAGATCATAGTAGATATAGACAAGACACCTTATGAACTATGGTTTGGACATGCACCATCAGTTAAGTATTTTAGAATTTTTGGAAGCAAATGTTATATTAAAAGAGATGATGACATTGGAAAGTTTGACCCTAGAAGTGATGAAGGTATATTTCTTGGATATTCATTGAAGAGAAAAGCTTATAGATGTTATAATAAAAGAACTAAGACTATTGTTGAGAGCGCAAATGTTAAATTTGATGAAAAGTTCAAAATTTAGGAAAGAATGCTTGATTATGAATAAGATGAAGGAACTCATCCTAGAACTAATCTAGAGAACACTGAATTAGTCTATGAAACTAACAGTGAATTGCAGAATGAAAGCTATGTTGAAGAAATCATTCAAGAACCTACAACTGAAGTGAGAATAGAGATAGTGACACCTAACATGAATCTATCAAGGAATCATCCTTTTGATTAGATTATTGGAAGCATAGACAGGGGAGTTCTGACATGAAATAAGGTACACGAATAGTTGTGTTTAATTTCTCAAATTGAACCTAAATCTACTAGTGAAGCCTATGAAGATGAACATTGGATTAAAGCTACAAAGGAAGAACTAAATCAAATTGAAAAGAACAAGACTTGGGAATTGGTCCCTAGGCCTAAAGATAAGAATGTTATAGGAACTAAATGGGTATTCAGAAACAAGATGAATGGACAAGAATAAGTTGCAAGGAATAAAGCAAGATTGGTATGTAAAGGATACTCACAGTAAGAAGAAATTGACTATGAAGAAACTTTTGCACTAGTATAAAGAATTGAAGCAGTAAGAATGTTTTTGGGTTATGCAACCTATAAGAAATTCAAAGTGTATCAGATGGATGTGAAGTTAGCATTTCTGAATGGAGAATTGGAAGAAGAGGTCTACATTAAGCAACCTAAAGGTTTTCCTTTAACTAAAGAAGGAGATATGGTATGTAAACTAAAGAAATATTTATATGGATTGAAAAAAGCACCTAGAACTTGGTATGCAAGATTGGATAAGTATTTGATAAAATTAAGATTTACTAAAGGCACAACATACAACAACCTGTAAACAAAAGAAATTGAAAATGGTTTGTTGGTTGTAGTTATTTTTGTTGATGATATTATCTTTGGAGGAGAAGATGAAGCTAGTGATAAATTTGCAGATCAAATAAAGACTGAATTTGAAATGAGTACATGATTGGTGAAATAAAATATTTTTTAGGATTGCAGATAACATAGAATAGTGATGGTATCTTTGTAAGTCAGACACAGTACTTGAATGATTTACTGAAGAGATTTGGAATAGAGAACTATAAACCAGTTGGAACACCTATGGTAACTAGACACAAGTTATCTAGCATAGATGAGACTCCTGCAATGGAACATAAAAAATACAGATCCATGATTGGAGGATTACAATATTTAACTCATACAAGACCAGATATATCACATGCAGTTGGAATTGTAGCAAGATTTCAAGCTGAACCTAGAGAATCACATTATGTAGTAGTAAAAAGGATACTGAGGTACTTAAGAGGCATAATTGAATATGGATTGTGGTATGAAAAATCTGATGACTTTACTTTATGTGCATATATAGATCCAGATTGGGGAGGTAGTGTTCATGACAAAAAGAGCACAAGTGGTGGAGCATTTTTCCTTGAAGGAAGATTAGTTTCTTGGCTAAGCAAGAAGTAAAATTGCATTTCACAAAGCACAATAGAAGTAGAATATGTGGCAACAACAAACAATTGTAATCAGATAATTTGGATGAAACAAATGCTGAAGGATATTGGAATAAAATTTGTTGAGCCTATTTTTATACATTGTGATAACACTAGCATAGTTAGTATGTCTAAGAATCCTTTACTACATTTTAAGATAAAGCATATAGAAATAAAGTATCATGTAGTGAGTGAGAAAGTGGTAGAGAAAGAAGTTAGACTTGAGTATATAAGTACAAAAGAGTAGATTGCAGATATATTTACAAAGCCTTTTCCTAAGGATACATTTGAGTATTTGAGAGGTATGCTTGGGGTTATGCCCCAACCTACTTTTGAGAAGTGATGTAGATTGTTGCATCCATCCAGTGGTATATGAGCCTTATCTTTCTTCTGGACTAGATGTTGGTACTTCCTCTATGGGGGAGTATGTGTTTCAGAGCTAAGTCATGAGGACTCTAGTGAATGTATTTTCTGAAAAGTGTCTTTTGACATTGAAGTTGTTGTTGACATAGTGATGAAACATCTATCATTGATGTCAATGGGGGAGAAGTATACATAAAAAACCATCTATTGGAGAGAATTGAAAAGGAAAATGAAGCAAGATTTGATTGATGAAGATGACTTAAAAGTATTTTCAGAGTAGCAACGTTGCAGTGTTGGTATTCATGGAACTCAGATGTTTTTTCATCTATGTTGCCATCAATGCCAATGGGGGAGATTGTTAGGAATGAATGTTGAATATATCCTATGGTAGATTATTTGTGTCCATTCTGTAGTAGTTGTTTCATTCAAGATTGTAATTGTCATTGATGTCAACATAGTGATCTAATAAAGATTACCAGAGAAGTAGATAGTGTTTGAGTTAGCACACGTGGGATATTGAAGATCTAGCCATGTAGAGTTGAGGACTTACTCTAGGATGTTTTACAAGATTGTGGTTAAGAGCGCATACATAAATTCATCTATTCATGATAGTTATGTGGAAACCAATGGAAGCAGTATTCAGGCAGTGTTCCTGAGTAGTGGTTTGTGGAAATCAAATGATATCTCCTAATCAGGATTGAACCTGATCATGAAAAGTTGAAAAGAAGTTGAAGACATGATGCTAGTAACATGGACATGATCGCAAGGTCTGAGGTTGCATGAGTGAAGAGATATCTTAATTGGAAGCTGACCATTTTATGTAATTATGGAATTTTTATGTAACGTGTGGAAACTTTTATTTTGTAATATGTATGCCGACTCATTTGTAATTACTTGAGTGTGGTATAAAGGAAGGAATGTTTTCCTTATTGTAATATGATAATTTGGATGAATTGTAAGATTGTGAAAGAGAATTGTGGAGTTGTGCAATACTTGTTGAAAGAGGATATGTGAAGTACATAGATCTGTTATTGAGATTTGATGAAGCAGTTGGTGCAGTTTGGCAAAGTCAAAGGAAAAGTAATAATTTGTTGAGATTAGTAATCTTTTGATATTATTTTGTTGAATAATATAGAGATCAATTGGACAGTGTGTTTAGTGATCTTGCCATTGAATCTATTTAGGTAGTGGGTCCTTCTGTCTTCCATAACTCCTAACAGAGTTAGAATCTTTTAGCAAGGATTCAAAGTCTCCTAGCAGGGACTAATATGTACTGAATATATTTTATAAGACTCCTAACAAAGTCCATCCTCTTACAAGGAATTTTCATATTAGTGCATCTTTTATGGGCATAATTCCCACTAGGGTTTACTCTTTGATCAAGAGGTTCCCTAGCCAACATATCTTGTGTCATTGTGTTATTGTGTATGTATATCTTTCTATGGTTGTTGACTACATTGCTTACATGGTTAAAATCTATTGAAGAAGATAAAATTTGTATTTATCTGATAACTAATTCACCCCCCCTCTCAGTTATCTTGGTGGACTTCACTTTCTAACAATAATCAACCCTTTTAATCTTGCAGATGTCAGACCCATCGTTGATGGTTGTTGTAGAAACACATGCGCTATTTTTCAAGTAGTTTCTTTGCATATCTCCTTCCAAATGGAAAAGGTGGAACATATTGTATGAAAGGTTTTAGCAATGAATATTAAAAGTTTAAATCAGAATAGCAGACCAAGAGAAAACGAAGTTCATCTCCAACTAAAATAATATTTTTTTGTGCTTTTAAAGCCCTAATGGAATTAGTTTAATTTTCTTTTGATTTACATTGAAAATTAAAATTAATTTTTATTTAACTTAAAAAAATTAATTATTGCTTGATTTTTTTAAAAAAAATTAAAAGAAAATTAGTGGCGTCATTTTTGTTTTGGTGAAGGTGAGTATTTTATATTATATTGATGTAAGAGGTTTTATTGTCTTTTTAAGTAATATAAATTTCCATGTTTATTTTTTTAAAATTTATAATAGAAATATAACTTATGTTCATTTTCAAAAAAAATATTCTTTAAAAATTAGTTGATTACAAAATGAAGCAAAAATAGAAAAATCAAAATAGTTTAAGTAAAATAAATAGAGAATTGAAGGAATGAGAACAGAAAAATCTAAATGGTAAATAAGATAAATAGAAAGAATACAATTATTATTTATAAAAATTTGAATCATATATTACACATTCAATTAATATTTGACTCAATTTGAATCACACTTCATGATCTCATATTGTGTAGAAATATAAAAATAAAAACCCCCCAAAACTAAAAACAATAAAAATATGAAAGTTGTTAAGTGTTGGATTAGGAGAGATAGGGTACTGAGAGGGGAGGGGTGAATCATTACCCTCAAAAACTTTAACTCATAAACCTTTCAGATCTATAACAGAAAACAACAGTAACCTTGTAAAATAACTTGTATCTAATACATGTATCATTCATCCATTCAACTTGTGAAAGTAAACAACATGAAACCAACAATATAATAGTCCCATAACACAAGTATTTTGGTAATGCAGAAACCCTTGTTAGAAGGTAAAAACTATGGTGGGGATGATACCCACAAATTCTTCACTACTGTAGATAGAAAAAGTTTTCCTATTAGGGCTACAAGTTTTGATCACTTATGGTGATCTTACCCTGTTAGGAGTAACATATTAGATCAGCTAGATCTACCTAGTGATAGGATTTTAGCAACACTACTTGAGTGTACACTCAGTTAAGAGATTTACAAAAGATTGTCAAGTCTACTCTGTTAAGAGATTTTACAAAACTCAATTACAATGATTAGAAAGAAATAGGTATCTATCTGTTAATGACAACTTAATTGTCTGATACAAATTAATAAAGTACTGATAAAATATCATCTTTATTGTGATGAATCTCTACTCTAAACTGCTTGGTTAGCCTACTTTGATTCTCCTTAATCTGATTATCTCTGTATACTATTCTTCTTTGTCAACTAATAATCTTCAAGTTAGGAAAGTGCTTAAAGTTCTTCTTCATTCGTACATTAGTTCACACTAAAAATGATGCAAGCATACAATTATATAACATACTGCTTTATGCCACTTACAAAATTAGGTTTACAAATCTTAGACAAAACCCTAAGATCTACAGTGTACAAAAATAACCTAGATCAAACTATTATATAAGATCATCATTACATTTAATGAATATCTCATCAATAAAGTTTCCTTGATCTTGGTAAAACATTTTCTAATCTATTATAACTATATGCATAGAAGAATGTGCCATTCCTGATTACTATGTCATTTCCTGTGATCCTCGGTAAACACTATATAAATTACTTGGTGTTTATTTTGATGCTCGGTGTTTACTGTCGCTTGGTATCAGTGCCTGTTGATGCTCAGTAAATTGTTTGATGCTTGGTGTACACACTTAACTGACTGGCCTATTTTTCTTATAGTTACCAACTGGCTTAATATAGGTAACCGACCGATGTCTTTGATAACCTTTGATACTAATGACAACCTTTAATGCTCAATAGAGATAACAATCTCCCCCTTTGGCATTAGTTTGAAAACTTGAATATATATAGATAAAATTTCTCATAAAAAAACTTATATCTCCGCCATATACATATATACTTATAAAAAAAAAATCTCTATGTACTCCCCCTCGGTGCATGCTCTTGGTAATTGGTAGTATACTTAGCATCTATGTACATATTTGGAATATACATTAATTTCCCCCTTTTTGATATTAATGCCAAATACAAAAATTGTATACTTACAACTTGTCAAAAATGTGTTGATGGGTTTTCTTCAGCGACTCCAAGAGGTTTTCCCATTCCCCTTTCAAGTTGGTGAGAGCAATGTGCTCAAGACTAACTTGTACATGCATGTCAAAGATGTTATCCAGCACAAAAATATTTGGTTTTGCAACAAGTTGTTCCGCTTTGACAATATGCTTCTAAAAAATTTTCAAGTATGGTAGGAGTTCTATCTGCAACTCAGTAACCTGATCATTTATCCATGCTTCTTATTTCTTGATATCTACTATCAACCACCTGAGTTCTTGAATTCTGAGTATATGCTTTGAAAAAGCTTGCGGCTTGATTGTAGCTACATTTGCACTGGCCTTGATTTCATTTTCCAGTCATTTTATCTTTTCACTGATCTCAACAGTGAAGGTTTCCATAGTGCATAGCTTCAGTAAGAATTGAAAAATTAATTGAGTTATTGATTTGATCTTAGTTATTACCTTAGTTAATTTGACCTTGTTTATTGCCACTTCTTGGCTAATTCTTTCTATAAGTTTGTCTTGAATCCATGACTCTACCCATTGTTAGATTCGCTTGTTGGTATCAACATCTGGGGCATTGATTCCATTGGTAAGAGTAGCAAGTCGGTCCATGATTGGTGTGTCTTCATCTATATGTACCTCAGGTACCACCTATTGTAAGATGTCTCTAACATTTTCCAATCTCTCCTTGCTCTTACTCTCTTGTCTTAACTTTTCTTGTGTTGCTTTCCTGGTGCATAACTCCCCATATTTTCTTAGTTCTTCAGGGCTAAGGGTCCTTGGGTGACACTCGGGTATCACAATTACTTCATCTAGAGTGACCGACCCTTTTCCTTTATTTTTCTTCTTCTTCTTCTTCTTCTTCTTCTTCTTCGGTTCCTGTGATGAACTCTTGTCAACTAGAACAATAGCTTTATCTTCTACCTTTGGTGTGTTCTAACCAGTTGACACATTGTCTTCCTTTTTCTTCTCCTTGGTAACTTATGTGTCAGTTTTCTGAGATAGAGCCTCTAATGTTGTGTTAGGTGGGGTAGCCTCAGTTGCCTTAGACTCTTCTTGTGCCTTTATTTCTTCCGTCGGTGCCTCATTCTCTTTAGGCTTGCTATTTTCTACAAGAGGTTCAATGCTTTGTTCCCCTATTGTGTCTTGTGGTTTCTTAGGGTTTGAGTTTTTAAGTTGTTGCATTGAAAGAATTTCAACTGCTTCTACAAGTATAGGAAGCTCACCTGATATCGATAGAAATGCACACTCAGTAACTTGTGCTTCATTCTATGTGTTTTCTTGTGCAATATTCACATCATCATCATCATTTCTCTCATCAAGATCACCATTTGTGATGTTCTTAATTAGTAAATAATTATCATTTTTCTCCTTCACCTTGATCTCTGCTAGATCTGGTGCATCCTATGAACTATCCTTAATATTTTGTGCAACTGTTGTGTCAATCACCTCGGTAGGTGATACCGCTGACTCTTTGATATTCTTTGCTATATTTTCTTCAATAAATAGTCCTTTTCCTTTTGAATAATGTCTCTTCTTATAAAACTTTTGAAATGCTATTCTCTCATTTTGCTCTCTAACAGCTAGAATTGAGGTCTAGATGAGTTGAGCTGACTCATCAAGTTCTTCTAGATTCTCATCTAATACTAACATTTCTCGGTGTTTTACTTTGAATCTCTTTACATATGTGTCCATAAGCTCTTTGATCTCAATCAAAGATATGTTTGGTGCTACCAAAACTAGAATATGTTCTCTTCTTTGATTTATTCTATCATCCAATTCCTTAGGTAGTGACAATGCAAATTCTAATGGAGCTTGCTTAAAGTGAATCATCATCTGGATGATTGCTTCCTTAAATTTTTTTTGATCTTTGGTTGACATTTTGTCAAATTAGCTAAGTTTCAGATTAAAGAGATCTCCATGCTCAATAATATCTTCTGCTACTTCATCAATTGGTCTTTCTTTATTAATAACAACAAAAAATTGATTTTTATTTTCATTTTCATCATCCTCAAGATCTTCTTTAATTCTTATTAACCTTCTCCTTTTCTTTGGTGGCTCATCTATAGCCTTCCAACCTCTTTTAGCATGTGTTTTTGTTGGTGTAGCGGCCTTTGGTTTTGCTATCTTTTTAGCTCCCTTCTTCTATGGTGGTGAAGCTGTAGTGGATGACCTTGTGCATGCACCTGTCTGCACTGGTAACTGCCTTTTCTTTGGAACTTTAGTGGGAGAAACCGGTTTAGATTCTTGTTCTTTTTTGGACTCAATTTCTTCACTATCATAAGGTTTTTCAGCCAACATCAACTAACCTTCAGTTGGAGGTTCAACCAGTGACTCCTTAGATGAGTCTGATACATCTCCAAAATGCTCAGTTAAAACTTTCTTCATTTTCTTTTCTTTTCTCATCATTTTACCGATGACAAGCCCTGTTTTAATTCTTGACTTTGCTTCTTCAAAGGTTCCAAACCTTTCAGCCTTTTTGTCCTTTGGTAATGCTAGTAGTGCCTCAATTGATTTCAAAGAGAAATAATGATCCATTTGATAGCCCATAAGTGATAGCCCTTTATTCTCAATTCAACTGCTTTAATCATAGTATGGTCGGTGTTCACTAGAAAACAAATGTCCATCTCAAATTTCTCAACCAATGAACTCAGTATTCTTCTTCTCATATTCATTTTAACTTTAAATTCTTCAAAATAATTGTCCAAAATATTCTCAGCACTATCTCCTAGATCTTTCATAATATCAAATATTTGTGAAGTAATCGGTTTCTCATCTATACAGTTAGTGCGACCGAGAGAGGGAAAGAATTTTTGGAGATAGAAAAACAAACATACAAGTAGTGAACCAAACTTATAGGTATTGATCTTCTGTGACTTGATGGTTTTCATATTTTCTTCAACCTATCTCAGTATTAGCTCAGCAAGGTCTATCTAATGACCCTTCTTTATCAATTTGTAAGCCATATCTACTGCACTACATGGTACACTATTTGACCTGCTCGATTGAAAGATTTTATAGCCAATAACATGTGCCATGGACTTCACTTTGGGATCCAGAATGGATGAAATCTTTAATGCTCTACCATCCCATGTTGTGCCAGTATTCTTCTCAACTTCAGCTCGTGCAGTGCTTTGAAATGCTTTGACCTTGTCAATAGTCAGGTAACTAGTAACCCTGCTAATAATTCTCTTTGTTACTTGGATTAGTTTTTCTAACCAAAATATGCCATCATGAAAATGACTTAACACAACCCTAATCCATTCATTCTTAAAATTCTTCAGGAAATTTAGGGCATTGGCGAGTCCAAGTGTTTCAACAATTTTGTGCTCTGGTTTCAGTTTGATCTCCTTATCACAAAGTGCGTGAAATGAGACATACATATCAAAATCTCCAATTTCACCAATTTTATAGTGAATATATGATCTTATGTCTTATGTCAACAAAACCCTAGGTGGGATGCTTGAAAAAGCACCCACTGAATCCATTTTTCTTGCAACTTCTAGGTGTAAATTATAGTGAGGTTCCTTGTAGTTTGTTGACATAATTAGATTAACTTCTTCTTCCATAACCTTAGAAGAACTCATAGTAGATGCCATTTCAACAAACTAGGTTTTTAGTAAGTTACGAAAATATACTCGGTAGGGTTTCAACATACTAAAAATGTATTGAAGAATATGATTGGTTCGATCTGCAACTACTTGAATGACCTTGAAAGATTCTATGCTTGAACACGCTCTTGAAATTTTAGCTCTCTGAAATTGCAATGTGAAAAATGAACTCTTGCATCTATGTATTTATAGATTTTTCACATTCCCACTCAAAAATTTATGCAATAAATGCCTAACCTACTTTCTGGTATGTGACAACTGTTAGCTCGGTGACAACTATAGACATTCATTTGCTCAGTTAACATAGGTTTTCCTTACTCAATTGATATTGATATTCGGCTAACCTTGAATAGGGATTATCGATGGGTAACTAACGCTCAGTCTAACTTTTGCCGACGGTATTAATTTGTTAGCTCAAAACATATATACCACAATGTATCTTCATTCATGTAGATTTGGTAAGTGCTCATCATATAAGGAACTGTATGTAAAATATGCTCAATTGAAATATCAGTCCCATACATACCTATATCACCTTAAGTGGAAGTACCGATGTCACCCAATCCATTGGACGAGGTTTCATCGACATCATTGCTTGACTCAACATTCTCATTAGATGCTTTTCTCCACATAGAATTCCTGATTCTCATGATATCTACTATAGTGTTTCCACTCTCAAATACATGATTTTCCTCTGGTGCTTGGTCTCTACAGTCCTTGCTTAAATGACCAACTTTATGACAATGAAAACATGCCATTCCAGTGCTTGTCCAACTTCTTGATTGTCCAGCCCATCCTTTCCTATTACAGTTTGCTACAATGTGCCCATATCTACCACATGCAATACAGCTAGCCCATGTGTTATAATCCCAAACATAAGAGTTACCTTGTCTCTTTGGTTGGTAAGGCTTGCGTTGTGTCTTTTGTTTAGGAGTCCATACTTGCTTCATTTTTTCCTTACACTCTCGTGCAATGTGCCCATGCTTATTACAAGTATAACACAACTTCTCCATAGTAGCATTATTAGCATTCTATCTAGCTCTACATTCATAAGCTTGATGACCATACTTTCCACAATAATTGTAATATCCATTGAATTTAGGAGTGACAAGAGGTTTACCTTGTGCTCTGCTTCTATAAACATTAGAAGTGTGTCCTAGTTTTCCACTGTGATAACATGTCAACACTTTAGGTCTCTGATTTTGATTATTGTTTACCTGTTCATCTTGTTGTGATGATTCTCCTTCATCGATATAGCCTAGTCCAATTTTTATTCCAAATCTTCTTTAATTAATCAAAAAATCATCAATCTTCTTGGAATTGTTCTCAGCTAGCCTCATTATCTCATTATGTTGTTTTTGTGTCTTTATTTCATTTCTAAATTTTTCATTGTCTTCTCTAAGTATTGCAACATCTTCAAGTCTTCTAGATAATTCTCCATTCACTCGGTTGACTTCTTGATTCATAGTCATCATCTGATTAGATACTTGAAAGTGACGATCGGTGAGTCTTTGTATCTCACTTTCTTTATCTTGAATTTACTCAGTTATTTGTCTTCAGTCATCAATAGCTAGATTTCTTTCTTGTCCAACCTATCTAGCATTGTTCATTATCTCTACTATTCTCACCATTTGAGATTCTTGACTAATTTGCCGTGCTTTCACTTGTTCGGTTAAATGCTGATTCTTTTTAGATAAGTCAGAGATAATGCTTTTAGATCTATCAAAAATACATCCAGAACTAGATCCAATGTGATCAAATATATCATCAATTGCTTCTTCATGGTAACTGACTTCATTTTACAAAATAACTAGGTTCTCTCTTTCAACCAGTAGTTTCTTAAGTTCATCCTTAGCTTTCTTATACTATTCAACAAACATCTACATTTGAATTTTCTGATTCTTAATTGTCTTATCTAACTTATACCTCTCCATGGCTAGATCTTTACCCTTTAATGTTTAAATTGTCAAATAAGAGAACTACAATTTGATACCAATTGTTGGATTAGAAGAGATAGGGTACTAAGAGGGGAGGGGTGAATCAGTGCCCTAAAAAACTTTAACTCATAAACCTTTCAGATCTATAACATAAAATAGTAGTAATCTTGCAAAATAACTTGTATCTAATGCATGTATCATTCATCCATTCAACTTGTGAAAGTAAACAACATGAAACCAACAATATAACAGTCCCATCACACAAGTATTTTGGTAACACAGAAACCCTTGTTAGAAGGTAAAAACTACAGTGGGGATGACACCCACAAATTCTTCACTACTACAGATAGAAAAGGTTTGCCTATTAGGGCTACAAGTTTTGATCACTTCTGGTGATCTTACCCTATTAGGAGTAAAATATTAGATCAGCTAGTGATACCTAGTGATAGTATTTCAGCAACACTACTTGAGTGTGCACTCGGTTAAGAGATTTACAAAAGACTATCAAGTCTACTCTATTAAGATATTTTATAAAACTCTATTACAATGATTAGAAAGCAATAGGTATCTATCTGCTAATGACAAATTAATTGTCTGATACAAATCAATAAAGTATTGATAAAATATCACCTTTACTGTGATGAACCTCTGCTCTGAACTGCTCGGTTAGCCTACTCTGATTCTGCTTAATCTGATTATATTTGTATATTTTTCTTCTCTATCAACTAATAATCTTGAAGTTAGGCAAGTGCTTCAAGTGCTTCTTCGTTCATACATCAGTTCACACCAAAAATGATGCAAACATACAATTATATAGCATACTGCTTTATGCCACTTACAAAATTAGGTTTACAAATCTTAGACAAAACCCTAAGATCTACGGTGTACAAAAATAACCTAGATCAAACGATTACATAAGATCTTCATTACATTTAATGAATATCTCATCAATAAAGTTTTCTTGATCTTGGTAAAACATTTTTTGATCTGTTGTAACTGTATGCATAGAAGAATGTGCCATTCCTGATTACTATGCCATTTCCTATGATCCTTGGTAAACACTGTATAAACTACTTGGTGTTTATTCTGATGCTCGGTGTTTACTATCGCTTGATATCAGTGTTTGATGATGCTCGGTAAACTGTCTGATGCTCGGTGTATACACTTAAACATTTGACCTATTTTTCTTACAGTTATCGACTGGCTTAATATAGGTAATTGACTAATGTCTTTGATAACCTTTGATACTAATGAAAACCTTTAATGCTCAATAGAGATAACAGTTAAAAACATAAATAAACCTATAAAATTAGAAACTGTATTTATTAGAAACCTATTGAAATAAATCAAACTTGCAATATTAAGTTTTGAAGTTAGAAGTTAGAAGTTAACAAAAGAAATTAAATTTTGAAGCTGGACTTTAAGAAAAAAAATCTTCACAATCAATAAGTAACTTTTAGAGGCAATATAAAGTAAAAAAAGAAAGTACCTTTTAAAGTACTCACAATAAAGAAATAAATCTTTTTAGAAAGAAGATAAGGCAATTTTTGCAAAAGATGCCTAGATTTTAGAAAGAAATATAATAAAGAAAGGAACTTTAATTTTTAAGGATTATAATAGAAATATGTCTTTAATAATAATTATGGAAAGTATCTATAAACAAAAATTATTTTTAATGTATTTTTTAAGTGATAAAATTTGAAATACACTTTTCTGTATAGACAAATACATTCTTAAGAGATAAATTTCAAAAATAAAATTAGACAATTAATTAATGTAGTAATGCCTCAATATGTAATACATGTCTCTTTCACTACAAGCATAAATCTATAAAATATACAAATCCATTAGAGTGTCATGAAAGGAAGCATTGAATGACACAAAGATCAAAGAACATATCAATAACAATAAAATATGTCTTGATATCATTCAATGATAGTGGTTTACAATTTTCTTTTTTAAAATGTTCAATCCACCTGTCAAGAGAATAATGATGAAACACAAATAAAGGGTAGATATACTCATTAATTAGGTCTTAAGAAAGTGTATACAATAAAAAAATTAAATCTAAAATCTTAATGTAGGAGGACTAAACTTTATAGGGTATAAGATAAGTTGGTTTGGCCAAAAAAAAAGAAAGTTATTTCAAATAAGTTAAAGTAAATAGGTATTTAATATCATTACAATAAGAAATATCCTAGGTAAATGAGTGAGGAAAAATCATTCTACATAAATAAAATATATAAATATCAAATAAATAGAATAATGAATGTAATCAATAGGTTTAGTGTTAGGGAGCAATTAGGGTTGCGGATCAATTATAGTTAAAAGAGAAATATTTTGTTTTGGGTTAAAATTAAAATGTGTGTCTGAGAGGGAGAGAGAGAAAGAGAGTTCTAAAACTAACCATAATTCTTATAATAACTTTAAACCCTAGCCTAACCATAATTATAATCATAACCAAAAATATCACCCTAAACTTAAAACTAAACCTAACCCTAACCTCACTATTAAAATCTAATCTTAAACCTTATCCTAACCATCACTCTAATCTTAATCGTATCCATACCGTAATATGAACCCAAAAGTTTGTAATCTAAACACTAACCCTTATCCTAACCCTAATCATAATTCTAACCCTGACCTTAATATTAATTCTAATACTAATCCTAACCCTCATTCCAAGCATACCCTAAACTATAATCTTAACAATAACCTAATAATGAGGTGAAACCTAATTATTAAAATAATCCCAAACTAACCCTAAACCTTAAATGTAAGCATAATGTTAACTCTTAATTTAATCATAATTCTAAACTTCACCCTAGCTATACTTGAAATCCTAACTGAAACCCAACCCAAACCATGATCTAAAACCTAACCCTAACTCTAGCCCTAACTATGATGCAAATGATAATCATAACCATGACCCTAACCCTCATCATAATCCTTATTCTAACTCTATTCATTGATAAAATCTTAACTCTAACCATGAAGTAAACTATAATCCTAACCATAACCATAACCAAGCCCTAACCCTAACCTCTATCCTAACCATGAACCCAATCCTAAGGGTAACCATGATGTTAACCCTAACCCCAACCAAAATCTAAACCACAACTATCAAACTTAACTCTAACCAAGTAACCAAAACCCAAACCATAAGCATCATCAACTTGAACCCTAATCATACGCATAATCATAATCGTTATGTAAAGCCTAACCCTAACACTAACTATATTCCTAATCTTTAACTTAAACCTATCATAATTGTGGTTTATAACATACTAAATGTGAAGATATATATGAATATTATTTGGAAAATGTTTATAAATATTTTTATATTTTATGCAATAATAAACTGAATCTCCAATCAATTTGAAAATTATTTTTCTAATAATGTTGATAGAAATTAAACATATATAAGGTTTTGTGTGCTAGAGATTTTCCAGCAAGCCAATACTAACTGTATGGTTGTCATTGATGATAACATATGGAAATTAGCATGCGTGGAAGTCTTATGTAGTAAGATTTTAGTATATGTAGCATGGACATGATATCAACATGATATCATGGATGCAGAGGTTAACTGTTAGTACATACAGTTATATAGTAGCTTGTGTCAACAGCGTTCCTAACAAAGTAATAGGTAGTGTTCTATGTATGGTTGTTCGTACAGTTATCATGGAGCCTTGTGCGCTTGGATATATGTTTAAGACATGTTAGTGATGTTTTAGTTATGGATGCATAGTCTGATATTCAGCAGAAGTGAAGTTATGCAGTCGCTATTCACCAGTTGCAGTTTCCTATGTTTATTCAGAAGAGGTGACAGAGATTTTATTGGTTCTTGAGTTGTTCCCATCTTTGGGGTATGTTCCCTTGGAGTTAAGCTTCAAGAAGAGTCATTGATGTTTGGTTAAGAGTGCATGAAGTAATTCAGCTTGAGGAGAAATATCTAGTTGTTTTGGAAGAGCCAACAGTGTGTAGCGTGCATCTATAATTATCTTATTTGGATAGGTCCCAGAATGTGTTGCACGCATAGTAGAGCCGACATAATGTTTAAATGAGTTTTTTATGGTTTCTCTAATATGATTTCAAGGTGGTTCTAATAGGCCAACTTGATCATAGCATTTAGAGGAAAGATATTTATAGGCAGTCATTTGTTATTGTTGGAGTGTGGTTCATGGTTGATTAAGAAGAGTAGAGCAAAGTGCGCGAAGTGTTGAACCATCAAAGGAAGGTCTATGTGACCAAGTAAAGTAGTTGTGCTATATATTGGAACTGATCTAGACAACAAGTCAAATCATAGCTCACCAAAATCCAGATATAGTGTGTATTTGTTAATCAAAAGGTTGTAGCCTTCACCCCTTTGAGCAGTGAGCTCTTGGAAAGTGCATCCTCTCCCCTAACAGGGACTATTGTAAAAGACTCCTAACAGGGTCTGATCCTTGACCAGGTCTACTATACTTAATATATTGTAAAGCTACTCCTAATAGGGTAAAGGATCTCCTAACAAGGATCATAATACACTAATACAAAATATTAGTGGGTGTCAATTCCTACTAGGGTTTTTACCTATTTGGGTTTCCCCGCAACCAAAATATTGGTGTTGTGTTCATGTGTTCTTTCATTGTGTTTATGCTTTATGTTTAAGTATACTTAATTGGATAAAGAATTGAATCTTGTAGATAACTGATTCACCCCCCCTCTCAGTTATCTCTTCGGACTATTCCTAACAATTGGTATCAGAGCCAAGTGCCTCGAAGAGAAAGTTTAATAGCTCAAGGTTGATCAGATGGCATACTTTAGAAAAGAAAGTCCTAAGTTTAATGGAGATAATTATCTTGATTGGAAGAACAAGATGGTGACTTATTTGCAGTGCATTGCTTTTGAAGTTTTTAATGTAACTATCAAAGCAACCAAGATTCCTACCCTAGAAGATCTTGGAAAGGATGATGCTACTGAAAGGAAAAGGGAATTGTTTCATCAGAATGCTATAGCTAAAGAAGCCCTTATCAATGCCATATCTGATAGTGAATTTTTAGAGATAAAGAAAGTAGACACCACCCATAAGATATGGAAGCACCTAGACGACATGTTTGAAGGTGACAAACAAGCAAAGGATGCACACAAAAAAACATGGAAGAAAAGATACAATGCATTAGAGATGTTGCTTGAAGAAAAAATCAGAGCTTATAATTAAAGGATCAATGAAGTAGTTGCTAGAATCAAGAGAGAGACCTTGATCAGCAAGATCTCAGCTTTTGAGATTTCAAGATTAAAGACATAACCAAAAAGTGAAACAACCTTCAAAGAAACAGTTCATGGTAAGAAATCTACAAACACTTCTAGTAATTTTGATGATGATGATGAAGAGAAAACTTTAGATAATTTTATTGCTATGATTGCCAAAAGAGAAAAGAAAGGAAAAGGAAAATATGAAGCTCAGTAACCATTTAAGTTCTTTTCATGTAATAAGATCGGTCACTTTGCATCTAAGTGTCCTACAAGAGCTAGAAAGTTCAAAAAGGATTACAAACTTAAGTACTCTAAGGAATGTTACTATGCTAGTGATGGAGTTTCTGATGATGAATCAGGAGAAGAAGAAATTGGATTCATTGCTATGGTAGACAATATGAATGATAAGACAAATCACAAAGATGAGAAAGAGGAACAAGAGATAGCATTAATTTCCCAAGTAGATATAAGGACAAACTGGATTATAGATAGTGGTTTCTCACATCACATGACTGGTGATAAAGGCAGATTTGTTCATTTGGACAAGTACAATGGTGGTATGGTTAGATTCGGAGACAACACTTCTAAACCCATATTTGGTAGAGGAACCATAACTTTGGATGGAAAGAATAGTATTGATGATGTTCTCTATGTTGATGGTTTGAAACATAACCTTCTGAGTGTTGGACAGTTACTTGGAAAAGGCTATTAGTTGGAGTTCAAAGATGACAAATGCATCATTAACAACATAGATGGTGTTATGATTGCATCAAGTTCAAAGACAAGAGGTAATATTTTTCAACTCAATTCAAAAGCAAGTTTATTTCTTGCTAAAGTTGATGATAGTTGGTTGTGGCATAAAAGACTATGTCATATCAATTTTGATAACATAGTAAAGATAAGAAATGTTAATGCAGTAAGAGATCTACCTAGCATAGAAAATCTAGTTGATACTATATGCAGGGAATGTGTGATGGGAAGGAATGTGTGATGGGAAAGAATGTGAGAAACTCATTTAGGAGCAAGCACAATTCAGTAGAGAACAAGTTGGATCTGATTCATACTGACTTATGTGGCCCAACTCAAACAAGATCATACTATAGTGAAAGGTATTTCATTTTGTTTGTTGATGATTATACTAGGATGATGTGGGTTGCATTATTAAAAGATAAGTTAGAAGCATTTGAGAAATTCAAAATATTCAAAGCCAAGCTTGAGAATGAATCTGGACTAAAGATAAAATGTTCGAGATTGGATAGAGGAGGAGAATTCACCTCTGACAGATTCTATGAGTACTGCAAAGAACATGGCATAAAGAGACAGTTAAGTGTAGCTAGAACCCCTCAGTAGAATGGGATTGCATAAAGGAGTAGGATCATCCTTGATACAATGCACACCATCATGATTGAAGGAAAAGTTGCACACACCTATTGGAGAGATGTAGTTAATACGGTAGTCTATACCATCAATAGAATTCAATTGAGACCAGGCACTAAAAAAATACCATATGAGCTTTGGTTTGGTAATGTTCCCATAGTAAAATACTTAAGAATCTTTGGAAGCAAGTGCTACATCAAGAAAGATGAAGCAGTAGGCAAGTTTGATGCAAGAAGTGATGAAGGTATTTTCCTTGGTTACTCTACTAAGAGTAAAGCTTATAGATGTTT
Source organism: Chamaecyparis obtusa (assembly GCA_027943335.1). Taxonomy (NCBI): domain Eukaryota; kingdom Viridiplantae; phylum Streptophyta; class Pinopsida; order Cupressales; family Cupressaceae; genus Chamaecyparis; species Chamaecyparis obtusa. The sequence goes on from BSBK01004040.1 coordinate 549,135, forward strand.
CAATTTAAGATTGAAAAGATCATTGAAAGTGCTCATGTTAAGATTGATGAAAAGTTCATGGTTCAAGAAAGATATCATTATTACTCACCCATGATTGAAGATGAACCTAGACCCTCCACTAGTGAGATAGTTATTGAAGAAATATTTGAAAGCATTGATGTGTTGTTCAATGAACCTGAGACAAGTGAAGAAGAAACTCCTAAGGCTGATGAGTCAGCATCAACTAAGGTTCCAAAGTTTACATCTAGAAACCATTCCAAGAAAGACATCATTAGAGATTAGAGTGACAAAGTCTTAACAAGATCACAAGCAAAGAACTCAGCTAACAATGATGCGGTATGTTTACTATCTCAAATTGAGCCCTTAAGTGTTGAAGATGCTTGTAATGATTCAAATTAGCATGATGCTATGAAAGAAGAACTTGATCAGATTATTAAGAATGACACTTGAGAACTGGTCCCAAGACCTAGTGACAAGAATGTGATTGGAACAAAGTGGATATTCAGAAACAAGATGAATGAAGTTGGCACAGTAGTAAGAAACAAATCAAGGTTAGTATGTAAAGGATATGCACAAAGAGAAGGCTTTGATTATTTAGACACCTTTGCACCTATGAGAAGATTAGAAGCTATTAAATTATTTCTAGCTTATGCTACAGTCAAAAACTTCAAAGTTTATCAAATAGATGTCAAGTCAACATTCCTAAATGGAGATTTGAAAGAAGAAGTATACATTGAGCAGCTAGAAGGATTCACCTTATCAGATAGACCTGATATGGTATGCAGATTGAAGAAGGCCCTCTATGGACTTAAGCAAGCCCCTAGAGCATGGTATGAGAGACTAGATGGATATCTAAAAAAGATTGGATTCAAGAAAGGAGCAGCAGATTGTAATCTATTCATTAGAGAGACATCTAAAGATTTACTACTTGTAGCTATATTTGTTGATGACATTATATTTAGAGGTAATGAAAAACTTAGTGTTGGATTTGTTAAGGAGATAAAAAATGAATTTGAGATGAGTATGATTGGCCCTATCAAGTGCTTTTTGGGATTGAATGTGCAACAAATAGAAAAAGGTATTTTCATTAACCAATCCAAGTATGTGAAGGAAATATTAAAGAAATTCAAGATGGATGATTGCAAGCTAGTAGGGACTCCTATGATTACTAGATGCAAGATTACAAAAGAAGATGACTCACCAGCAGTAGATATAACTTTGTACAAGTCTATGATTGGAAAACTTATTTATCTTACTCGAACTAGACCTGATATTTCAAATGCAGTTGGCATAGTAATGAAGGGTGCTTCCCTTAATACCACAAACACATAACAGAAATAGAGAAACCACAACAATATACAAGAACAGAAAATTGGCTTCTTATTATCTCCACAAATGTGGAATTACAAACTTTTAGAATTACAATATGCAAAGCCACATGGGCATTCCCTTACAATATTCTGTAGGACAAAGCCTCGAATCAATACCCAGATCTACTACCCAAAACTATTCTGAATTACCTAAGACAATAATACAGCCTTCCTTATATAGGCAATTTTTCACCGCCTAGGAAGGTTCTAGAATTTTAGCCAATAAAGCCGACCAAACTTAGAATTATTTTATTTTACATTTCATTACATCATAGTCGGCTCAAGATAACCTTTGAAACCCAAACAGAAATTTTAAAGAAAATTATTTTTTGCCATTTCAGGTGGCCCGACTTCCGAAGACCATAAGTCATCACCAGTTGACCTGATCGGCTATTATAACCCCATTTCGGAAATGCCACGAAGCGCTCTACGGGCTTGACCCATGCAAGCGCCTATCACCCAAATTTTTGACCTCATCCAGGGCCTCTAAAGCCTTCAAAACTGAGTTCAAAGTTTCTGTATCCTGCTGCCAATACCGAAAATCTTCAATATCTTCCAATATACACTTGATCTGGCAATGAAACTTTACTGGCAGACTTATATGACCAAAATGAACCTCCAAGAAAGAAATCAGATCATTCTGAGCACATACAAAAATTACCAAAAATAGTAACTTTCCATAAATAGCAGCTCTGCACAAAATAACCCTTATTGAATATAAAAACATAAATATTTTTTGGGTGATGCAAGATTGCTCTTACACCCAGGATGCTCCTGCATCAGACACCTGGGGTAATTTGAGAAGTGACCCTGTCATGACTCAGGTGTGTAGAGGAAAACCAAGACGGTTAACCTCCTCCTTTGTTAGCCATGATGAATCTTCAACAAGTCATCCTTTCCACTTGACCAGATATTCTTCATATGTCCTGTTCCTTGTGCTTCTGCCAACACGACTATCCAGTATATCTTCAATCTCCTTAGTGTCTGAACTAGTTGCTGGAATACTCCACTGTGCTGCTATGATCTCATCTTCAACACCTCCCTCATGATACTCTGTCAGATCTGAAATGTTAAACATTGGTGAAATATTTAGCTCAGTAGGCAATTCTACCTCATATGCGTTTCCTGAATCATGTTTCTTCAATATCCTGCATGGTCCAAACTTCTTCATTTTCAGCTTGTTATATGTACCAACTGGAAACCGCTCCTTCCGCAAATGAACCATAACTTCATCACCAACCTAAAATTCCTTATACCTCCTTTTCTCATATGCCTTAGCCTTATACTGTGCATTCATCTTGGTAATGTGCTTCCTCACCTCCCCATGGATGTTCTTCAAGTGTTCTGCAAAATCCTCAGCTTCAGCACTACTTATTTCTCCTTTATCTATCTTCCTCAATTCAGATGCATTTCTTGGACTACTTCCATATACAATCTGGAATGGTGATTTACCAGTGCTCCTATTGACAGAATTATTGTATGCAAATTCTGCCTGTGGTAAAATTAAATCCCATCCTGTTGGCTTATCTCCAACCAAATATCTCAGCAAATTTCCCAAACTCCTATTCACCACCTCTGTCTGTCCATCAGTCTGTGGATGATGTGATGAACTAAACTTCAAATCTGTCTTCAACTTCTTCCACAATGTACGCCAGAAATATCCAACAAACTTAGTGTCCCGATCTGAAACTATGGTCTTTGGTAAACCATGAAGTCTCACTACTTCTCTGAAAAACAATTCTGCTATATGAACAGCATCATTAGTCTTCTTGCAGGGAATGAAATGTGCCATCTTTGAGAATCTGTCAACTACCACAAAAATTGAATCATGTCCCCGCTGTGTCCTCGGTAAACCAAGAACAAAGTCCATACTGATATCCTCCCAAGGCTTCTCTGGTACAGGTAATGGCTGATATAATCCTGTATTCTGCTTCACTCCTTTCGCCATCTGACATACTCTGCAACTCTGTACAAACTTCTTCACATCTTGCTGCAACTGCGGCCAATAATAATTCTCACTAACCAAACGAACAGTTTTATCACGACCAAAATGTCCAGCCAATCCTCCACTATGCTTCTCCTTGATGAGATTCTCCCTCATAGAACTTCGTGGAATGCACAACTGACTCCCTCTGAATAGCATATCATCCTGGATGATGAAATCCAACCATTTCGTCCTGTCTAGAGTAACAGGTTCTGTAAAAGCTTTCCAAGCTTCACCAAAATCAGGATCCTCTGGATACAAATTCTTGAGTTCCTTGAACCCAATCACTTCAATCTGCATTTCTATCAGCAATAGTTGCCTTCTGCTAATAGAATCTGCAACCCTATTAGACTTTCCACTCCTGTGTTTCAAAACAAATGTATAACTCTGCAAAAACTCAACCCATTTCAAATGCCTTTGATTCAATTTTCCTTGACTATTCAAATATTGCAAAGCTTGATGATCAGTATACAAAACAAACTCCTTAGGAAGTAGATAATGTCTCCACTTCTTTAATGCCTGAACTATAGCATAAAATTCCTGATCATAAACAGAATATTTTCTCTTGGCATCATTTAACTTCTCACTAAAATAAGCAATAGGTTTACCTTCTTGGCTCATAACAGCTCCTATTGAAGTACCACTAGCATCACAATCTACTTGAAACACCTTATTAAAATTTGGAAGTGCTAAAACAGGTTGTTCTGTAACTTTTTGTTTCAACAATTGAAAACTCTTTTCTGCCCCATTAGTCCACTTAAACTCTTTTCTATCCCCTCTCATTGTTTCAGTCAAGGGTCCACAAATACTGCCAAAATTTTTGATAAACTTTCTGTAAAAGCTAGCTAGACCATGAAAAGATCTTACCTCAGTAGCACTCCTTGGAGTAGGCCATTCAAGGATAGCCTGTACCTTCTCTGGGTCCATTTTTAGACCTTCTGCTGAAACTACAAATCCCAAATACACTAACTCTTTCTTCACAAAACTGCACTTCTTCAAATTAATCAACAATTTCTCTTCTCTCAGCTTCTCAAATACCATACGAATATGCATCATATGCTCATTCAATGTCTTACTAAAGATCAAAATATCATCTAGGTAAACAATGACAAACTTACCCAGAAATTCTTTCAGAACCTCGTTCATGAGCCGCATGAAAGTGCTCGGTGCATTGGTTAGCCCAAAAGGCATGACTAACCACTCATACAGTCCTTCCTTTGTCTTGAAGGCAGTCTTCCATTCATCTCCTTCTCTGATCCGAATCTGATGATATCCACTTTTTAGATCTATCTTTGAAAAATACACAGCTCCACTCAAACAGTCCATAATATCATCCATTCGTGGCAATGGAAACTTGTACTTAATTGTGATCTTGTTTATTGCCCTAGAATTTGTACACATCCTCCATTCTCGTTTCTTCTTTGGTGCTAATACCGCTGGTACAGCACAGGGACTCAGACTCTCACGGATCAATCCTTTCTGTAACAACTCATGTACTTGTCTGTTCAACTCCTCACTTTCTGCAGGTGTCATTCTGTGTGCTGCCTTGTTCGGCAAACTCACTCCTAGGATCAAGTCCATCTGATGACTGATCTTCCTGACTGGTGGTAATCCATCAGGCACGTTATCGGATACAATATCCTGAAACTCATTCAACAAATCTGCAACCTCTACAGGTACATCCTCTGCTTCTTCTTTACCAACTTTTGGAATTAAAGCAAAACACACATGCTCATGCCTCATACCATCTAGGAATTTTCTTCCATCAATAAATGTTATTCTTGTATTACCACATACCTTTTCTTCGGTCTCCTTCAATGGCTTTAGCTTATGTCGCACTCCATCCTTTGTCAGGGAATAGGTATTCGCACGACCATCGTGTATAGCACATCTGTCAAACTACTACGGTCTACCCAACAACATATGACATGCATCCATAGATATGATATCACACAATACCTCATCTTGGTATCCGCCAATCTTGAACTTCACCAGGCATTGTTCATTGACCATGACCTTGTGGTCATCCTGTACCCAGGCAATCCGATATGGATGTGGGTGTTTCTATCTCTTGAGCTTCAACTTTGTCACCATCTCTTCTGACACCAAATTGTCAGTGCTTCCACTATCAATAATCACATCACAACATTTACCTTCACACTTGCACCTGGTGCGAAACAAGCTCCTCCTTTGCTCAGGTTCATTCTCACCACTCAATAGGACTCTTCTGTTAATCAACGTTTCTCCTCTTTCAGCATCTTCAGAATTTGATGATCTGGCATCTTCATCTACATGTGCAACTCTAGCCTAGCCTTCATTTCTCCTGTCTGTTCTTCCTTGGCGCTGAGGACATTCAAATGCCCTATGACCTTCTTCTCCACAGTGAAAACATGTTCCACGGAAACCACCTCTTCCAGATCCTTGTCCTCTTCCTCTTCCTCTTTGATCTCTATTATTCTGATCCTGGAAGCGATTGGAATTATTTCCTCGCTGATTCTGACTGCTACTGGCCTCATCCTTCTTTTTTGGATCTTCATTTCGACCACCATATGATCGTCCACCAGATCGTCCACCACGACCTCTTCCGTTTTGTCTGCTCTCAAACTTCTTGTTCAGCTTTTCCTCTACTTTTAGGGCAAACTGGTATGCCTCTTCAATACTGTTCATTCGAACCAGATTCAGCTCCTCCTGAATGCTCAGCCTTAACCCATTAAGGTATCAGGCAACTTTCTCCTTATCAGCTTCTGCATGGCCTGTTCTGATGAGAAGTCGATAGAACTCCTCTGTATACTCCTGAACAGATCTTCCTGCTTGCTTCAAACTCTGCATTTTCTTCAGTAGGTCAAGCTCATAATCAACAGGAATGAACTGTCGCTTCAATTTATCCACCATCCAATCCCATCTCGTGATTTTCTCCTTTCCCCTTCTATTTCGCTCTAACTGAATCTCTTGCCACCATATCTTCGCATGACCTTTCAGTCTGGCCTTCGCAAATTTGACCCTATCAGGATCCTCAACATCTTCATACTCAAAATATTCCTCACATTCATTGATCCAGTCAATCAATTCCTCTGGGTTAAGATTTCCAGAAAATGTAGGAACCTCAATCTTAGGTCTTTTCCCAATCTTGGAAATTGCCCGAAAAAGTCTTTCTTCCTCCTGGTTCACAATTTCAACTTCTCCTTCTTGATATTCTTCTTCGGCGTCATCCTCGCTTTCATCTTTGACATTAAGATTCATTCCTCTGCGAATCTCTTCTTGTAATGCTCGCACTTGTCTCTGCAGCTCTCTAACCTCAGGTGTTACAACACCAGCTCTTCCGCCACGTTCCCTTCGTGGAGGCATTTTCGCGATGCGCGCTGAAACCCTAGCCACGGTCCTGGTGCAAACTGCGTCACAGTCGGCGATCTATTTACACACTCAAGAACTCCTGCTCTGATACCACTTAATGAAGGGTGCTTCCCTTAATACCACAAACACATAACAGAAATAGACAAACCACAACAATATACAAGAACAGAAAATTGGCTTCTTATTATCTCCACAAATGTGGAATTACAAACTTTTAGAATTACAATATGCAAAGCCACATGGGCATTCCCTTACAATATTCTGTAGGACAAAGCCTCGAATCAATACCCAGATCTACTACCCAGAACTATTCTGAACTACCTAAGACAATAATACAGCCTTCCTTATATAGGCAATTTTTCACCGCCTGGGAAGGTTCCAGAATTTTAGCCAATAAGGCCGACCAAACTTAGAATTATTTTATTTTACATTTCATTACATCATAGTCGGCTCAAGATAACCTTTGAAACCCGAACAGAAATTTTAAAGAAAATTATTTTTCGCCATTTCAGGTGGCCCGACTTCCGAAGACCATAAGTCATCACCAGTTGACCCGATCGGCTATTATAACCCCATTTCGGAAATGCCACGAAGCACTCTATGGGCTTGACCCGCGCAGGAACCCGTCACCCAAATTTTTGACCTCATCCGGGGCCTCTAAAGCCTTCAAAACTGAGTTCAAAGTTTCTGTATCCTGCTGCCAATACCGAAAATCTTCAATATCTTCCAATATACACTTGATCTGGCAATGAAACTTTACTGGTAGACTTATATGACCAAAATGAACCTCCAAGAAAGAAATCAGATCATTCTGAGCACATACAAAAATTACCAAAAATAGTAACTTTCCATAAATAGCAGCTCTGCACAAAATAACCCTTATTGAATATAAAAACATAAATATTTTTTGGGTGATGCAAGATTGCTCTTACACCCAGGATGCTCCTGCATCACATAGTTGGAAGATTTGCAACAGAGCCTAAACAAAGTCACCCCATGGTAGTAAAAAGAATATTCAAATATTTGCAAGGCACTATAGACTATGGTCTATGGTATCCTAATTCAGAAAATGTTGAGCTTCATGTGTACACAAATGTAGATTGGGCAGGATGCATTGATGACATAAAGAGTACATCAGGTGGAGCAGTGTTTTTTGGTGATAGACTTGTCACTTGGACAAGCAAGAAACAAAATTGTATTTCACAGTCAGCAGTAGAAGAAAAATATGTTGCAGTAGCCTTGAATTGTTCTACAATTGTTTGGATCAAGCAGATGATAAGGGATTTTGGGATCCAGATTGATTACCCTATTGTTATTCACTATGATAACACTAGGACTATCAATATGTTAAAGAACCCTGTGATGCATGCAAAGACAAAGCACATTGAAATCAAGTATCACTTCCTAAGAGAGAAAGTGGCAAAGAAAGAAGTCAAACTGGACTATATGAGTACTAAAGATCAGTTGGTAGACATTTTCACAAAGCCCTTACCAAATGATACTTTTGAGTATCTCAGGGAGAAGTTGGGAGTAATTCCCTTCCGTGATTTTTCTTAGAAGAAAGATGGAAAGGCATCAGTCCTCAGGGACTGATGGGAGGTATACTACTCTACTTCAGAAGTAGTAGCGGTTCTTAAAATGAATGGTGCTCTTTTGCATTGATGTCAAAGGGGAAGTAATATAGAGTCATGAAAAATAGAAGTAAAAAGGAGGAGTAATATACTAAGGGGGAGCAATATTTAGTTATGATAGTAGTGTAGTTGAGGAAATGGAGAATGGTGGAAAATATTGCAGCAGATGGAGGATTCATCTTTGGGGGAGTTTTGATGAGGAAATGGAGAAAGTTATAAAAGAAATGTTCATTTGGATTGGTGGTGGTTTTTCATTCCACATGTTGCCATCAATGCCAAAGGGGATGATTGTTGGAGATTTTCCAGCAGGCCAGTACTGACTCTATGTTTGTCATTGATGACAACATATGGAAAGTAGCATGTGTGGAAGTCTTATGTAGTAAGCTTTTAGTATATGTAGCATGGACATGATATCAACATGATATAATGAGCGTAGAGGTGAAATGTTAGTACAAACAGTTATATAGCAGCTTGTGTCAACAGTGTTCCTGACAGAGTTATAGGAATTATTTTGTGTATGGTTGTCTGTACAGTTATCATGGAGCCTTGCGTGCTTGGATATATTTTGAAGACATGTTAGTGATGTTTCAATTATGGAAGCATAGTCTGATATTCAGTACAAGTGAAGTTATGCAGTCGCTATTCGCTAGTTGCAGTTTCTTGTGTTTATTTAGAAGAGCCGACAAAGATTTTATTGGTTCTTGATTTGTGCCCATCTTTGGGGTATGTGCCCTTGGAGTTAAGCTTAGAGAAGAATCATTGATGTTTGGTTAAGAGTGCATGAAGTAATTTAGCTTGAGGAGAAAGATCTAGTTGTTTTGGAAGAGCCGACAGTGTGTAGCGTGCGTCTACAATTATTTTATTTGGACAGATCCCAGAATGTGTTGCGTGCATAGTAGAGCCAATAGAATGTTTATATGAGTTTTTTATGGTTTCTCTAATATGATTTCAAGGTGGTTCTAATAGGCCAACTTGATCATATCATTTAGAGAAAATATATTTATAGGTATTCATTTGTGATTACTGGAGTGTGGTTCAAGGTTGATTAAGAAGAGTAGAGCAGAGTGTGCAAAGTGTTGAATGATCAGAGGAAGGTATATGTGACCAAGTAAAGTAGTTGTGCTATACATTGGAATTGATCTAGATAGTAGGTCAAAGCACAGTTCATCAAGATCCAGATATAGTGTGTATCTATTAATCAAAAGGTTGTAGCGTTTGCCCCTTTGAGCAATGAGCTCTTGGACAATGCGTCCTCTCCCCTAACAGGGTCCAACCCTTGACCAGGTCTACTGTACTTAATATATTGTAAAGCTACTCCTAACAGGGTAAAAGATCTTCTAACAAGGATCATAATACACTAGTACAAAATATTAGTGGGTGTCAATTCCCACTGGGGTTTTTACCTAATTGGGTTTCCCCGTAACCAAAATATTGGTATTGTGTTCATGTGTTCTTTCATTGTGTTTTTTCTTTATGTTTAAGTATATTTAATTGGATGAAGAATTGAATCTTGTAGATAATTGATTCACCCCTCCCCCCTCTCAGTTATCTATTAGGACTATTCCTAACATCGTGTATATCTTCCTCATTATGAAAAGTATCATTATCCCAACAATAATCCTAACTCCTAACCCTAATAAAAACCTTAACTCTAACAATAATATTAACAATGATGTGAACCCTAACCCCGACAATAATCCTATTCCTAGAACCATGACCTTAATCATTCCCTAACCATGATCTTAATTGTACCCTAACTGTGACATTGACCCTAACCCTAACCCTAACCCCTAACACTAACTTTAAATGTAACACTAACTATGATATTAATCTTAACTCTAAAAACTACATTGTAAGTGGTCCCACAATAGTGTGTCCATCTTTTTGGCCAACTTTGACATTGAGATCAACATTCTAAAAAAAAATTTCACTTTCGAACACCTATTGTTGCAAAACTATTAGGAATTTGAAGATGCTGTAAAATGGAGTCTTTTATCATTTTCTTTCTAGTTTCTAAATATATTTTTAAAAAAAAGAAAAAAAAATTGATTTTAATCCATTTTTCTTTCTCCTTCGAAAAGGTTTTGTGTGAAAAATCAACATTTTTAAGGAGTGATTGTCACTTGGATTACAATGACTTATTTTTAAAAAATGATAACAATGTAATTCTTTCAAGGTTATATTTTTAAATTCAATATCTCATGGAAGGAATTGGTTTCATTCATTCTGGTTCAATATTTGATACTTTATTAAGTTCTAAAGTGAGAGTAATTGTAATTTAGACAACTTCTTTTGGATCGCTCTAACTGGATTTGTATATATCAAAATTTATTTTTTCTTTTTTTGATAGAAAAATAACACAACTAATCCTTTCCTACATATTTTTCATAATTTTTTTTTGTAAGTTACTAGTTTTCGCAAAGCGTCGAAGAGATAGGTTGTTGAATGACCAAACAATCTATGTTTAATTAAAGTAAATTTTGAAAGTGACAATGAACTCAATATGTATTAAAATTATAGTCTTTAGAAAGATTCCTCCAAGTAGCATCATCTGACATTTTTTGTTTCAGAATATCATCTTGTTTGGTCTTTGTTTAAGGCCTTGAAAGTCTCTTTTTTGTAGTTTTTTTCTCTTAATAAAATTTTCAATTTTGGGGTCTTCACATGAAGACCCTCTTCATATGAAGGTATCCCAAGGCTTCGTGTGAAGACCCCTTGGGAAAATTTTGACACAAACAAGCCCCACCAAAATTTTATCTGAGCTAGTTCGTGTGAAGTAGGTCGACTAATTATGTTTTTTTAATTTATTTTTGTATAGTATAAAAGAATTTTTAAAAAAAAATTTCACACAATTGCAATCAACTTAATTCATATTTTTTACTAAATTGCTTTAATTTTTTGAAATACATTTTTGAGAGGAGAATTGCTATTGGTGTTTTTATCAAAGACAATTTTTTGGAGAGGAGAATTAGTAGTAAGGTGATTTTTTCTAAGATGTTTTTTTGAATGGGAGAATTACTATTGCCAAATTTTTAGAAGACATTTTTTTAGAGAGAAGAAAATAGGGAAAAAGAAGGAAAGACAAAGTAAATCTACAAGAAAAAGGTCACCTAGTACTGAACAAAAAAATCGTGAAGCTGCATTGACATATTATAATAAAACCAAAGAAGGTATGGACCTAGACCTCTAATTATACATGCCCAAATTTTATGGACCTATGCTCTATTTTTCTCTATTTTGATTTTTTTTGTGCATGTACCTTACAATCAACATGGTCAACGTGAAGGAGAAGCTCAAGTAGAAGGGTCAAGCCGAGTTGAAAAAATGCACGTTGAAGAAGGGTCAGGAACACTCCCTACGAAAGCTCAAGAAATTGATGTTGGAGAAGGGTCAAGATCATGTGCTCCTACTAGTATGGATGAACTTATAGATCTTGCTCAAACTATAAAGAAAAATATTAATTATAGGAACTTAGATCATTTACTTATAATGGATGTGGATAAATTGAGATCATTTGCTAATGTTCAACCTTTAAGTCTTGCTAAGAAGAGGTTAATGAATAAGATCACAAGAGAAATATTGGTTAAATTTGATAATTTTGAAACACTTGAACAAGACCAATTAATTTTAGTTGTACTTATAAACAAAAAGTTGGAAGAGGCATTAAAATTATTGGGTATAGACACAACATCAAAGAAGAGAAAACTTGTTGACATACAAACTGATATGATTGAAAATATTAGGAAAGGTTTGAATGGGTAGGGAAATGATCTTGAACTAAAGATAATGCCATTACAAGAAGAGTTATGTTGAAATCCATTGTAGGTAACACTGTGGCCTGAAATAGACAAATATATTCAGTTTCATCTCAGATTGGTTTTAGTAGGAAAACAATATCATGATATGCTAAGAGGAGAATGCTTTTGGATGATGGCACCTTGGAAGGAAATTAGGCAATCATGTGTAGAGCTCCTTGTTTTGATAGGATTGATGAGCGAATCAAGAATTTGGTCACATTATTCCAGAATGACAATACTCGTCCTTCATCAAACAATAGAGATGCTATTAGACATAGAATTGCAAATAATCAATATGAACATCATACAAAACATTGGTTGGACACAACACAACATGAAATGTATGTGTCATTTTGTAGTTAAAATCCTAATATAAAAATGGGAAATCATTTTTTGAAAGATAGAAGCCATATTATGTTAGGACAAATAAAGTGTTTGAAACTTGTTTTTGTTATTATCATATTGAATTTGATCTCCACTATCAAGTTTTTCAAAAGTTTCTAGAAGACACTTATATTTTTTAATATGCATGTCTTACTAGATGAAGTGAGTTCATCTCATCCATTTTATGAAAAAAGAGATGATGCAGTTGGTCAAATAAATTGCATAAAAGGAATATATGAAATATGTGTTGATTTGGCTCTTTTTCCTTTGGAAAATGAAAACATTGATGTAAGAAAGATGGTAAATTGCAAGAGTTACAAATATGTAAAGAATGAAACAAAATTTAGGAAAGAATCCAAAAGGTTAGAATATGTTGAAGAGGAATTAATTGTTGGATCATTTATAGAAAAATTTAAAAAATTGATTCAACCCTACATTCATCATGCTTTTTTTGCAAAGTTGCAAGCACAACAATTCCAAACACTGAGAGACAATTTCCCACTTGGAACTATTCTATCAGTTGTTGATTTCATAGAAAACTATTCCTTTATTCATCAAAAAGTAGTTCAATCAGAATACTATTTTTCAGAGTAGATTACTATTATGGTACATGTGTGTTATCAGCATGCACGATTAGATTTGGATGGTATTCAGAGCACATTTGAAGTACAGGCCATCAAAAAGGAATATTATTTTTATATAAGTGATGATAAAGAGCGTGACATTCATTATGCAAAACACTTCTCTAAGATGTTTTTTGTAAATTTGAAAGAAAGACGCATACAAATTGATAAACATAATGTTTGGTCAGATGGATGTGTTGCACAATTCAAATCATCTAGACCATTTTATGCACTATGTAGATATCATCATAATTAAAACATACCACATGTCTAGATTTTCTTTGAGAGTGGACATGGAAAAGGTGAACATGATGGTGTTGGAGCTTGCATCAAACATGATCTACAAAAGTATCAAATGAATTATAAGGGAGTTCATATAAAAAATGCACATTATATTGTTGAATGGTGTAGGACACATTTCACATCAAACGAGCATAGCACATCATCACAAATGACTCAAGCAGTATCACATAGAGAATTTTGGGAGATAAAAGGTATGCATGTGTTTCTAAATTATGCATGTGTGATCTATATATTTATTCTTGTTTAAATTTTACATTCTTTACTCAAGTTTATAAAATGAAATTCATATTATATATGCATGTGTTAAGGTGTGGATAGAAAAATTATGCATCTTTGCATTCAGTTATAAGTACACATTATCACAATTGGACGTTGAACACTAGGGACTACTCATGCTTTTGTTGTCACTGCATTATTGAAAACTATGAGGAATGCATCAATCAGGAATGTGGATATGTAGGCTCCTAGAATCTGGTGCCACTTGTTGTTACTGATACATTTGATAGAGATGAAGATGAAAAATTTGATGTTGTTCTTTTGATTTCTATTTATTACAATCATATTCTAGGATTGGTCAAAATTGGTATTGAGTTGCATGTATATATAATTGATTATAGATTGAACTAAATCAATTTTAGGATCTCACATGTATACAAATTTATTGTGCAAGAGATGTCTTTGTAGTGATTGTTGAGCTTGGAAATGTAGAAGGAGTTAGTTACTATTTATTGTGTTGTACTGCAGAGAGGATGAAGTTAATTGATCCTTAAGAAAGTGATGGAATTTTGTTCCCCATAGGTTTGCAATCTTTACATGTCAATATATTGTTCATTACATAAATATAAAATTTCAAAGTTTTAACAAATTTTTATTTTATTTTATTTAAATTTATATTGTTAAAATTTGTGACTTACAGGTTCAATTGTTTTAGAGAGAACAATATTTCAAGAAAATCAAAGTAATTAAACATGGTATTCACTTTGTTGATTACCAACTAGACACTAAGGTGTTTCAATAAAGCCACCTAGTAGATGCCACCTCTCTTTGTCTCCATCCAGTTAAATCTCAATGTGGATGTCGTAAGTGAATACTAGATAGTGAGGATCATGAGAGATTATTACATGTTCTCCATGATAGGTATGAACCACTTGAGTTGGTCTAAAAATTAAATTACATACATATTTCATATTTTTGGTGTAATTAAATATTCCTAATTACACTTAAGTTAATCTTACTTAGGATAATGCATTATATAGTAGTTTTTCATTGAGACACCTAGGAGTTTGCACCTCAATTAAGAACATGGTGTAGGAAAAATTCCACCTTAGGTGTGAGATCCACCTTTAGTTCACATATCACATTATCATTCTCATCCTATGCCACATACTTCATTTCATAATGGAGGATGATCCACATTTGATGGACATGTGATTACACATTGCATAAGTGATAACTTATCAACTCCTTATCATTCTCTCTTATCACCTTTCCTATATAAGGAGGCCTGTTAGCCCAGTTTCATGTCATAGCAAGAAATATTCAGAAAATGGTCTATCTTTGAAAAAATTTCATGGCTATATACTTTTTCCTCTGGTCTCTGCAAATATTTTCCTATCTCTAGCCCTTAAACCCTAGGTTCAAAATTCATATTTTCTAGTCATTGCATGTGAAAACTGTAGTTTGCCTTGGCCTTGTTCTATTCCTTCGTTACCTTTTTCAGGCCACTAAAGTCTTTTTAATGCATGTGCACATTTTATCCTCTTTGTTTGTCGCTTGTTCTCCTGATTCCTGGTAGTTACATCTTTTCATTCGGCCAATACCTGACTGTAGTGTTCGTGTAGTCTCTTAATATCTGGTGGTCTCATGTAAACATCTAGTGACTCAGCAAAGTCCTTTAGTTGCACATTATCTAAATGGTAACTAATGGTTAGAACATGTTCTCATGACTTGGCGAATACCATTGTTTGCATATTCTCCGAGTTAGACCATGGTTAAGAAAAGCATTTCACGACTCAACGAAGTCCTTCATTCATGTATTTGTTGAATGCTTGGAGTTAAGTCTTGTAGCAGGTAAATAAAGGAAGATTATTGTGGGCCCTAAGTGCCAGGTCATGCCAGCATGTTCATTTCTTATTGGATGGTGTGTTGTTGAAGTGGAACTTGTCAGTGGGGCCTGATGTCAGAGATTTAGATCAATGGTCGGTGCATGTTCACATTGAATATTCTTCCCCCATGCGATCATGTGCCCACTGTCTGATTAGATGTCAATGGTTAGCGGGTCCACTACCAAGTAAGCACAAATGGTAGTTTCTCATTGGTTGTTGAGTGGTGATTTGGCAGTTGTCAGTGGGACTAGGGTTTTCGGCATGTCTTTGAGAGCTCTGACATTTGTAGAGGATCTACAGTTGGTGTATGTTCTCATGGGTTTTGTTAGTGTTATGAGATCTTATGCTAGCTGTCGATCTTCCTTTATTCTCAGGTGACAAATGAAGGTGGGTCCTCTGACAGTTGGAGTCGATGTGCACAATTTTCATTGGTAGAAGGGATAAAGATGCAGTGGGTCCTTTGTCAGGTATGACCGAGTAGTAAGCGGTGAATGAATTGTTGATAGGTGGCGCAAGGCAGGCCCATGTGTGGGTCTTGCATAAATGATTCAGTGAACTAGCGACCATGAAATGATAGTATCCCCTAAATTTGGTGACCCCGATAAGTTTCCCTTTTGTTTTCTTATTCTTGTAATAAGATAGCGATGCTCTAAATGATCTGGCAAATAAGCGAATGAGTGGTCGCTAAGTTTCTAAATAAATTGGTGGTTGACCAGAACATTCAAAAAATGGGAGATAGCCTTCAGTCACTAATTCTCTGAATAGTTACTGGGGTTAGTTGTTTTGCTTGTTCGCTAGTTCACTGAGTAAAGCTTGAGTTAAGAATTTCTTTTTGAGAATGAGTGACACCTTTGTTGCGTGTTCACCAAATGTAAACCAGGATTCCTATTGAGTTAGGTCATGAAGCCATGGAAAGATGAAGATCTGATGGTCATGATATAAAGTTGATCCAAATTTGAATGCTAGCTGCTGATTTGCTGTTGGTACCATGAAAGTAGCCATTTCTTCTAGGATTTGAATATTGTAAGGGTTTTTAGTGACAAGAAGGACTGGAATTGAATGCTTAAGCAGCTGGATCTGGTAGATTTGATTTTGTATACTGCTGCAGTATGGTCTAGGAGTTTGAAGATTGATTTGTAGATGTCTGTACCATGAAGAAATGAACAAAGAATTTCTCGAGGTGTGTTGTAGGTGAAGTGATCAGATTGTTTGACATGGTAGATTGATGATCTTCGGTACATTCTCAGAGATTTCTCATAATTGAAGATCATTCTTGGATCTAATCACTTGCTTTTCATCCAATGTAATAAATTCTGATTGATCTTAGTTGGTTTGGTGGGTGAAACCCTATCCCTAGCCCTAATCATCTGTAGCTTGTTGCATCCTATTTTGCGATCCCAAGATGATTAGTGGTATATATGGTTGTAATTTTGACTTGGTAAGGGTTTGAGTTTTCTTCTGAGAGCTAGTTCCATGAATGTTCTACTTGTAAATACTTCCTTCTTCTCTGTATATAGGGTGTTCCCTCTTTCCTTTCTAGCTTTTGAGAATAGAATATAAGTTGTAACAGTTTGTCTTATGTATGAGATTTCAATATATTTGTACTATTATCAGGCTATCTCCATTTGAATCTTGAACTTGTTGATTATAGCATCAAGGATGTTTGATCTTTCTATTTGCATTTCCCATGTGTCTACAATAGAGTTGTCTTCGCAGAGATAACTAAGTTCAAGATTGGTTTTCAGATGTGTATGAGCTGGGGTATCAAGGGTATTTCATGCTTATCTTTCCGTGGATGATGATTAATGTATTGCTTGTTTATAGGTCTCTTTTAAGGGGAGGGTTAAAATATTTTAAATAGGTAATAGCATATCTAGGTACACAGGTGGATAGTTGAAGTGAGGTTTGATTAATGGTGTATGATTGATGTAAGGCATCAACATATTTGAATGTATTGTCTTCTTATTTCATAGCTCTCTGCTACAGTGATGTATTTGACTCTATTTCCCATTGGATAAGGCACTGGTCTATGAGAGACTAAGGGTATTTCAAGGGTCCATTCAACCCAACATAAAATCATTAAAATGAAGTACCTTTCCCTTTCATGTTGGTAGTAGTAGTAGGAGGTCCATTCTAGTTTTCAGATTCATTCTATGCAAATAGGGCTGTTGCATAAGATTTGGTTTCATTGGGGTATTGGATACCCATAAGGGTCTGAAAGCTATTCCATAATAATCTATCTGTAGGCCTTTTTTTATTAATAAAAGTCATGACTAGTGTGTAGATAAGGCAATACCCACCAGAGTGATGTGGAGCTCAAAGAAGGAGGATTCCTTTCAATCCTCATCAATTAGACTATTTATTGTCAAACTTGAGTGCACAATTTGAGAATCAAGCCCACATATTTATTCAAGTTTGGTCTTGCAAGGAAAAGCTCCAACAAATTGGCGACTACGCTAGGGAGAACATAACAAAGTAAAATCTGTTGAGGATCTCTAGTTATATTACAAATTATCAATATTATACTTTCCAGATTGATTTGGCCCATCCGAGTCACCAACAAAATGGTGACTCTGTTGGGGAGGCCATAGAAAAGAGTCAAATAAACAAATAAGCATTTGCTATATCTTCTCACTACGTGTTGAGTGGTGACTCTGAGTTCTCTATTTGATCAGTGCAGTCCCTAATAAATAGTGTGTAAATCCTAGTGAAGTTTTGGTTGATTGGAAGAAGATACAAAAAACATTGCAATATTTTCCTCTTCAAGGAGGTGGTGACTCTACAAAGAAAAGAACTTGATGGAGCTACGTGGTGAGCTCTAGATCTACCTTGCCTTCTAGTCAACAAGTTCAGTTCCTACTGCAGAACTTCTAGGCATTTTGGTTTTCATATGTCTCATTTTTTATGAAAATTAGTTGTAAGAGAATGTGTCCCTATCAAGTGTTTAGCACTATTATAAAGGGATGACTAGTAGTGGGCAGTTCCTTGTGGAAGAATGTAGGCCCTTTTGTTTTGATGGCATTGAAGGTGCCCCTAATGAGTTCTCTACTGAGGATGGGGAGTGCTTGCCTAGATTCATGGCTGATGGATTTGTTTCAGCAAGCCAACATATATATGATGTCATGGGTCTTTTTGGTGAAATGGATATTGAACATGAAGATGTTGCTATGAGGCTTTTTGTGCAGACATTTTCTGATAGTGCAAGGAATTGGTTCTTGTCCTTGCCTTCATGTTCAATCCCTTCTTGGGTTGTTTTGAGAGCAAAGTTTGTAGAACATTTTGATGAGGTTGTTTCTCTCAAGATGAAAATTGCAAAGAGAAAAATTAAGATCTGGCAGTTAATGGAGGACAAGAGATTGAGAAGACTGGTGGTTCCTTCTATTGATCATGAAAAGGCCAATTTTTCTGATGTTGAATCTCATTATGCACATGAGAGTGTTGAAGATGAATCTGAGGTTGATAATATTTCCAATTTATCTACAAATTTTCCCTCTTCTCAATATCAGGTTTCTTTCTTCTTGTCCCGGTTTGATGATGTTTTGTGTGAAGGGAAAAGTATTGGATATAATGTAGATGATGATTCCTACAGTGTTTATTTCACACAAGATGATCTAAAGCCATAAATATCCATCCTTGTCTCTGATAGGGATGATGTTTGCAGCACTAGGGGTAGGGCTGAAGATGATGAAAACAAGGCCCAAAATCCATTGAGCAGTGAAAGGATTTCAACACTTTTGGCTAAAGAATTCCAGAGATGTGCACCTGTTATGGATTTTTATTTGCAACCCCCCTTTGACATAGTCTTTGACACTGATAATGAGGCCAGTGTTCAAAGTGATCAAGATGACCCATGTGTACCAGAGTTTCCCTCATGTAGTGACTCTGCAAAAGAAGAGGTTGAAGGACATGACAGTGTGTTCTCCTGTCATGAAGATTGCAGTGATGAACAAGTTTCTTGTTCATACTCTTTTCCTTCTTTTACCAAATATGATAGTGATGGTGATAGTATTGAGGAATTAGTCTTCAATAGTTGGGACATAAATTCTTTTGATAGAAATGATGATGTAGATCAAATGTCCCACTATCACAATATTTATGAAGAAGACCTTCACTTGGTTCATGATCCAGTTCATGAAGATGTTAGGGAGGAACCAAGTTGCTCAGTGGCTAAAGCAATTCATGAAGGCAAATCTGAGGACCCAAGTCCTTTTCAGCTAGGTAATTATGTTGTAATGCATGATACTCGACATGTTTTATATTCTGATGCATTACTAGATCAATTTTTTGTTTTCAGTCATCAAGAAGTAAATGATGTTCCTTACTTCTTGGAATATGAGTATGAATGTAATAATTATGACTGGAAAAACATGGGTAGTGATTAGTACAATTTTATTCTTTAGCCCATGGTTATTCACATATGTTGGCAACAAGATGATTATGAAATTTGCAGGTGGTTGGTCACATATGTAGATGAAAATCAAACCTTTGATTCAGGAGGGTTTTGATTTTCCTTTGGTGGCCCAGGGCCACCAAGTAAAGTTTTAATTTCTGTAAATATTTGTAAATAGTTTCCCTTTTAGTTGTGTGTTTCCCTTTTTGTTTCCCTAGTTCGGTTGCCAATTTTTGAGGTCCCTATTTTTGTCCTGTGGGTGGTCTATTTTCCCAGAGATCTAAATTCTTGCCATGCCTACAAGAGGCATACATTCCTAGATAGAGCCACTGTTAGCCCATTTTCATGTCATAGCAAGAAATCTTCAAAAAATGGTCTATCTCTGAAAATTTTTCATGGCTATATACTTTTTCCTCTGGTCTCTACAAATATTTTCCTATCTCTGGCCCTTAAACCCTAGGTTCAAAATTCATATTTTCTAGCTGTTGCATGTGAAAACCCTAGTTTGCCTTGGCCTTGTTCTATTCCTTTGTTACCTTTTTCAGGCCACTAAAGTCTTTTTAATGCATGTGCCCATTTTATCCTCTCTATTTTTCACTTATTCTCCTAATTCTTGGTGGTTACATCTTTTCATTCGGTGAATACCTGACTGTAGTGTTCACGTAGTCTCTTAATATTTGGTGGTCTCATGTAAACATCTAGCAACTCAGCGAAGTCCTTTAGTCATGCATTCTCTAAATGGTAACTCATGGTTAAAACATGTTTTGGCAACTTGGCGAATACCATTGTTCGCGTATTCTCTGAGTTAGACCATGGTTAAGAAAAGCATTTCATGAGTCAGCGAAGTCCTTTAGTCATGTATTCGTTGAATGCTTGGAGTTAAGTCTTGTAGCAAGTAAATAAAGGAAGATTATTGTGGGCCCTAAGTGCCAGGTCACGCCAACATGTTCATTTCTTATTGGTCAACGTGTTGTTGAAGTGGAACTTGTCAATGGGGCCTGATGTCAGAGATTTAGATCAATGGTCGACATATGTTCACATGGAATATTCTTCCCCCATGCGATCATGTGCCCATCATCTGATTAGATGCCGATGGGTAGCGGGTCCATTGCCAGGTAATCACAAATGACAGTTTCTCATTGGTTACTGAGTGGTGATTTGTTAGTTGTCAGTGGGACCAGGGTTTTTGGCATGTCTTTGAGAGCTCTGACATTTGCACAGTATCTATGATTGGTGTATGTTCTCATGGTTTCTATCAGTGTTATGAGATCTTATGCTAGCTGTCGATCTTCCTTTATTCTCAAGCGACAAATGAAGGTGGGTCCTTTGACAGTTGGAGTCGATGTGTGCAATTTTCATTGGTGGAAGGGATAAAGATCAGTGGGTCCTTTTTCAGGTATGACCAAGCAATAAGCAGTGAATGAATTATTGACAAGTGCCACAAGGCAGGCCCATGTGTGGGTCTTGCATAAATGATTCAGTGAACTAGCAACCATGAAATGATAGTATCCCCTAAATTTGGTGACCCCGATAAGTTTCCCTTTTGTTCGCTTATTCTTGTAATAAGTTAGCGATGCTCTAAATGATCTAGCAAATAAGCGAATGAGTGGTTGATAAGTCTCTAAATAAACTAGCAGTTGACCAGAACATTCAGCGAATAGGAGATAGCCTTCAGTCGCTAATTCTCTGAATAGTTACTGGGGTTAGTTGTTTTTCTTGTTCGCTAGTTCGCTGAGTAAAGCTTGAGTTAAGAATTTCTTTTCGAGAATGAGTGATGCCTTTGTCACGTGTTCACCAAATGTAAACCAAGATTCCTATTGAGTTAGGTCATGAAGCCCGGGAAAGATGAAGATCTGACGGTCGTGATATAAAGTTGATCCAGATTTGAATGCTAACCACCGATTTGCTGTTGGCGCCATGAAAGTAGCCATTTCTTCCAGGATTTGAATATTTTACGGTTTTTTAGCGACATGAAGGACTAGAATTGAATGCTTAAGTGGCTAGATCTAGTAGATTTGATTTTGTATACTACTGTAGTATGGTCTAGGAGTTTGATGATTGATTTGCAGATGTCTGTACTATAAAGAAATGAATGAAGAATTGCTCGAGGTGTGTTGCAAGTGAAGTGATCAGATTGTTTGACATGGTAGATTGATGATCTTTGGTACATTCTTAGAGATTTCTCATAATTGAAGATCATTCTTGGATCTGATCACTTGGTTTTCATCCAATGTAATAAATTCTGATTGATCTTAGTTGGTTTGGTGGGTGAAACCCTAACCCTAGCCCTAATCATCTGTAGCTTGTTGCATCCTATTTTTGGATCCCAAGATGATTAGTGGTATATATGGTTGTAATTTTGACTTGGTAAGGGTTCAATTTTTCTTTTGAGAGCTAGTTCCATGAATGTTCTACCTTGTAAATACTTCCTTCTTCTTTGCATATAGGGTGTTCCCTCTTTCCTTTCTAGCTTTTGAGAATAGAATATAAGCTGTAATAGTTTGTCTTATGTATATGATTTCAATATATTTGTACTATTATCAGGCTGTCTCCATTTGAATCCTGAACTTGTTGATTATAGCATCAAGGATGTTTGATCTTTCTATTTGCATTTCTCATGTGTCTGCAATAGAGTTGTCTTCGCAGAGATAACTGAGTTCAAGATTGGTTTTCAGATGTCTATGATCTGGGGTATCAAGGGTATTTCATGGTTGTCTTTCAATGGATGTTGATTAATATATTGCTTGTTTATAGGTCTCTTCTAAGGGGAGGGTTAAAATCTTTTAAATAGGTAATAGCATATCTAGGTACACAAGTGGATAGTTGAAGTGAGGTCTGATTAATGGTGTATGAATGATGTAAGGCATCAGCATATTTGAATGTATTGTCTTCTTATTTCATAGCTCTTTGCTGCAGTGATGTATTTGACTCTATTGCCCATTGGATAAGGCATCGATCTATGAGAGACTAAGGGTATTTCAAGGGTCCATTCAACCCAACATAAAATCATTAAAATGAAGTACCTTTCCCTTTCATGTTGGTAGTAGTAGTAGGAGGTCCATTCTAGTTTTCAGATTCATTCTATGCAAATAGGGCTATTGCATAAGATTTGGTTTCATTGGGGTATTGGATACCCATAGGGATCTGAAAGCTATTCCACAATAATCTATTTGTAGGCCTTTTTTTTATTAATAAAAGTCATGAGTGTGCAGATAAGGCAATACCTGCTTGAGTGATGTGGAGCTCAAAGAAGGAGGATTCCTTTCAATCCTCATCAATTAGACTATTTCTTGTCAAACTTGAGTGCACAATTTGAGAATCAAGCCCCCATATTTATTCAAGTTTGGTCCTGGAAGGAAAAGCTCCAATAAGGTCTATTATGTACATTTATAATCAATTCATTGGATCAATCAATCATCAATCATTACATCATTAATAAAAGTCTATTCTTGTTCATATCATCTCTCTTGTATTTGTGCTATTCTTTAACCTCTAGATCCTTGGTTCAATATTTTATATTTACAAATTATTACATGGTATCAGAGCCATTGGAGTATTTTGATTAGCCTATTTGGAGAGATCTTGGTGCAAGCATTGAAGATCCATATCTCATATCTGAAGACCAGCGTATTGTGGAAGTATTTTTTGTCAAATTTGACCTCACCATAGCATCCAAGAGGTTGTTTCAGTTTAAATCAACTATAATTTGCCCATATTTAGCAAAATTCAAAATCAAGAATTTTTTTTTGCAAATCAAGTCATACGACGCGATCTACATCTTTGTAGTACAATTTTTGAATATATATATATATATATATATATATATATATATATATATATATATATATATATATATATATATATATATATATATATATATATATATATATATATATATATATATATATATATATATATATATATATATATATATATATATATATATTTTAATTCTGTGTTTTAAAAAAATTTTGAGATTTTTTTTTGGGGGACTTGGTACGACCCTTGCATTAATTATCGAGTATCAAGGAATATTATTAGGTATCACAGATCAAGATCTAGAGATGACATCATCGAGGTCCAAAGGAGTGACACGCTAGGCCAAAGACCAAGCGCCTAGCTCCAAGCCCAAGGGCTTCCTTAGTTTAATATCTTGGGCCTTTCCATATAAAAATGGGTATAATACCCATCCATTATCAATGTGGGAATAATTGTTCCCACATCTACATCACCACCCCCAATGACCAACACTGCTACCCAGATCTGTTGCTTTGCCAAAATCCACACGACATCCTATCAGCCACCATGCGATTTGGTGCAGGGGTACCAAGGACACTGAATATAACTATGAAGATCAAGAAGACCTATAAGGCATCCAATGAAGATCAGAGGAATTTCAAGCACCATCATGGCTCTAAGGAAGTCAATTACAAGGTATTAGAGCCTATAATGGATTTCAAATCATGTAATGGATCACCTATGTGTTTGAAATGTCCAAATGTCCTTAAGAGGACCAAGATATGATTGTAAGTGGACCAATAGTGTCCAAGTGAGTCCAGGGGTTAAGGATGTTTAGAATAAGTCTCCAAGGTGTTTAAAGACTTTAGGGGTTTTAGTTTGCAAGTTTTAATAAGTTTCAATACAATTTTAAAGTTTAAAAATTCAAATTTTGAATATAACAGCTAGATTAAGATTTTGGTGGAAAGTTAAGGTTTAGTGCTAAAATCATTAAACTAATCCATCTAATGGATCAAGGAGGTAATGGAAGTTAAGGAAAGGTCATTTTAATGACAAATGAATCCATTGTACGAAAGAGTAAGAAGGGAGATCTGTGTAGTACAGACTGCTACAGGAAATAAGGAAAATTTTAGAATTTTGTAAAGTTTAGCAATGTGTTTCATGTTTAGAGATTGATAGTATATCAATATTGTTACACTGATGCTTTAGGAGTCTTTCCTTATCATTTTAAAGACATTTATATGAACTTTGTATTGTTTTAAATCCATTTTTATTTCCCTGTTATAGCACTGTCACTGTTTGAGGGTTATTAACTCACTATTTGATAGGAGGTTGACAAAGATGAATATCATTCCATGAAAATAAATGCCTAACCTTCATGGAATGATTGTATTTGACATGTAAAAGTATGAATCTAACCAATGAAATGAAGGTAGCATGAAGAGAGAGTGATCACAGTTGATTTGTGGCAAGAAACACAAGGAAATTGCTTGGTAAGGTATTGCAGTAGACATTTGTCTCAAGTAAGGGGTGTACCTGATGATTTGAATAATCTTATATTGTTTTTTTAATGCTGAATCAAGTACTAATTTAGCCCAAAAGTGATTGGAGGACATAGATTTAAGAAGCCCTAGATTTGGGGGTTATAAGTGAGAAATTTGGGGCTTTTGGTGTTGTAGGGTATCTGAGACTAATTTCTTGGAGATTTATTCATTTTAATTCATATTAAGACACTTTTGATAGTTTTGGGTCTTGAGAGTAAAGGGATCATATATTTTCTTTGTTAATTGGGCTTATTTGATGTACTTTCATGGTCACAGTGTGTAGACGGTCATATATGGTCCAAAGGAGTCTATAGAATGCTTTTGCTATGTTATAATATGGGAAAAAGGGTATCAAAAAAATTATTTTTTTGACCAATCCTTTGTAAACTCTCAATGTTATGCATCATTTACTATTGTTGCAGAGCTACTAGAACGGGCTTTAGGCACGTGACAACATTTGGAGAAGCTTGAAGCGTTAGGTGTGTTGGGAAGTGTTTTAAACCCTAAAACCACTTGAATCCAACCTAATACAATCTAAAGACACCAAATATACCACCATTAATCATTGGGAGGAGTCTTGGTCAATTGAGGTCATGTGAAGAACTTGAGGGCTTGGGAATAGTGCCTAAACCTCTCAAAATTCTAAACTTATCTTAGTTGTTATCACCCACCACCCTTACCTATGCATCATGGTTATCCAAAAGACCTCCACATGACCTATTATGCCATGTAGAATAATCCAAAGCTACCACACGGCTTCTTTTGTGCCCCAGATATCCACCACACAACACTCATTTAGCCACTAATGTGACATAAAAAATAACTAGCACCTCAACCTCCAGAGCCCTAATCTACATATGACATGTGGAAGGAGTGCCACAACTTCACCACATCATCCTACCCAGTCACCACTATGGCATCATTAGTATGATCGACCATGTCACTGTACATTAAACCCAGTCAGTAGACATGTCAGCCGAAGAGCCAAATTTTTTAATCCTAACTTTAACACTTGTCTATACGTCAAACATGGAAAATTGATAGTTTTTGTGATGATCATATAATCATCAAATTTAATGCAGTGAATTGTTGACATTAGTAGGGTTTTGCAAATTTTTTCCTTCACCATTGGAGTTTTTGAATTTGCAGTCTAACTTCAAAGGCCCATGTCTTGCTTAATTTTGCTCCTTTTTTTGAGCATTTTTTTTATTTGGGGTAGAATTTTCTAAAGATTCTAGTGGTGGTATGATTTTTGCAATTTGGTGGCTAGATTAACCATAAATTGCATATTTTATGACTTTTCTTGTTTGTTCCTAATTTCTTCAACTTCCAAGGCTTCGTTTGGGTACATATGGTAACATTTTGAGGTGATTTTTTTTGAAAGTACATGATTTTTTGTCTACTTTCCAAATCTACACTTATATTTTAGTGATTTTGGGTGAAATATCGCTCTCATAAATAGGCTGTTTCGGGGCTATATTTGCACTTGGTTAATCCTTGGATTTTAGTTTTATAATTTGTATCAGTTATTTGAAAGAGTTATCAATAGTTATCAATCATTATTTGGTTGCATTATAGATAGTTAAAAGGTTAAATCCTCACTCCATATAACTACCATGAATAGAAAGATTCTTTATGTGATCAATTGTTGATTATTGGATTGCTTATAGTGACTCTTGGATAGGATCAAGAACCAGCTACAGGTGTTCCAAAAAGGATAAAATGGTTTGATCAAAGGTATAAATAACTTGGCTCTCTTAGTTCATCCATCTCTCACGATTTTCTCTTTCATATTACATCTTGCACACATCCTCATGATGCTTGGGTCATATTGGAAGGATTCTTTGGTAAACCTGATAGAATGAGAAAACTCAAATTAGAGAATGAGCTCATAGGTCTAAATCCTAGTGATTTTGAGAATATTCAATACTTTTTCTCTAAGTTCAATTCTATTAGATTGGAGCATTCTACTTGTGGCATTACTAAAGGGGATGAACAATTGATATTTTCTATTCTTTCCAAGCTAGGTCTTGAATATTCAATCTTTGTTTCTACATTCTATGCTACTGTGGATTCTCTTGGTAGTGCATACAAATTGCCTTCTCTATATGAATTTTCAGCTCATCTCACAAGGGAACAAGAAAAGTTGGTGCACATGGGTCAATTGAATTCTTCAACACATCCTGCATTGATTGCAAATGAATCCACTTCAAAGGATTTTAATGGAAAAGTAAAGAAGCAACATAAGGATCCTATACCACATGACAAAGGTAATGAATCTCCTTCACACAATACTTCTGAATCCAAGTACTCTTCAAGAGAGAAATCATCTAGAAGAAAAAGGGATAAATGTGCATATTGTAAAAAGATAGGACATGATGAGCATAAGTTTTTTCACAAGAAGATTGATGAACTAACTCACATTATTCAAAAGAACAATATTAAGTTTCCAGGTCATCAGTGTCTACTCCTTTTTCTACACATTTGGAAGCTTCTACATCTCCATCATCATCCAAAGATAACGGTAAAGGATAAGCACTTTTGGCTTCCACACATCCTAAGAAAAGTAAATGGCTTCTTTATTTAGGTGCATCACATCATTTGAAATCTTCTATGGATATATTTTCTTTTATTGATCCTTCTAATTAACCTAATATATTGATGGGTAACAACACATACATGTGGGTTTGTCGGAAAGTTTCTATTCCTATGGGAGAGGGGAAATTTAATGATGTTCTTTGTGTACCATCCTTGACCACTAATCTCATTTCTATTTACTAAATTACTCATGGGGCACAAGGTAAAATTGTTGAGTTCACTCTTGATTATGTCTACATAAGGGACATGGACACTAGAGATGCAATAGCTAATTGTTAGAAAGTAAATACCACCAAGATAAATGAGAGGGGGGGGGTGAATCAGTTATCTGATAATTAAACCATTTATCTTCATTAACTTCAATATCAACTTCAACAACTTTAAACCATATAACTAATGTAGTAACCAACCATAGAAAGATAATCATACACAATGACACAAGATATGTTAACTAGGGAACCTCTTGATCAAAGAGTAAACCCCGGTGGGAATGATGCCCATAAAAATGATGCACTAATCTAAGAGTTCCTTGTTAGAGGATGGACCCTGTTAGGAGTCTTATGAAATACATTCAGTACATATGAATCTCTGTTAGGAGATTTTGAATCCTTGTTAAAAGATTCTAACCCTGTTAGGAGTTATGGAAGACAGAAGGACCCACTGCCCAAACAGCTTCAAGGCAAGATCTTTGAACTCACTGTCCAACAGATCTTAGGATTATTCAATAGAATAATATGAAATATGTTACCTCCTTCACAGTGTGCCAAAACCACACTCTCTGCTACACAAGATCACAAATCTAGATCTTTGTACTTCACAAGTCTTCCTTCATCACTGAATTAGCTCTATTCTTCACTTCATGCATATATTCGCATCACAACTTTCAAAATTTCATATCATAACTATTTCAATACACTATATAAAAAGTAAAAAATTCCTTCCTTTATACCACACTCAAATAATTACAAATGAGTCAGCATGCAAATACAAAATAATAATTTCAACACGCTACATCAAAATTACATAAAACTGTCGGCTTCCAGATACAATAACTTTCCAATCATGTGACCTCAAAGTTTTCACTATGAACCATGTCACCACCAATGAGTCTCAAACTTCCCTTTAACTACGCAGAATCAGATTCCATCCCGGTTAGGAGATATCCTCCGATTACCAAAAACCACTACTCAGGAACACTACCAGAATAATGCTTCCACCAAAATGCTTATAACTTTCATGAATAAATGAATTTTTTTTTGTGCTCTTAACCATAGGCTAATAACACAAAAAAGAACATACCATCAATTACACATAACTCAATTTGCAATATAACATGTGCACAAAACAAAATTGTGCCTATCTTTTTGCTAAACTCCAAAATATTATTATGTTGACATCAATGACAATCATAGTCATGAATGCAACAACCACTGCTATAGAATGACTGCCAAAGGCTTCAAAATTCATTCCTAATGATCTCCCCCATTGGCATTGATGGCAACATAGATGAAAAACATCCAATGTTCCAAAAAATCCAATTACTGCTGCTCAACTGCACTATTGCTCATCATCAATCAAATCTTGCTTCGTTATCCTATTCAATCTCTCCAAAAAATGTAGTTCCTCAATGTTTTTCATGATTCTCTCCCCCATTGACATCAATTATGGAAATTCTATCACTACATCAAACAATAGCTCAAATGTCAAAAGACACTATTCAGAAAATACATTCACAAGAGTCCTCAATGACTCGGCTCAGATACACATACTCCCCCATAGAGGAAGTACCAACATCCAATCCAAAAAATAGATAGGACCATAAACCACTGGATGGATGCAACCAACTGCATCATTACTCAAAAGTAGGTTGGGGCATAACCCCAAGCATACCTCTCAGATACTCAAATGTATCATCAGGAAAAGGCTAAGTAAATATATCTGCTATCTACTCCTTTGTGCTTATGTACTCCAGTCTAACTTCTTTATCTACAACTTTCTCTCTTACAACATGATACTTGATCTCTATATGCTTTGTTTTAGAATGTAAAACCAGATTCTTAGACATACTAACTATACTTGTATTGTCACAATATATGACAATAGGCTCATCAAACTTGATTCTAATGTCCATCAACATCTGCTTCATCCAAATTATCTAATTACAATTGTTTTCTACAGCTACATATTATGCTTCTACTATACTCTGTGAGATACAATTCTACTTTTTGCTCTACCAAGAAACTAATCTTCCTCCAAGAAAAAAGGCTCCACCACTGGTGCTTTTCTTATCATCAATGCTACCTCCCCAATCAGCATCAGTATATGCACATAGGGTAAAATCATCAAAATTTTCATACCACAGTCCATAGTCCATTGTGCCTCTAAGATATCTCAATATCCTTTTTACTGCTGCATAATGTGACTCTCTAGGTTCAGCTTGAAATCTTGCTACCATTCCAACTGAATGTTGTATATCTGGTCTAGTGTGTGTCAAGTACTGCAATCCACCAATCATAGATTTGTATTTCTTTTGCTCAACTTCTGGTGTCTCATCTTTACTAGATATTTTATGTCCTATAACCATAGGTGTTCCAACTGGTTTACAATTCTCCATACCGAATCTTTTCAACAAATCATTCAAGTACTTTGTCTGACTTAAAAAGATACCATCTTTGTTTTGTGTTATCTGTAATCCCAAAAAGTATTTCATTTCTCCAATCATACTCATTTCAAATTTTGTCTTCATTTCATCAGCAAATTTGTCACTAGCTTCATCTTCTCCTCCAAAAATAATGTCATCAACAAAAATAACCAAAACTAGCAATCCATTCTCAATTTCTTTTGTGTATAAGTTACTATCAGTTGTTCCTTTTGTAAATCCCAATTTTAACAAATACTTATCTAATCTAGCATACCAAGTTCTAGGTGCTTGCTTTAGTCCATACAATGCTTTCTTTAGTTTACATACCATGTCTCCTTCTTGAGTCAAAGGAAAACCTTCAAGCTGCTCAATGTAGACTTCTTCTTCTAATTCACCATTCAGAAATGCTGACTTCACATCCATCTAATACACTTTGAATTTCTTAAATGTTGCATAAGCCAAAAATATCCTTACTGCTTCTAGTCTTGCCACAGGGGAAAAAGTCTCTTCATAGTCAATTCCTTCTTGCTGTGAGTATCCCTTACATACCAATCTTGCTTTGTTTCTAATTACTTCTCCTTGTTCATTCATCTTGTTCCTAAATACCCATTTAGTTCCAATCACATTTTTGTCTTTAGGTCTAGGGACCAATTCTCATGTCTTGTTCTTTTCAATCTGATCTAATTATTCTTTCATAGCTTTAATCCAATGTTCATCTTCACAAGCTTCATTAGTAGACTTAGGTTCAATTTGAGAAATCAAACATAAATGTACCTTTTTTCTAGTCATAACTCCTTTTCCAAACTTCTAATAACTTGCTCAACATGATGATGTCTTGATATATACCTGTTAGGTGTCATAGTCACTGATCTTTATTCAACTATAGATTCTTCTCTATTTTCTTCAGCATGACTTTCATTCAACAATTCACTGTCAGTCTCAAAAAATTGTTTAGTAGTTTCAATGTTAGGCTGAGGGTTAGTTCCTTCATCAGATTCATAATCAAGCATTCTTTCCTGAATTTTAAACTTCTCATCAACTTTTACATTTGCACTTTCAACAATAGTTTTAGTTCTCTTATTGTAACATCTATATGCTTTACTTTTCAAAGAATATCCAAGAAAAATTCCTTCATCGCTTCTAGGATCAAACTTTCCTATAGCATCATCTCTCTTAATATAACATTTGCTTCCAAACATTCTAAAATACTTAACTGAGGGTGCATGTCCAAACCACAATTCATAAGGTGTCTTGTTTGTGTCTGCTTTGATTTGTACTCTGTTCATTGTATATACTGTTGTATTCACTGCTTCTCTCCAAAATGTCTTTGCCAAATCACCTTCAAATAACATAGCTCTAGCTACTTTAGTCACTGATCTGTTCCTTCTTTCTGTAATACCATTTTGTTCAAGTGTTCTAGGGGCTGATAACTGTCTCTTAATACCATTTATTTCACAAAAAGTGTTAAACTTTTTAGATGTAAATTCTCCACCTCTATCGGATCTCAAACATTTAATCCTCATTCCTGATTCATTCTCAACTTTATTCTTCATGACCTTAAATTTATCAAATGCTTTAGATTTTTCTTTCAAAAATGCAATCCACATCATTCTTGTAAAATCATCAACAAGAATCATAAAATACCTTTCTCCATAGAATCCTCTAGTCCTAGTAGGACCACTTAAGTCTGTATGAACAATCTCCAACTTTTTTGTAGATGTGAACTTCTTGCTAGGAAATGAACTCCTTTTCTGCTTAGCCATCACACATTCCTTGCAGATCATGTTAGTAGGCTTCATAATCTTAGGTAAGTCTCTTAATACAAGTGTAGAGCTTACTTTCACAATAATATCAAAGTTTATATGACAAAACCTTCTATGCCATAACCAACTGTCATTAATCTTAGTCATCAAGCATGTCATCTTAGTAGGGTTCAACTGAAATACATTACCTTTGGTTCTAGATCCAGTTACAATTAGATTTCCTTCTTTATCCTTTATCACACAAGTTTTCTCAGTAAACCAAACTTGATATCCCTTATCCACTAACTGTCCAACACTCAAAAGATTATGTTTCAATCCATCAACAAAGTAAACATCATCAATATTAGTCTTTCCATCAAGAGTAATAGATCCTATACCTTTAATGAAACAAGGTGCATTGTTACCAACTCTAACAATTCCTCCATCATAATTGTTAAACTTTATGAATTTTTCTCTATCACCAGTCATATGATGTGAACAACCACTATCTATAATCCAATCAACTTTCTTTTCAACTTGGGAAACTAAGGCTTTTTCTTCTTTAATATCATATTCAAAATTTTCTTCCTTAATTGCTACAAATCCTATGTCATTAAGGTTATCATTATCACTGTCACACAAATGTCTTTCAATTCCTACTTCAATTTCTTCATCATTTGCATAATAACATTCTTTAGATCTTCTAGGTTTAAAATTGTTTCTATACTTCTTAACTCTCTTAGGACCCTTAGATGCAAAATGACCATATTCTTGACATGTCCAACATTTAAAGATTTTCTTACCATCTTGTTCTCTTTTCACAAGCAAGGCAATACCCTCTTCAATCTTCTTATCTTCATCATATTTGGATCTGCTATTGCTAGCATAATCTCCATTCACACTTGTACTTCTAGACAAAGTAGGTCTGATGCTAAGAGCACTGAATGTTGTCTCCACTCTAGGTAGTTCTCCTGATAATCTCAAATTCATCTTTGCTACTTCCAATCTTCCAAGAAGGGTCTCTCTTGAAAATTTTGGTGTACAAGGTATCACTTGTTCAATCATTTGTGTAGTCTACCTGAATACCGGTGTTAATGTTCTCAAAATCTTCCATATTACTTCATTCTCTATCTTTTCACTTCCACAAGACTTTGTTCTTGCAACAATTTCTAACATCCTACAAATATAGCTTCTAACAGATTCATCTTCCATCATTCTTATGTCTTCAAATGCACAAATCCAATTCTGTAACCTAGCTTTCTTTGCATGTTCATCACCTTCAAAAGTAGAATGGAAAGCTTTTCAAATATCATGAGATTTAGTTAAACCTTTTACCTGACTGTATTCATTCTCTGGAAGTGCTAATAAAAGTGCTTCTCTTGCAAGTATGTTACACATAAATAGATCTACCTCATCTTTAGAACTTGTTTCAAGATTGTCTTCTTCAATTATAGTCCTTTGATTCTTTGTAATCAACCAATAACCTAGTCCTAAACATAAGAGATGTGTCTTCATCTTTTCTTTCTAGCTGTCAAAATTTAGTCCATCAAACTTAGGGATTTCTTTCCTAAAATTTTCCATAGATCTCCTTAAGTTGTTAAACTTATCTTTCAAGGACCTGTCGCTCCAATACCAATTGTTAGAAAGTAAAGACCACCAAGATAACTAAGAGGGGGGGGGGGGGTGAATCAGTTATCTGATAATTAAACCATTTATCTTCATTAACTTCAATATCAACTTCAAGAGCTTTAAACCATATAACTAATGCAGTAACCAACCATAGAAAGATAATCATACACAATGACACAAGATATGTTAACTAGGGAACCTCTTGATCAAAGAGTAAACCCCGATGGGAATGATGCCCATAAAAATGATGCACTAATTTGAAAGTTCCTTGTTAGAGGATGGACCCTGTTAGGAGTTTTATGAAATACATTCAGTACATATGAATCTCTATTAGGAGATTTTGAATCCCTGTTAAAAGATTCTAACCCTATTAGGAGTTATGGAAGACAGAAGGACCCTCCGCCCAAACAGCTTCAAGGCAAGATCTCTAAACTCACTGTCCAATAGATCTTAGGATTATTCAATAGAATAATATGAAATATGTTACCTCCTTCACACTATGCCAAAACCACACTCTCTTCTACACAAGATCACAAATCCAGATCTCTATACTTCGCAAGTCTTCCTTCATCACTGAATTAGGTCTATTCTTCACTTCATGCATATATTCACATCACAACTTTCAAAATTTCATATCACAACTATTTCAATCCACTATATAACAAGGAAAACATTCCTTCCTTTATACCACACTCAAATAATTACAAATGAGTCAGCATGCAAATACAAAATAATAATTTCAACACGCTACATCAAAATTACATAAAACTGTCAGCTTCCAGATATAATAACTTTTTAATTGTGTGACCTCAAAGTTTGCACTATGAACCACATCACCACCAATGAGTCTCAAACTTCCCTTTAACTGTGTAGAATCAGATTCCATCCCGGTTAGGAGATATCCTCCAATTACCAAAAACTGCTACTCAGGAACACTGCCAGAATAATGCTTCCACCAAAATGCTTATAACTTTCATGAATAAATGAATTTCTTTTTGCGCTCTTAACCATAGGCTAATAACACAACAAAAAACATACCATCAACTACACATAACTCAATCTACAATATAACATGTACGCAAAACAAAACTATGCTTTCCTTTTTGCTAAACTCCAGAATATTATTGTGTTGACATCAATGACAATCATAGTCATGAATGCAAAACAAAACTATGCCTTCCTTTCTACTAAACTCCAGAATATTATTGTGTTGACATCAATGACAATCATAGTCATGACTACCAAAGGCTTCAGCATTCATTCCTAAAAATGGGAGTTATTGATCATACATCACAGTTGTATTCTTTTTCACATTTTTTTGATGATGATGATAATGATATTCATGATGTACACATCCCTTTACAAAGGGAGAATTATGTATGTAAGGATAAATTTGGACACTTGAATCATTTTCTTATTGAGACAAGTGTTGAGATTCCTATTTCTCCACCTCTTTCTTCTTCAAACATGGGCTCTACTATTTAGCACGATGATCATAGTGCTTCAGATCTTACACAATGTGATGACTACTTGAATGCCTTTTCAACATTTTTTTATTCTCATGATGCAGATTTGGGAGACATACAAGAGGGGGTCTCTCTTCTCTCTGATGATAGAATCACAGTTGGAGATACTTCTTCACCTTCTTTGCAGATTGGTATTCATGATTCTTCTTCTTCACTTGATTTGTCACATGAAGTGATAGATTCTTTGACCTTGGAGAGACCTATCCAGTCTTCAGAGATGCATACATGGAGGCCTTCATCTTATTCCTCCTTCCATTTGCACATGGATTGGCTTCTTCATCATTTTATGTATCTATTTTTTCCTAAGGGGAGACATATTTCTTGTAGGCACTGGTTAATCTTTTGTTTGCAGGTACTCTTCATCAACATGGAAGCTTCTTCATTATGGGGGGGATATCATGTCTCTGATTATCCTTCTTATGGGGGATAATTCTTTCTATATACATGATGCATGTAGTTCTTGGGGGGTCTTGATTACTCCATGATGAAGGGTGCTCCCCTTAATACCACAAACACATAACAGAAATAGAGAAACAACAACAATAATATGCAAGAACAGAAAATTGGCTTCTTATTATCTCCACAAATGTGGAATTACAAACTTTCAGAATTACAATATGCAAAGCCACATGGGCATTCCCTTACAATATTCTGTAGGACAAAGCCTTGAATCAATACCCAGAACTGCCCTGGACAACACTACGGGCCTTCTTTATATAGGCAATTTCCACCACCCGAGAAGGTTCTAGAAATTTAGCCCTTAGGGCCGACCAAACTTAGAATTATTTTATTTTATAATTTATTACATCAAAGTCGGCTCAAAATGAGTTTTGAAACCCAAACAGAAATTTTGAAGAAAAAATATTTTTCGCCATTTCAGGTGACCCAACTTTCGAAGACCATAAGTCATCACCCGTTGACCCGATTGTCTATTATAACCCCATTCTGGAAACGCCACGAAGTGCTCTACAGGCTTGACCCATGCAAAGCACCCCACACAAAGCACCCGTCACCCAAATTTTCAACCTCATCCGGGGCCTCTAAAGCCTTCAAAACTAAGTTCAAAGTTTCTGTACCCTGCTGCCAATACTGAAAATCTTCAATATCTTCAAAACTAGACCTGATCTAGCCATGAAACTTTGCTAGCAGGCTGATATGACTGAGATGAACCTCCACATGTAAAATTAGAACATTCTAAGATCGTAAGACCAGCTTACTAAAAATAGCAAGTTTCCATAAATAGCAACTCTACACAAGATAGCCCTTATTGAATACAAAAATAGAAATATTTTTGTGTGATGCAAGATTGCTCTTACACCAAGGATGCTCCTGCATCAGACACCTGAGGTAATTTGAGAAGTGACCCTATCACGACTCAGGTGTGCAGAGGAAAACCAAGACGGTTAACCTCCTCCTTTGTTAGCCATGATGAATCTTCAATAGGTCATCCTTTCCATTTGACCAAATACTCTTCATATGTCCTATTCCTTGTACTTCTACCAACATGACTGTCTAGTATGTCTTCAATCTCCTTGATATCTGAAATGGTTGCTAGAATACTCCACTGTGCTGCTGCAACCTCATCTTCAACACCTCCTTCATGATACTCTGTCAAATATGAAATGTTAAACACTGGTGAAATATTCAGCTCACTAGGCAATTCTACCTCATATGCATTTTCTGAATCATGCTTCTTCAATATCTTACATGGTCCAAACTTCTTCATTTTCAGCTTGTTATATGTACCAACCGGAAATCGCTCCTTCCACAAATGAACCATGACTTCATCGCCAACCTGAAATTCCTTATGCCTCCTTTTCTCATCTACCTTAGCCTTATACTACGCATTCATCTTGGTAATATGCCTCCTCACCTCCTCATGGATGTTCTTCAAGTGTTCTGCAAAATCTTCAGCTTCAGCACTACTTATTTCTCCTTTATCTATCTTTCTCAATTCAGATGCATTTCTTGGACTACTTCCATATACAATCTAGAATGGTGATTTACTAGTGCTCCTATTGATAGAATTATTGTATGCAAATTCTGTCTGTGGTAAAATCAAATCCTATCCTATTGGCTTATCTCCAACCAAACATCTCAGTAGATTTCCCAAACTTCTATTCACCACCTTTGTCTGTCCATCAGTCTGTGGATGATGTAATGAACTGAACTTCAAATCTGTCTTCAACTTCTTCCACAATGTCTGCCAAAAATATCCAACAAACTTAGTATCTCGATCTAAAACTATGGTCTTTGGAAAACCATGTAGTCTCACCACTTCTCTGAAAAACAATTCTGCTACATGAACAGCATCATTACTCTTCTTGCAGGGAATGAAATGTGCCATCTTTGAAAATCTATCAACCACCACAAAAACTGAATCATGTCCCCACTGTGTCCTCAGTAAACTAAGAACAAAGTCCATACTGATATCCTCCCAAGGGTTCTCTGGTATAGGCAATGGCTGATACAACCCTGTATTCTACTTCACTCCTTTCACCATCTGACATACTCTACAACTCTGTACAAACTTCTTCACATCTTGCTGCAATTGTGGCCAATAATAATTTTCACTAACCAAAGCAAGGGTTTTATCATGACCAAAATGTCCCACCAATCCTCCACTATGCTTCTCCTTGATGAGATTCTCCCTCATAGAACTTCGTAGAATGCACAACTGACTCCTTCTGAATAGCATATCATCCTAGATGATGAAATCCAACCATTTCGTCCTGTCTAGAGTAACAGGTTTTGTACAAGCTTTCCAAGCTTCACCAAAATCAGGATCCTCTGGATACAAATTCTTGAGTTCCTTGAACCCAACCACCTTAATCTACATCTCTATCAGCAATAGTTGCCTTCTGCTAAGAGCATCTGCAACCCTGTTAGACTTTCCACTTCTGTGTTTCAAAACAAATGTATAACTTTGCAAAAACTCAACCCATTTCAAATGTCTCTAATTCAACTTTCCTTAACTATCCAATTATTGCAAAGCTTGATGATCAGTATACAAAACAAACTCCTTAGGAAGCAGATAATGTCTCCACTTCTTTAATGTCTGAACTATAGCATAAAATTCTTGATCATAGATAGAATATTTTCTCTCGGCATCATTTAACTTCTCACTGAAATAAGCAACAGGTTTACCTTCTTGGCTCATAACAGCTCCTGTTGTAGTACCACTACCATCACAATCTACTTGAAACACCTTATTAAAATTTGGAAGTGCTAAAACAGGTTGTTCTGTAACTTTTTGTTTCAACAATTGAAAACTCTTTTCTATCCCCTCTCATTGTTTCAGTCAAGGGTCCACAAATACTACTAAAATTTTTGATAAACTTTCTGTAAAAGCTAGCTAGACCATGAAAAGATCTTACCTCATTAGCACTTCTTGGAGTAAGCCATTCAAGGATAGCCTGTACCTTCTCTGGGTCCATTTTTAGACCTTCTGCTGAAACTACAAATCCCAAATACACTAACTCTTTTTTCACAAAACTACACTTTTTCAAATTAATCAACAATTTCTCATATCTCAACTTCTCAAACACCATACGAATATGCATCATATGTTCCTCCAATGTCTTGCTAAAAATCAAAATATCATCTAGGTAAACAATGACAAACTTACCCAAAAATTCTTTCAGAACCTTGTTCATGAGCCGCATGAAAGTGCTTGGTGCATTGGTTAGCCCAAAAGGCATGACTAACCACTCATATAGTCCTTCCTTTGTCTTGAAGGTAGTCTTCCATTTATCTCCTTCTCTGATCTGAATCTGGTGATATCCACTCTTCAGATCTATCTTTGAGAAATACACAGCTCCACTCAAACAGACCATAATATCATCCATTCATGGCAATGGAAATCTATACTTGATTGTGATCTTGTTTATTGCTCTGGAATCTGTACACATCCTCCACTCTCCATTCTTCTTTGGTGCTAATACCGCTGGTACAGCACAGGGACTCAAACTCTCTCGAATCAACCCCTTCTGCAATAACTCATGTACTTGTCTGTTCAACTCTTCACTTTTTGCTGGTGTCATTCTGTGTGCTGCCTTGTTTGGAAAACTAGCTCCTGGAATCAAATCCATCTAATGACACTATGATGCTATATGCTATGCAAAACAATAAAAGAAACTATGTTAATCCATTATTACTAAGCTATGATGTTCTTTAAGAAAGCTTGAAGATGATAAAAAAAAACTAACAATTAGTATTGCTTATGCTAAGTCTAGAGCTAAATGGACATGATAACAATGCATAAAATGAAAGGTGAATGGATATTTTGCTCTTGGAAATGAGGACTATTTATAGACTTTTGGGAGGATGAATGAGTGGCTAGGATCAAAATCCTTAAGAGAGGCCAAGATTCATTCAAATGAGAGCACATGGATTGTGCTAGTTCAAGGCCACCTCCTTGTGACAAGTGTCACAAGGGCATTGGGTTGAAAGATGGGAGGAATGTGCACAATTTGGGAAATGTGCCTAAGGTCAAAGGGTGTAAGAAAGGGGTGAGGGGCTTCTTAAATGCATCATAAATGCATGTAAGAGGGATAAGGAGGCTTTAAATGCACTTAATGCATGTAAGAGAAGCCTCTAGAATTTTGTTGACTTTGGGTCAAGCTTAGGAGTTTGCTAACCTTGTTTAGGGAATGTGACAAGGTTAGGGGGAGGATTAGGATTAGGATTAGGGGATTTTAGGATTAGGATGGGTGAAGAGGTTGGGTTGAGAAGTTTCTAGAAGAGTCTAGAGTTTTTTTAAGTTTTATGGAATAAAAGTTTATTCATTCCAAAAGCTTAAGTTTGGGAAAATTTATTGAAATATTTTCAATAAATATGAAAATTAAATATTTAATCTTAATTAAATATTTTGAGTTGAGATTAGGGTTAGAAAAAGTGGGATTAGCCTTTTAATCGAAATTAAGAAGGGATTAGAAGAGTTTGGAAGAGGTTAGTGGTTTTAGGAAAAAAGGCCAACTTTTGGTCAAAAAATAAATTAATTATTTTTTGGAGGATTTTTGGTCAATTTATTAATTAAAATAATTAATAAATAAGGGATTAATGTTTAAATAAGATTTAAACATTTTTGGGAGGGATTTTTTAATTAAATATTTTTAATTAAGAAAAGGGGATTTAATGACATAAAAATAAATTAATTAATTAAATAATTAATTAATTAATAAATGATGATGTCATCAGGGATTTTTCAGAAAATAAAAATACTTTATTTTCTAAAAGATTTTTAGGTGTCTACATTTTGCCCCTCTTTGATGCGATGCTGCAAGTGGCATGGCTTCAAAGACAAGAAAATAAGATGCCCAAGGCTAGAATTTAGAGGAAAAAGGGATTGTGCCCCCTCGAGAAAATAACGCAAGGAGCAAACATTGTGAAATTTTCTCGAAAGGAAACAGAGAAGGAAGGACCTAGGAAGAAGGGGAGATAAATAACCAAGCTTCCAAGAGCAAAGATGAGTGAATGCAAGATGAGATGGAATGCAAAATGCAGGATGCAGCTACATGAAGATGCAAGATTAATCTATATGATGCAGGATGCAGGGGAGATGGGGAAGCTCCAAGTGCAAATGTGGAGAGCACAACCTAGTTTAATATAGCAATGCTAGAGACCTGCCAAGGATACTGGGATCACGAGGCCTTGTCACCAGCGTTGCATAGGACTGATGCTAAAAAGACACGCAGGGTTTCCCCAGCATCACACATGAAACCCGAAGGAGGCATGGTGGAAATGATGCTGAAGAAACCACAAACACACGACTGACTCACAGGCAGAATCAAAAGATCAAAAGACCTTGCCCCAGATGATCCTCATTCGCAGCACACCATGATATAAAGGATCGTGGTGACATTGAGTAGAGAACAATGAGAAGCTGTAAAAGATTAACAAGTCCCAAAGGACAAAATCCAAGGTCAAAATGAAAACTCCAAAAAGACATCCTTTGCCAAGGAGAGAGATTTGATTTGATTGATGGTGGGAAGATTGGTCGGACAGGAGGAACGATATATCCTCAAGGACCAAGATGGAAGATTAGGTCAGACAGGAGGAACGATATATCCTCAAGGACCCATGGGTTGGTGAGAGAATAAGTGTAGTTGTTCGCTGGCAAAAGCTGAAGTTCAAGGAATAATCAGGATGAGCAAGGATAAGTCGACAATTGATGTTGCTGAAGCATAAGGCCCGAGTGGGACTAAAAGTTTTCTGAGGCTGGGGATGGGACAAGATATTTGATCAAATGCTGCTGCAGGACGGACAAAGGTTATGCACAACAAGGAGGAACGATATGCACAAGGGATATGTACAGAAGCTCAGGATTGGGGATAGGAAGATCACACTCGGCGGGACTCTCACTAGGACGGAGACAAGAAGGATATTTACAGAAAGGATTGCGCTGTACAGGAAAGGGATAAGGATATGGTACAAGATATGGTACAAAGCTTTGGAATAGGATATGGATTGCAGATGGGTTGGAGGAAGATGGAAGCTGAATGCTTGGAGGATAGGGGAGATGGAACTGCTGGGAGATCTGTTAAGAGATGGAGGAAGAGGACGGTAGCTTGAAAGGACAACTGAATAGATAAATAACTCAGTTTACTATGTTGGCACCTGTTTGCCAGGTTTTCACCAACATACTTGTCCAAGGCGCTTGAATTGCCAAGTTTTCACCGTTGGACGATTATTTTCTCTTTCTCTTTTTTTTTTTTCTTTTTTTCTTTTTTTTTTGAATGTTTTTTGGATTTTCTGATATATGCAGGATCAGGTTCAGGCATAGAACCTCTTCAGATGGATGATGTTGATAGGATCATTCAAAGGCTCGCCTTCTGGTGTAGATAGCTGATAGGCACCGGAGCCGAAACATGCTGTGACAATATAGGGGCCTAGCCAAGTAGGCTCAAACTTGCCTTTCTTTTCTCTATTTGCTAGGACCTTTTGATTTTCTTTGAGAACCATGTCACCGACTTGGAATTGTCTAGGATGGACCTTTTTGTTATAACTCCT
Organism: Chamaecyparis obtusa; assembly: GCA_027943335.1. Taxonomy (NCBI): domain Eukaryota; kingdom Viridiplantae; phylum Streptophyta; class Pinopsida; order Cupressales; family Cupressaceae; genus Chamaecyparis; species Chamaecyparis obtusa. The sequence continues at coordinate 591,502 of BSBK01004040.1, forward strand.
TTTGAGTCGATTCTGATATGCCACCAAATGATCATAAGCTTGCTGTCTCTTTTCATCTAGCAGATCCAGCTGTGTGAGCCGGGCCACACGATAGTCTTCATCAGTTGTATAGTTCTTCATGGAGACGCGCAAGGATGGGAGCTCAACCTCGATTGGTAGAACAGCTTCAGCACCATATACAAGGGAGTATGGGGTGGTGCCTGTGGGAGTGTGATAAGAAGTGCGGTAGGCCCAAAGGGCGGGATTGATTTGGAGGTGCCAGTCATGACCAGAATCATTGACAACCTTCTTGAGGATTTTCAAGATAGTTTTGTTAGTTGCCTCAGCTTGGCCATTTCCTTGAGGGAAATATGGACTAGAGAAACGGTGATGGATGTGGAGTCTGGCACATAGATCATCCACATGTTGGTTTTCAAAAGGTGTGCCATGGTCTGTGAAAATGGTAGATGGTATGCCAAAGCGACAAATGATATGATAGAGGATAAAATTGGATATTTGGATGCCAGTAGTTAGCGTGAGTGGAATCGCTTCAACCCATTTGGTAAAGTACTTTGTGGCTGTTATGATATACTTGTGTCCATCCGAAGAGAGGGGGGTGATCAAGCCAATGAGGTCGAGGCCCCAACATGAAAAAGGCCACGGTGGTGCAATAGGTTGTAGATCCTGTGCTGGTGCATGTATCAAATTGGCATGCTGTTAACATGGGAGACATTTCTTGACAAATTCACATGCATCATGTTCCATTGTTGGCCAATAATATCCAACTCTAAGCAGCTGCTTTGCTAGAACCATGCCACTCGTGTGGGCACCACAAATTCCAGCGTGAACTTCTTGTAAGGCCAGGATGGCCTCGTTTGAATCTAAACATCTAGATAGGACATTGTGATACCCACGACGATATAGGGTGTTGGCTACAAGAGTGTAGCGGGAAGCTCTGTGAATAAGGTTTTGGCGTTGGTTATTGGTGAGATGGGGAGATATGATACCATTTTTTAGATATGCATGGATGTCATGGTACCATGGGGATTGGGGACCAACCAAGACACACACCATTTCTGCATCAGCGTTCTCATAAGCTGGCGTATGTAGCTGCTCGACTAGGAATTCATATTGTGATGCATCGCGTGGGATTTCTAACAAGGATCCAATGGTTGCCATTGCATCCGCTGCTTTGTTCTGAAGTCTTGGGATCTGTGTGAACTGTAGATGTAGGAAATGCTCTTGCAGTTTGTCCACTAGCTCTTTGTAAGGTAGCAACTTGTCATCCTTTGTCTGATATTCATCTAGGACTTGTTTGATAATCAGCTGTGAATCTCCAAATACTTGTAATTCTGTGATATTCCACTGAATGGCTGTTCTGAGACCTGAGATGAGTGCCTCATATTTTGTAATGTTGTTGGTACATGGGAATCCCAATTTGAATGATTTTGGGATGTAGTCACCGTGAGGTGTGACGAATAGGATTCCTGCCCCTGATCCATGTGATGTGTAGGAGCCATCAAAGTATAGTTTCCACATGGGCTGCTCTTCAATCATGCATAAGTGTTCATCAGGGAATTCCATGATTAGTGGATAGGCATCCACCAGTGGTGCTTCTGCTAGCTGATCGGCAATGACTTGCCCTTTGATTGCTTTGCGATCAATATACTGGATGTCAAACTCGCTGAGTATCATGACCCATTTTGCCATACGGCCTGTGAGAGTTGTCTTTGATAGTAGATATTTGAGGGGGTCCACCTTTGAAATGAGCTTGATTGTGTGACTGAGCATGTAATGTCTAAGCTTTTGAGTGGTGAAGACCACTGCAAGGCATGCTTTTTCCATAGGTGAATAATTAAGCTCATATCCGACAAGAGTGCGACTGATGTAATAGATGGCTCTCTCTTTGTTGTCATCATCATGCTGAGCTAAGAGTGCCCCCAGTTTGTAGTGGTTGCCGAGATGTAGAGTATGAGAGGGCGTCCTGGAATTGGTGGTACTAGGATTGGAGAATTGGCAAGATACTCCTTGAGCTTATCAAAGCTTCTTTGACATATGGGATCCCATTTGAAGCTTGTGTCTTTGCATAGGAGATGCGTAAAAGGTTGGCACTTGTCTGCTAACTGAGAAATGAACCAACGCACTGATTGAAGCTTTCCTTGTAGGCTTCTGAGCTATTTGAGTGTTCTTGGTGGAGGCATCTCTGTTATTGCTTTGACCTTCTTGGGGTCTATCTCTATGCCTCGTCGCGATACTATGAAACCTAGGAGCTTTCCAGATGTAACACCAAAGACACATTTCTTTGGATTAAGCTTTAAGCCATAATGATTCAGACGATCAAACACACGCTCTAAGATGTTGAGGTGTTCATCCCTTGTTTTGGATTTTGCAAGGATATCATCCACATAGTCTTCAAGGATCTTGTGGATCATGTCATGGAAGATCGCTGTCATTGCTCGCTGATATGTTGCTCCTGCATTCTTTAGCCCAAAGGGCATCATATTGTAGCAGAAGGTACCCCATGGGGTTGTGAATGCTATTTTATGTTGATCTGCTTCTGCTATATGAATCTGGTTGTAGCCGGAAAAGCCATCCATGAGTGATAGCATTTCGTGACCCGCTGTGAGGTCTACAAGCATGTCTATGTTTGGCAATGGGAAATCATCCTTAGGGCATGCCTTGTTCAAGTCCCTGAAATCAGTACAGATTCTGATGTCGCCAGAAGGCTTTGTGACTGGCACCATGTTAGAGATCCATTCTGAGTAGTCGATTGCTCTGATGATTTGTGCTTGAAGGAGCTTCTCAAGCTCTACTTTAACTAGTAATGCTACCTTTGGATGCATTTTCCTTAGCTTCTGCTTCACTGGCTTAACGTTTGGATCTACTGATAGATGATGAACAATAAGGTTTGGATCAAGCCCAGGCATGTGGGCGTATGACCATGCAAAGTTGATAACTGATTCCTTGAGCAAGGTGCTGAGAGCCATTTCTTCTCCTTCTGTTAGGTTGACTGCAATGTAGGTGATCCTTGGACATTCTTCTGTTCCCAAGTTGATTGGCTTGGTCTCTTCTATGATGATTGGAGATTGCTCTGGTCTATAATCTTGGATAGGGGGAAGAGGCAAGGCTTCATCTTCTAGCGCTTGAATTGCCAAGTTTTCACTAGAAGATACGCCCTTTATTTTTACTATTTTGGAGTCAGAATGTGCCCCAAAAGGGTTTTCACATAAAGAATCATGATGTTCTTTTGCTTTATCATTTTTGCGACTAAAGCTTGCCTCTTCCCCAAAATATCCTTCTGGGTGAAGCTGATAGACAGAGGTTGATGTTGGATCTTGATTGCTTGCTGGACCTGATGCCCCCATGAATTCTAGGAGTGCTTGTGCGCTTTGGAACTCATCGATGTGTGCAATGCTTGGTTGGTCCCAATCTATGAGGTCGGGGTTTGTGAGGGGAAGATCTATGAGGTTAATGGAGAGTTGTTGGAGAACAGAAGTCCCCAGGAGGGTGTTGTCGGCAAAGATATCGTCATAGGATCGGATGTCTTTCTCTTCGGGGATGTCTTCGATTTCCACAAGGTCATCCTGGCTATTCGAAAAGTTCACGTTGGTCATGTTAGTGCCCTCAGTTGTGGTATTGGGCTCTTGTTCAAGCAGGCGAGAGGTATTAAAGCCAAGTCCTTGCTATTCTGGATTCTGGGATGGTATGATAGGAAACAAATTTCCATCCTCTTGTGGTCCTAGACCACCACCTTGATAGTTATAGTGTTCTGTGACATTTTTGTAGGGGATTGGATATTTCTCTTTGAAGTATTCAAGAAGTTGTGTGTCATGGGATGGGGGATCTTTTACAACCATTTGTTAATATCTGGATCCATTTCTTTGCTATTGATGGTACCATGAGACTCAAAAGTCATGTTTCTGATTTGCTTGAGCTTATAATGTTCCTCAACAGGCTTGTTTTGACAACTTGGGTGCCCTTGAGTATGTGGATCACGTGGAAGAGCCCCTACAGCAAATGCATCACTGAGGCTATATTCGCCACAGCCCTAGTTGTTGATCTTGACGGATGATAAGGTGGAAGAGAGGATGGTCTCTGGATCGCGATAGGATCAGGATGAGCTAGCAATAGAAGTACCAATATCGGTTCCAGGACAATGAGTAGAATGAGGGAAAGATGCTTCCATCGCAAGGCAGTATGTGAAGGGGTTAGGATCAGCGTGAATGGTAACCTCAGTGCCTTGATGTGGAAACTTGATGCACTGATGGTAAGTAGATGGTATGGCCTTAATGGAATGGATCCATGGATGACCGAGGAGGATATTGAACGGTAGGTCAAGATCAACAACGTGGCAGAGAGTATCTTGCGCTGCTGGGCCTAGCTGAATAGGCAAAGTTATAGTACCTTCAGAGGTACGCTCCAAGTTATCATATGCTTTGATAGTGATTTGTTCATGTTGTATGTCAGCCTCTGTGAACCCGATCTTCTTGATGAATTTTAACGTGCACAAGTTGAGGGCTGAGCCATTATCCACTAGAACTCGTTTGATGGCAAAATCTCTGACCATGACAGCAATGCGGAGAGGGAGAGTATGGTCAGGAGCGACATCTGGTATATCAGATTCTTTGAAGGATAAGGAACATGCTGCTGATAGGTGTCCCACAAGAGTTTCAAACTGAGTTGTGTTAATGTTCGTGGGGACATGGCCTTCTTTTAGAGCTTTGTCCAGGATCTCCTGATGGATGGGTGATGTGTGGAGCAAATCCAAGATAGATATTTGGGCTGGCATGTTCCCAAGATGCTCTATGATATTGTATTGTGCACTTGGTGCATTATGCTGTGTTGCACGTGCATTTGATGCTGACCTGGTGTTAGACTGTGCTGTGGATGTAGTAGATGTTGGCCTTGGAGGAGCAGCTGACCTTGGAGGAGCACCGGCAACAGTTATCCTACCACTGCGGGTAGTTGCAGCACATTGTTGATCTGGCCCTTTGACGTGGATGGTATTGATGGTGGGCTCATCTTGGATGGGTTCAACTTGAGTTATGCATCTGACATACTTGTCATAGTTGATGTAGGCCGCTGTGTGATCTTCTTGCTTGCCTTTGCCACGATTTTGGGGCTGATTGGTGTTGGCTTGATTCTTCCTGGTATTGTGTTGAGGGAACACATTTTGATATATTTGCAAACTGGCGTTGGGTGAAGCTTGAGCTGGTGCATCGACCTGGATCTCCTTGCAATCAATGAGATCCTGGATGTAGTTCTTAAGCCGCATACACTTCAATGTTGTGTGCCCCTTCACACGATGGTAATCACAGTATTCATGTTCTTTATACCAATCAGACTTTGGTGCGTTGTCATCCTTCTATGGGATGGGCGGATATGTGATCATATTTGCCTTGGCTAGCCGATAAAAGATCTGATCCAGAGGCTCACCCAAAGGTGTGAAAGTCCTCTTTGGATTGTTCTGATTGTTGGGTTTGTTCTGCCTTGGGGCAACGTTAACTGCGTTAACAGGATTGCCCTGACGTGCTGGCTGTTGCTGTTGGTATTGCTGCCGATACTGTTGCACAGGTGGTTGATGAGCTTGAGGAGGCTGCTGATAAATAGGTGCTTGATATGCGGGAGATGGTGGTTGCTGATAGATGGGCGCTTGTGGTGGTTGGTATGTTTGAGCTGGTGTAGGACTAGCCACAATGAATTGTACATTCTTAGTGTCAGTGGCTCCATCTGTAACAACATTCTTGTTACGATTCCAGTAACGGGATTTATCATTGTTGGGTTTGTTCTTGGAATCATCCTTGAAGTGACGAATAGTGCCTTCATCTAGGAGAGCTTTCTCGATGCCTATGCCTTTGCTCTTGATGTCTTGGTATGTCTGGAGATAGTTCATTCGCATGTGATGGGATAGCTTTGGATGCAGGTTATCAATGAAGATCTTTGTTAGATGCTTCTCTGGCGGCTGATATGATAACCTGGTTGTAAGATTCTTCCATCTTTGCAAGTATTCTGCAAGGCTTTCTCCATCTTTCTGCTTTGAGTTGCATAGGTCTAGCAAGGACAACTCATTCTCCACATTATGGGCATAGTGTGTGATGAACTTCTCAGAGAGTTCAGCAAAGGTTTTTATTGTCCCATGTGGTATTTTGTAAAACCACTCAACAGCAGTTCCTCCCAAGCTCTTGGGAAACAGGTGCAGGAGATAGTTATCACTGTAAGCCACTTCTTGGCATGCCATGTAGAACTCTTTGATATGGTTTACTGGATCTCCTTTCCCCCGATACTTGTCTAACTTGGGCATCTCAAAATGCTTGGGGAAAGGGATAGTTGCTATGGACCGATCGAAGGGATATGAGCACACCTCTTCGAACTTGTATGTTTTATTCTCTGTTCCACTTTGTAGCTCCTTTAGAGCATTTTTCATTGCTTCCCACTCAGCATTGAGTGGTGAGGGAACTGGGACTTCTACTTGTGATGGAAGCTGTGGAACTGGATATGGCGCTTGCTGTGGATAAATGGGTTGGAACTGATTTTGGGGCAATGGTTGTTGGGGATATTGCTGGTGTGGCATAGGGGGATATTGTGGTAAATGATATGGAACCGCTTGATGTTGTTGGGCTGCTTGCTATTGTTGAACTGGCGGTTGTTGTGGGACTCCTTGCTGATATTGGACATTTGGAACTTGCTGTTGTAACTGATGGGTGGGAACTTATTGTTGCTGGGGGATGATAGGGATTTGTTGCTGAGGCTGATAGCAAGGGACTTGCTGTTGTTGAGGAATGATGGGTGTTTGCTGAAAGTGGACATGTGGTTGCTGTGGGGGAGGCTGTTGGAACGATGCTGCTTGCGAGTATGATGGTGGTAGTTGCTGAGGTTGGCTTTGGGTTTGGCTGATATAAGCTGGGTGCATGCCTGTGTTACTTAGAGGTGGAATAGATTTGGGGAAGCTAGAAGCAAAGGGTGATGGGGTAGGATAACTGGGGAAAGTTGGCTATTGAGGTGGTGGTGGAACTTGCTGGAAGGTATTTGGGATTTGGGATAAATAGTTTGAAGTCGGCAGTGGTTGGGGTAGTTGCTGCTGTGCTGCTTGGGCGAAGGTGGTTTGTTGACTTGCATCCATAGATGTAGGGGATTGAGATGGGATCCCCCATGCCTTCGTTTCTTCTTGTGTAAGGCCCCACTGAGAGCTTGTGTTAGGGTGCACTGCAGCGGATGATGGAATGGTAGGAGCAACGGGAGCTTGGGACACGAATGATGGTTGAGAGAAAGGAGCTTGTTGAGGTTGTGGTTGAGTGGATGCTTGTGAGGAGGAAAATGAAGGAAACACCCAAGAGAAAGATGAGGTTGGAATGGGAAGCGATTGCGCTAACCCCAAAGAAGAAGGTACGGGTGCTTGGGGGGTGAAGGGTGACGGTGCTCCTTTGATGGTGAAAGGTGTTTCCTGACTTGTGGATGGTGGTGAAGCTTTTGGTGTAAAAGCTTGCGTGAGAGGTGGAAGCTGACTTTGGGTTAAGCATTGGATTTGGGCTTGGACAGCCATAGCAGATGATCAAGCGAAAGGGGTAGGAGATGGAGCGGATGGCGCTGCAGCTTGTGTTACGGGACTGGCGAGGCTTCCTTGCAAGAAAAGGGGAATGGTGGAAAGCTCTTGGGGTGTTTGCATGATAGGATCGGAAAATTATTGGACAAATGGAGAATATGCTTGTGCTGGAACTTGGATAGTTTTGATGGGCATGCGTGGATAGAGAGATGGTGGGATGGAGGTACTTTCTGGCAGATAGTGGGCAAATGTGCTTTGCTGTTGTTGCGGTACAAGGGCATTGGTCGCTGGTGGGCTTTCTGGAGGATTTGCAAATGCTTGGTTTGCCAAGGGGGATGAAGGGATGTTTGGATCTTCACATGGGTTACTGGCTTGGATCTGGGGATTGTAGGTCATCATGGCGTTGGTGAAAAGTTTGGGATTGGATGAGGTTGTTGGTGGATAAGGATTCATGCTTCTTCTTTTCTGAGATCTGGTCTCAACAGGCATGGAGATGCAAGTGCTAAATGGATGCAAGATGTTTGGCTAAAAGATGTTGATGGATGCAAAGTTGATGAACTTCTAAAGATGATGACTTCTAAGATGCAAATGCAAAGACAGGGATCAAGATGGTGATGATGGAAGCTGGATGGAACGGATATGGATCAAGACGGTGGAGGAAAGATAGGTTGCTGGTGGAAAGCTGGTGAAAGATTACTGAGTGGTCAACAAATGAGCTACTGTTTTTCCCAAATAGAGGATCAGAGATATGATGGGGTCAACCTAAGATAGACTGATGATCTTCGGTCAACAAGTTTCTTATCAATACACTCCAATCTCTTGCTCGAGATGATGGCTATGCAAGGACAAGGTTTGATTTCTTTATGACAACACGTTGTGTCAAAAAGAGGATGATGATCTCTGCTCTTGGATAGGGGATAGGAACAACTCAAAAGGTAGAACACTAAGTGTTGGTGGGTCTCTGGATTTGAAACAAAAGA